>OU343218.1:231712738-232090791 GCA_910596185.1 Chrysanthemum makinoi
GGGTCAAAGGAACTTCCTTTCGTCGAAAGCAAGCTTTTTTCAACACCCTAGGCAAAAGGAACCTAATCGTGTAGTGTAGTATTAGGGTAAGCCACGGAATTGATATCGCTCTCTCAGGGAATAGGAATGCTAGTGAGAAGTTACTACGCTAAGGTTAAGGTTGAAGAAGATTATTTTTTATCTTTTTTATGTTTTTTAGAAAAGAAAAGTAAAATCGAATCTCTCGGTTTGGATTGGGGGGGGTTGGTATTTCTACCGATTACTCTACTATTATCTAATTATCTAAACTAAGGTGGTGGTAGTCTATGTCTAATTATTGTGCGCTCGTATGATAGTTTAAAGATGTGTTTACTTAGGTTTTACTACTCTTTAATTATCTCCTATTGGTGGTTGAATTGTCACATCCTTATTCCTAGTGCGCAGTGTCTGTGTTGTAGGGTATGCTCCCTACTCTTTGAAATTACCAAAGGGTCTCGTCTACAAAACCCACTAGGGATGATAAACTCTAACTCTAAGGCCTCTTTGTATAGTTTAGCTTACAACAACTCATAGTGCTATAACCTAAGGTTCACAAAGATTAATCAAGCATTAAGTACACAACGAATGACCTATCGCATTACTAGATCATTAATCAACTAAGATAAGAAACAACCAATCAATATTTAATAATTAAGTTTTATATTCCCTAAGCAAACACACAAGTAAATTAGCCGGACATGGAGAACATGCAAGCATACACACAAATAATTGAAGACATAATTAAATTAATGAAGTAAACAACTTATCTTGGTGTAAGATAGGGTTTAAAACCCTAAAATACGACCTTGGTTCGGTTTAGGTTTTACTCCAAAAGTTTACCCAAAAGACTACTCTCTAAAACTGAAAAATTAGGATTCTATTTATAAGATTACATGTACGACGGCGTCACCTTATGATTTGTGACGCGTGTCATTATGGTTTCGTCTTGGCAAAGTTAACTCACGGCGTCACCTTATGCTTGTGACCGCCCTTCTTTAGCTTCTCGACGCCGTTGGATTGAATCTAGGCGTCTGAGTTGCGACGGCCTACTCTTTAAAGCCCACGCCGTCCTCCAAAACTAGCAATTTCTCTTCAGCCACAACTTCCTCCGACTCCGCCGTAGATTAAGCAGTGACGCCGCCCCTTGTAATTTATCACTTGTGTCTCTCGATTCTTGACTTTGGCCATTTTCATATATTCGCCTTTCGCCCAAATAAGTGCCACATATAAGTTTGCCTTCAAGAGACCTAAAAAGTGAAAAGGAACGATATTAAGCAATAACGGATACAAAGTGATCAAATAAGGGCTTAAACGACCCCTCAAAAAGGTACATTTTAAATCCTTATCAACACCTCACACTAAGCTAGGCATAGTGTCTTAAGGAAAATTAATTCCTTATCAAGATAAGTAGAGCCTTCCTACTCACACTCAACTCACCTAGATCATACTCAAGACGCTTGTAGATCTATCGTCTCCCTTTAATCCATTACTCTTCTGCTCTCAAGCTCACACCTCATTTTTCACAAGATCCCTCATATCTAAACGTTAGAAAATATTTTATAGCAAAATTGATCATAATTATCCTTACGTCAAAAAAAAAATTGGTCAAAATTGATCAAATCTTAGTTTTCCCATCTTAAGCCTCTAGGATATTTTCCAAAGGATTAATCTAAGTCACTATCTGATCTCTAGGATCATTTAGCTTCAATAGACACTCTCATCTTTAGTGTCATCCTTGTTCATTCATTGGTACTCATGAAAGTTCCAATTCCTTCCATAAAAGGCAATCATTAGCTACTTCACTCATTACCTTCAAGTACTTAAGCACCCCTTCATTTAAGACACTTAGGAGGACTGAAACACTCAAAGTGATATAGATCTTAGATCTTAGAAACATCATTTCTACTCTATCATAGCTGCTGAGAGCCGGATCCCTAGGATATTTGTAGACGGATCCCTCTAAGGAGGGAACCGTGGGATCCGGATGACAGTTTATGTCAAACCTTGCTAAAAACAATCATTTCAACTCATCTTTCTAACTCAAACACTCCATCTCATCTTAAATGAGTTCCTAGATCAGTACAAACTCTGAAGTTGACTCTTGTGCATGTTAATCATCACATTCCAATGAATCTTAGTGGCATAAGGCTTAAATGCACTTGCCAAATCTATTGCTTTATAAACCACATTGTTAGGACTTCCATAGTCATCACCTTCATCCCAACTTTCAGCACTTTAGAAACCCTTACAAACCTCTTGAAATCATCTTATCATGAGGAAAACACCAAGTAGTAACTTATTCATCAAAGAACCACCCAAGAAAAAGGCTCGTATTATACACGAAATCTCTTCAACCGAATCATCTCCGGTTAAGCCAACAAATGCTAGGATCTTTCCTCAACCAATCAAACCAATTCCTAAAAGGATAGTACCCACAAAACTACCTATGCCAAACACCACCATACCTCCTAGGTGATGCAGGTTTTACTGACCAGGTCTTAATATTTTTTAAGATAGGCCAAGTGTTGACAGTCCCTGCAGGTAATCGATCGACCCATCTTTTTGCAGCTCCCGTAAGAGAAATAGGGAATACTCGAAGCATTATAGCATCGTGTGGAACTCGGGGATTTTGAATAGGCTGAAAATGTATTCGACGTTGTCTACATGTTCATGGGCATCATCGGCGATGCTTCCAGAAAAGGGGTTTGCACGCAATTCCCTCATGAATTGAGGTTTGATTTCGAATTGAGCATCTTCTACAATGGCTGGCCTTACAATCCCTGGCCCCTGTTCTTCTCTTGTCAATGCCAAATATTCCTCAAGAGTGAGGTTATCGATGTTAATGGCTTCCATGGTACCTGAAAACTTGAAATATGATCGTGAGAAAAGTTTAAAAATGAAATGAAAGACTTAATATCAATCCTAATATAGCTCCCCGGCAGCGGCGCCAAAACCTTGATGCAGGTTTTACTGACCAGGTCTTAATATTTATAGTGTCTCGCTATACCTATGGTCTACCCTAATGCACTAACGGAAGTGTACCCGGCCGTGTGTAGTGTAGTAAATGGTAAAGCCGAGGTCGTCCCAAGAGCTATGTGTGTCGGATAATTACTAAGTCTAATTGTCACGGAATATTAATGGTTTGATAGGGTTTTAATTAATTAAACTACTAATGCAGAATATAAAAGCAAACAAATGGTAGAAGGTAAATCAATAGAGGAATAGTGGTGCTAACCTAGTTAATCCTCCTAACTAGTTATGTTAACGTCTACCTACTTCCAATTACTTCAGGTGGGGTCAAATTCGAGAGGACAGCATTTGGTCAATTCGCCCTAACCTATCAGCAAAGATGCCACCACAGGAGAAATCAGGCGCACCGTCAAATGTCTTGTTGTTCGTGGTCCCCTAAGCCAAGTCATTAAGTACCGCTACATGCTAGATTCTAAATAGTGAGTGCCCGACCGTTAGGAACTTAGACACTACACCCCCTAATTCTTAAGTTCATCCAAACGATAGGTGATCAGTTGGTCAAATCGCACAAGTAGAAAGGGTCGTGAGTTGGTCATATCTTACCCTTCCCGTCTCAGTACGCTCACCTAGGGTCAGTTGGTCATATCTCCTAGGCAATTGGCCTCTACCGCCATTCAAAACTACTGAAACAGGGGTGACTACCAAAGAACTATGCATGCATACACTTAGATATAATTGTACGGAAGTAAAGGTAAACGCAAACAAAACAATTAAGGAATCATAACTAGGCTAGCACCAAAGGGTGCTTAGCCGCTCATATTAATCATGCACATCAATTCAATATTCAAAGGTACGAAATACATGAATTGAAAGTAAAATAAATAATAAACGCTAAAGCTTATCGTAATGGTGTGACTTCTCCCTTGGAAACAACTCCGTATGCTTCCCTAGACCTCCCTTGAGCTTTTTCCCACGTTCTCAGAGTGTTGTGTGTGGAATGGGATGCTTTGAAATGCTTGAATTTGTGGGGTATTTATAGGCCAGGTCTGGGTTACGGCGTAACCTATAGAGGAGTTACGCCGTAACCTTCTATTTCTCTGTAAATGCACTAGATCTGCTAGTTATGGAACCATAAGTGGTTACCGTAGTCTTCAATAAACTCGGTTACGTCGTAAGTGATGCAGCAGTTACGGCGTAAGTATCAGCGGGCGGAACCTCATTTGACCTAATGGAGTTACGTCGTCCTTTGGAGGAGTTACCATAACCTCTTGATAAGTTGGACTTCGGGTCACGCAATAGTTACGTAATGTGAGAGAAGTTACCGTAACTTCTTCAAAATAAGCATATTGTGATAAATCTTTAGTAACGTTTCATTTCCGCGTCTCTTTAGCTCCAATGCTCGCAATTTACCTGAAAGTGTAAAACAATGGAAAACAAGCATAAATCCATATAAATGATATAAATAACGAGCATTAACGGGGGAAATTGACACTTAATATTCAGGACTATTTGATGTTATCAAATATCCCCCACTTGAACTCTACTTGCCCTCAAGTAGACCTTATTAGATAGATTCCTAAAAAGATATCTCCCAAAACCTAGAAAATATGAGTTTACAAATCCCTTATGCTAGAATAAAACAAAGTCGAACACCTCACGAAAGGGGAACAAACACTCAAATCTCTCAACTATTCTAAGTGTCAATTTCGGGGTGATCACTCAATCGCACAGTCATAGCATGTATTCTATCATAAGCTTGGCGTTTACACAAATCTCCACCACTAGAGTTAAGGGCTAAACAATTCTCGAAGGCAATATGGGTAGACACGACAAAGGTTAAGGAGTGACTCGTCATTACTAACATGTCACGGCGAAGTGGACAAAATCAATGATACATGACCAAATCCATGGCCAAGACACCAAAGATTGCTCGCTGCATCACCTAGACACGCTTCATGACTAAAAGGGTAGGATAAGACATGGGATATATAATTGGTGTAAAATGAAAAACAAACAGGTAGTCTATATCTACAACTAAGTCATCACCACTTACCGTCCGCCCAAAGTTCAAGCTTAAAAGTCTAGAGACCGGATCATGAAATTCAAGGTAGATGTGTCATTAGAGGACGTCGTGATGGGCACACTACCTTTTCTTCTTCAGTTGGTATAACTCCAACTCCAATCTTCCAATGTGACCGAGGTGGCCTCCTCGATACTTAAACAATAAAGCTCATACTATAGTGCTTATAACATCGCACTTTACAAAATCATAACTCAATCAAATATATATATATATATATATATATATATATATATATATATATATATATATATGAACATAACATGATAACGTAACATCCCCCCACTTGAGATGAACAATGGGAATTCGGGGGGTCTTCAATGATCTTCATAATTGTTGTCGATGAAAGCGTGATTTCCAAACCTTTCCACTCGAACCTTGAACTTAGGCAAATGATGACTTCCCAATTACAAATAAAGACTACAGGCTAAGGTGGGGTGTAACGAAACATTATATTGGGGTGACAAAATGAAAGGAATGGCTCAGAAGGGTGTATCTAGGGTATCTTGCACTAAAGGGAGTGCAACAAAAGGGTTTCACATGGGGGTCTAAAAGTCGAGGTGACTAATCGATAGACTCACAATGGTAGGCTGTTTGGGTGATAATCCTATAATACTGCCTTCTAAAACTGAAAAGTCCAAATACATCGAGCTAACTCAACATACCTCGTATATGGTCTCGAAATTATGCAAAGGCCAAGTTCTAAATTTTACAAGCTACCGGCACACTCATAATTTGGTGGATTTGGGGTAAAATATAGGAAACGGATAGGGCTAATCTCACCATGTAATATCAAGGGTTGTATGTGCTCGGCTAAGGTCTAATCTAGTTAGGTTCGAAAAACATGTCAAAATTTAAAAATGGCATAATTTTTCAAAATAAACTAGAAAAATGAGGGCAAAATAAAGTTCAAGAGATAATTCTACTCCCGCCCCCCCCACTTGAATTGTACAAAGTCCCTTTTGTACTAGGCATTAAAATAAAGGTGAAGAGAAAGGCGAATGAGAGCGAGAACTTCTGAAATTGCTCCAAAAAGAAGAAGGCCCACGAGAAAGGATCGTGCCTTCGTTTAAGCGTCATGAACAAACTTCAATCCTGAAATCACAATACCGACAAGCATAATTCTAAAAAGAAAAAATGAAAAATGAAAAACAAAGCTAACTCACTTTCGTAGGAATCACGGTTGCATTTAGCGAATGCAACAAGCCTTTAAACCACTTGGTGTCCCAAGTGGACGAGTGAAGCCTCGTGAGGGTTTACAGGAATACACCCACAAAGTTTATTTAAAAACTAATACAAGGTTACTGTGTTTTAAAATGAAAGAATTAAAGCGAGGGAGAGTTACGTCGGAACTCTTATGAGAAAGTTACGCCGAATGGCAAAACCTGGTATGAGCTGAAGCGAATAGTTACGGCGGCGTAACCAGATGGTATTACCGTAATTGGTAATGCGACAAGAATTTTGCGCTAAAATGTTGGTTACGCATCACTAAGATGAGTTACCGTAACTCTGTTCAGATCACAACCTGCAGCTATTATTACTTATTTTCCTCGCAAAAATGGTTAGAAAACACAAAACCCAACATAAAGGAAATAAAAATAAAAGAAAGGGATAATTCGGGTTGTCTCCCGAAAGAGCACTTTTCTTTATTAAAGAGTCTTTAAGTTAGACTCAGAGCCATGGGCTCCTAGGGGTCTTTGAGCTTGCCCTACTTCTTTAATTCGTTGGTGTTCATTCATCCAATTATCCAGCCCTTCTTTTTTTTTTCGTAGTGTTATTGAGCCCAAATGTTCCCAAATATATAAAAGCCATTTATCACATGATTCTCCATGGTCATCATCTTTAAGAATAATATTATCAGTAATGCTGATGTTTGATCTTGTTCCGCCTATGATGTCGTGATATGGTTGCACCCATACTGCTGATCAGCCTTAATCATTTTGAGCATCCAAGCTTTAATTTGTACCAATCTTCCAATGCTAATTCAACATCATGTTTCTCTCCTTTATGAGGGTAAATCCATTCATTAGCTTTTCTTACACATTTTTTAGGACGAGTAAATGGTGGCCATGCCGATTCAGATCTTTGGTTGACATCGAAGTTGCAAAACGTTTGTTAGGACTCGAGTTTCCTCAATGCTTTGAACAATTTCATCCTGTTTCTCGCTACAATGATCAACAATTTCTTTACGATTATCAGTAATAGGCTTAGAGTGTTGAGTGGGTTTTAGTGAATGAAAATTATTAGAAATTTCAATTTTTGGTTTTAAATGCTCATTCATACTAAAAGTTATTCGTTTCTTTTCGGTCCCCAAGGAAATTTGTTTTTCAAAAACTATAATTTGAGCTCTACAAGTGGCCAGAAAAGGTCTTCTAACAATCAAGTTGTAAGCCTCCCGCTTTCCCATGTCAATAACTACAAAATCAGAAAATTTTTCCAATTTTCAAAAGCACATTGTTCACAATCCCCCTAGGTACAGCCTTAGAGGAGTCCGCCATTTCAATCATAATAGTTGTTTCTTTTAAATTGGTAAGTTTGATTTTTTCGAATAAAGTAGTTGAAATAAGGTCAACGCCTAAATCAGCCTAATGCGGAATCTTAATATTACCAATAGTGCAAGGGAGAAAACTTTCCTGGTACTGCAGAACTTCTCGGAAGTTGGCTTGGTAGGAACTCGCCTTCAAATTTTATCATCTTCTCTTAGGTAGTTAATCCCGAGAGATCATTAGTGATAGAGGATGCATTGCTCCTTTTTGCTTTATCCTCGCAAATATGGCTTGCAGGAAGTGGCTTTAGCATTACTTGTCATGAGGTTCTTAGCTAATTGACCAATTTGTGTTTCGAGGTTCTTAATTGCAGCATCTTGGTTACGTAGATTCATATTGGTGTCTTCCTTTACTTTGACCATCCATTCCTTGAGCCTATCTTCCTTTTTTGTCGATTCTTCAATGTGTCGATGCATTATTTCTTCAAGGCTAGGTTTAGGAGGATTATTGTTGATTTTTGTGTAGAACCCAGGGGATTTTTCACGATACCTAGGTCCGTAATTATTGTAGCTCTTGAAATGGAATTCTTTTCCATAGTTTACTTCACCGATCCTTTTAACTTCTTCATTGGAGGAACATTATTTAGAAGGACGAGCCCCATCTCGCTCTACTTGAATGGAATGCACATTTTCCTTGAGCTTCTTCATTTCTCTTCCAAGGCTTTCTAATTTGTTGTTAATTGCTGCAAGGCCCTCAATATCATTATTTTTACTACGGTTGCTTCCTCCATTGTGCCATTTGTGAGAATGGTCTGATATTTTTTGAATAGTTTCCAAAGCCATGGTGGGTGTCATACTAGGAATTGGCCCTTGAGAATCAATCATTTGTCTTGAAGAGATGTTCAGTCCCTTGTAAAAGACGTTCACTTTTTGTTGGTTGTTAAGATCGTGAGTAGGGCACTTGTATAACAATTCGTTGTATCTTTCCCAAGCTTGGTATAATGTTTCATCACCCTCTTGCTTGAAGTTATGAATTTCTTCAATTTGCTTGGCCGTCTTTGATGGAGGACAATATCTCTGAATGAAATATTTTTTTAAGATAGGCCAAGTGTTGACAATCCCCGCAGTAATCGACGACCCATCTTTTGCATCCCGTAAGAGAAATAGGAAATACTTGTAGCATTATAGCATCGTGTGAGACTCTGGGGATTTTGAATAGGCTGACAATGTATTCGACATTGTCTACGTGTTCATGGGCATCATCGGCGATGCTTCAGAGAAGGGGTTTGCACGAATCCCCTCATGAATTGAGGTTTGATTTCATTGAGCATCTTCTCGCAATGGCTGGCCTTACAATCCCTGCCCCTGTTCTTCTCTTGTCAATGCCAAATATTCCTCAAGAGTGAGGTTATCGATGTTAATGGCTTCCATGGTACCCGAAAACTTGAAATATGATCGTGAGAAAAGTTTAAAAATGAAATGAAAGACTTAATATCAATCCTAATATACCGCTGCCAAAAACTTGATGCATCTTTTACTGACCAGGTCTTAATATTTATAGTGTCTCGCTATACCTATGGTCTACCCTAATGCACTAACGGCAAGTACCCGGTCGTGTGTTGTGTAGTAAATGGTAAAGCCGAGGTCGTCCCAAGAGCTATGTGTGTCGGATAATTACTAAATCTAATTGTCATAGAATATTAATTGTTTGATAGGGTTTTAATTAATTAAACTACTAATGCAGAATATAAAACCAAATAAATGGTAGAAGGGAAATCAATAGAGGAATAGTGATGCTAACCTAGTTAATCCTCCTAACTAGTTATGTCTATGTCTACCTACTTCCAAATTACTTCTGGGGTCAAATTCGAGGACATCATTTGGTCAATTCGCCCTAACCTATCAAAAAGATGCCACCACAGAGAAATCAAAGCAGTCAAAAG
This sequence comes from Chrysanthemum makinoi, assembly GCA_910596185.1. Taxonomy (NCBI): domain Eukaryota; kingdom Viridiplantae; phylum Streptophyta; class Magnoliopsida; order Asterales; family Asteraceae; genus Chrysanthemum; species Chrysanthemum makinoi. The sequence goes on from OU343218.1 coordinate 231,722,235, forward strand.
TCTTGTTGTTCCTGGTCCCCTAAGCCAAGTCATTAAGTACCGCTACATGCTAGATTCTAAATAGTGAGTGCCGGCCGTTAGGAACTTAGACACTACACCCCCAATTCTTAAGTTCATCCAAAGGATAGGTGATCAGTTGGTCAAATCGCACAAGTAGAAAGGGTCGTCAGTTGGTCATATCTTACCCTTCCCGTCTCGGTCCGCTCACCTAGGGTCAGTTGGTCATATCTCCTAGGCAATTGGCCTCGACCGCCATTCAAAACCAACAAGGGGTGACTACCAAAGAACTATGCATGCATACACTTAGAAATAATTGTACGAAGTAAAGGTAAACGCAAACAAAACAATTAAGGAATCATAACTAGGCTAGCACCAAAGGGTGCTTACCGCTCATATTAATCATGCACATCAATTCAATATTCAAAGGTACGAAATACATGAATTGAAAGTAAAGAAATAATAAACGCTAAAGCTTATCGTAATGGTGTGATTCTCCTGGAACAAACCGTATGCTTCCCTAGACCTCCCTTGAGCTTTTTCCCACGTTCTCAGAGTGTTGTGTGTGGAATGGGATGCTTTGAAATGCTGGAATTCGGGGTATTTATAGGTTAGGTCGTTACGGCGTAACCCATAGAGAGTTACGCGAACCTTCTATTTCTCCATAAATGCACTAGATCTGCTAGTTACGGCATAACCTTATATGTGGTTACGCCGTAGTCTTCAATAAACTCGGTTACGTCATAAGTGATGCAGTAGTTACGGCGTAAGTATTAGCGGCGTGGAACCTCATTTGACCTAATGGAGTTACGTCGTAATTTGGGAGGAGTTACTCCGTAACCTCTTGATAAGTTGGACTTCTGGGTCACGCAATAGTTACGGCGTAATGAGAGAGATGAGTTACGCCGTAACTTCTTTAAAATAAGCATATTATGATAAATCTTTAGTAACGTTTCCATTTCCGCGTCTCCTTAGCTCCAATGCTCGTAATTTACCTGAAAGTGCAAAATAATGGAAAACAAGCATAAATCCATATAAATGATATAAATAACGAGCATTAACTGGGAAATTGATACTTAATATTCAGGACTATTTGATGTTATTACTAGGCCAAACAATATCATCTCCACTAAACCATCACCATTGGTTCCTAGAGCTATCTCCTTTACATCTCCACTATCATCACCACACCTCTACAATTTAGAGGATTTGCCTCCTAGGCCGTCTCATCCTCCGCCGCCGACAACATTCTCCTCATTAGGAGGAATAATGGTACAAAATCAAGGTGTTGAGTCAAACTTGCTCCGCTTCCGCCGTTTCAATCATATAATCCCATTTGGATTATGAGAAATCATCAAAGTCAACCACTCGACCATATGGAAGTTGACACTTCTCTACCACCACCATCATTCTGGTCGTGAGCCATTCTTATCGTTTGAAGCTCCTTCACTTGATCCTTCGCATCAAGCCATTTCATTTCTTCCACCACCACTACCTAGCCATGACAAAGATTGCTATCATTGTCAACATGTTGAAAGTTTGATACATGAAGTACGAGAAGACCAACGTTTCATGTTCTATCATCTCCTCGAACGTTTCGACGAGATTAAACCTAAACAAAACTTGTGCTAGAAGATTTTAGTGGTGTCCTAGTATCAAGCGATAGTTGGTCTAGAAATTCCTAGTCATGTATTTTTTAGTTTTTAGAGTCATGTATATCATAACACTAGTTTTATTAAATAAAATTACATGCTACTTGCTATATTTCTGAGTACATGATTACGTTGTATTCATATCTCAATTTTGTGATAACATTACTTGTTATATAACCATTGCTGTAATTGATCATCAGCTATACGGATCCCTCATAATTGCTTAGACGGATCCCTACTAGGAGGGAATCGGGGGATCCGTGAGACAGAAAACTATTTTCTACTAACTTGGACCACATTTGCAGGAAATTGTGAATTATACTTGCTTTCTAACCTTTTCTTTGTAGTTATTCAATTTACACTTGAAGACTTTGACACCCTAAAAGCTAGGGGGAGCTTTGTGTCAAAGCAATACATTGCAAATTACTTGCAATATTAGAATTACATTTCTTGACATCCCTTTGCAAAATTGCAATTATCAAGGGGGAGCATATTCGTCACTTAGACGAAATCTTTTGCAAACTTACTTGCAAACAAACTAGATTAGTATTACTTTCTTGACGCCCTTACATAGGGATGGACTCGTCAAGGGGGAGTAAAGACGAGATCCTTTCCCGTTACTCGCTCCTTAATTCTTATTTTTTACTTTTCACACATTTTTCTTAAAAACAATGTGTTGCTTTCTTTCGAAGCTCTTTTTGTTTCGACAAAAAGGGGAGAAGAAAGTAAAACTACAAATTCAAACACTTACGAATTTTAGCTTTTCCTTAAAATAATCTTATGTTTTGTCATCAACAAAAAGGGGAGATTGTTAATACAAATAAGCCGAAAAAACATTTATTTATATTTTACGATCTTCTAATGTTTTGTCGATAACAAACGTAAAATCATTTTAACGAAACAAATAAAATAATAAATGGTTTGAACTTATAGTTTCTAACATATTCACATTTTCACATAAAACACTAAAACAAGTATAAGTGATTTTATGATTTAATATTACATATGTACAACAACTAGTGTTTACATATTTGGGTAAAATATACACATAACTAGTATGTAGTATATTGGGTAATATGAATGGGTAGAAACTTAAGTATCATAACCCATTGGGCAAATGTATTAATGGGTTGAGCCCAACCCAAAGCCCATGACCCCCCATAACCCATTGCATGACATCATGCTTATATCATACATGGATAATATTCATAACCCATGGATCAACCCATACCCAAGTGACTAAGTGGATTGCACTCAATAGATACATTGTATCTAGCTAAAGATCCATGGATCAACCCATGACCCATGACCCATAACCAAAATACCCATGGGTAAAAGGGAGCGTCCCATGGATCCCTAGCTTTACGCTAGACGGATCCCTTGTGGAAGGGATCCGTGGGATCCAGGGAACATTAGACTTTTTCTTCTATAAATAGTGAGCCATTTATTCATTGTAGCTCACCCCTTTCTAACACACTTTCTCTCTGAGTTAAAAACTCACTAACCTCAGATCCAAGAGATCTATGTTTGTAGTTTTGTTTTTGTGTGATCTTCTAGGTTCCTCTTAAAGGCAAGATCACCACCTTTGAAGTCGAGCAAGCTCAAGTCCATGAGTTGCCATTTCCTCATCATCAAGACTACTAAAGTCTCTTGTTGATGATGTTTTCTCTTCTAAGAAGTGTTGAAGACATTTGTGAATGGTGTCTCAGTGTCACGAAGATACTAGTGAAGGGTATCTATCGTCCATATCATAAGCACTTGTGGTACTAGAAGTTAAGACTAGAAACATTAGTGAAGGGTGCTTAGAAGTCAAGACACAAGACATTAGTGAAGGGTGTCTTGAAGATCTAGTTAAAGGCATTAGTGAAAGGTGCCTTAGATGTACATTCAATATGGTGTGTTTCAATGTACAAGATAGATTAGTACTAGATCCAAGGATATTGATATCCTTGATGATGTTGTAAAGGAGTAGATCTCCTTTGGGATTAGTCGTTGGTGTAGTGTGGTAGTAGTTCCTCCATTGCAATGGAACTAGGTGCTTAGCCTAGTACCTAATAAAGGGTAGGCGACGGTGTGATAGGTGTGGTTCACCTTGGAGTGAAAGAACCCGGTGGTTAGCCTAGCACCGTAAAAGGGTAGGCGACGCTAGAAGGCTTTCACCATAAGGAGATTGGTGTAGTGTTTACGAACTCTCGAGTAGGTGACTCCGGGGAGGAAGAGCAAGGGAAGGTGTCTTGTAGCCGAACCACTATAAATACTCGCGTTGTGGTTTTGTGCTTCTTACTCTTATCTTTCATTACATACCTTTATAAGTTTGTTTATCAACATCCAACACACACATCCAAATAGATTGACGTAAGTCGATCTAAATATTTAAAAGGAAGTTTTAAATTTGTAAAACTATTCAACCCCCCCCTTCTAGTTTTCCACACAACCCTTCCTAGCTACTCAAGTTTCTCTCAACAGATACTTGATTCATTTCTCATGGAGAACCTTGCATAATCTATCGGCCTCTCACTTCGAGATGGACTAATATTGAAAAGGTGGCGTCGCTCCAACCTTCGCTCACTAAAAACAAATTGCACTAATTGAGTCTAGAGCCAAATAAGAACCACGAATAAAATCTCGTTTGACACATGCCATATCTACACTTATTGTTCATCAATACGAATACAAGTTGTACTTTTTAGAGTCCTTCATAGATCTTAGTAATCTTGCAAGAAAATTCATGAGTGGTATCACACTTGTGATCTATAATGATCGAATGGAAATTGCTACAAGTGTCAACATCAAACAACACCTGACAGCAGTCACTTTAGTAATTCTTTATATATTACGCTTATTGGTTGTTTCAAACGGTCTACATTCGTGGAGTGATACTTTGGTATACCGACTCACCAATTGTTGATATACATCAAGATATCTTGTTAGCTTCCTTGTGGGCCTCCAATTTAGGAATAGCCTTTGTGAGGATTAGAGAAGTGTCCTCACACTATGTCATAATACTTCGACATCCAAACCTCAGAATCTGAAAATCACGCCAAGGAGATTCCTTCACGAATTGAATCCTCAAGACGTGGGTTGTTACTTGGATTTATCCAATATAATGATAATTGTCCCTAACAGGATTCAGACGGCTGATGTGCCCAACCAAGGTGAATGGAATCAATACATTCATCAGTATAACAATCGTAGTGGTCTTATCTCTTATCAAAGTCCACCATGATCGATTGGTACTAAAAACTAACAATAATTTTGCAGGCACAGATGATAGTCCCTTGAAGGAAAGAAAATTTACCACCACCATATACATTAAACATCTTCACCTCCACATACTCACACTTATGAAGTTCATCCTTACCAAGCTCAAATCAGGAAAGTTCAAAGATAAAAAGATCAAGCTAAAGACAAAGATTTACGCCAAAGTCAAAGAGCTAATCAAGAAAGTTTGTGTATTAAGTGAGTAAGACATAAGTATGAAGTTCAAAGTCTTTCCAAGACTATGAGTATGTTGGAAAAGACGACACAACAAACTAATGAAGATGTTGATCAAAGGAAAGAAAAGATCAAAAGTCTATGATTAAAGATCATAAAGCATGAAGGAACAAAGAATCAAGACTATTCTATGACTACACACAAAGTTCAAGATCAAGAAGACAAAACCTAATCATGTCGAGCATCTTTTGAATGACCACCCCTTAAGGGGAGATTTTTAGCATTAAAAGAAGTGATGGTCATTTTATGTTTAGGAATTTTGTAATATGTTATAGAAAAAGTCAGAGATTTATTAATGGGCTTGTGGATTGGGCTAATCTAATAAGTTAGAATTTATAATGAGCTAGTATAATTAAGTTGTAATCCAACCCAATCCATTACCAAGCCCATCCTAAGGCCCATAGGGCATTTTACTTTAAGTATAAAAGGTAGCCATCACCTCATTTGTAAGGGGTGCCTTGAGAGTGTAGTGTATGTTTCTAGTCTGTTAAATTTTGCATGTTCCATTTTCTGTCTCTCTCTCTAACCTAAAGCCACCATCATCTCTCTTGTGTCACCAAGCTTATATTTTTGTGATTTGATAATACATAATGGGTCCTAACATTTTTCCTACATCAAGGGTTAGCTTCGTGCAACATAATATATAAATGAATAGGAGCATTAATTATAGGAATAGAATACACATAGCAAGACATGCAAGGGTTAAACTATGTTAAAACATAGCTACTTAAAAAAATGAGTTTTATGAGGTATGTGATTATATCCAAGTAGGCTAAAGGTTAGACACGTGAGTGTGCCAAAAGGATAAAACGAACAAAAAGCCCAAAGAAGTTGAATGAAAAAAAAAATATGAATGTGTATTACAATTCAAAGAAACTAGAGGGTCATAACCTGACCGATAACCTACGGTGTAAATGTTCAACCAATCATGGGAATGACACATAAAACTATGGGAATAACTTCTTCCAAGTTGTCATTGGGAAGGCGAGTTTTAACAAACCTTTTGAATGACATAATCATCTACCTAAGATGATTGGCATAAAAAATAGTTTGTTGGTAAGACATACTCTAACTGAGGTAGATTTATGTCACTAATATTATGAAAAGCATGTCATAGTATAGACTCGATGTAAAAAAAATGAAAATGAGAGCGATGCGCACCTAGATGAATGGAAATGACTCTACCATGTGAAAATTTTGGATTTGACATTGAGAAAAGGAGGAAAAGACGTTTAGATTAGTATATTATTTTGCACTGACAATTAGATGCATGATATATTTTAGAAGGAAAATAATGAGCACTTAATTCTATGATGGGTGAATATCTCTAACGATGTTGAGGTAACGAAGTTATAGAGTTCTAGTTTTGGCTTATCCTAGTTTTGTATTAGAGATAATTTGGTGCGTGAAGGATATCATGTGATTGTGTAGTTATACACTTTGGGTATAGTGATTGTGAGAATTGAAGGTTTTTGAACTAACTATCACTATCAAGAGTGAATTATATTTGTAAGGTTTGATAGTAATGATCGATGGGTTGAAGGTTCTTAAACTAACTGTCACTGTCAAGAGTGAAGTATAGCTATAAGGTTTGAGTAGGATTGATATAAGGGTTGAAGGTTTTGAAACCAAATATCATTGTCAAGAGTGAAGTTTAGTTATAAGGTTTGAGAGCGATAATGAATGATATTATTATGAGGTTTGATGTGAGGGTTAGATTTTCTTATAAAACAATTAGCTAGGTGATCACAAAAATTAAAGGTTAGAAATCTAGAATCAATTGTGCCTTTGTGAGAGGGATTTTGCTAAGTAGCCGGTACTTAAGAAGTGAGTATTGTAGTGAAGAATTCTCGAGAATAAGAACCACATTTATGTGTTCTTGAGAGTGTTTGGTGAAAGACTATATGTGTGTGAGTGTGTTTTTACTCCCCCTTAATCAATGGCCATCCAGACAAGATGTTTTGAGAAATGAATAGAAAAGAAAACCAAATGTTGGCGGAAGCCATGAGCTTAGTAGTGTCATGACAAATGATGGTTATCATATAGTGATCTTCACCTTTGAATCCACGTAGCTCTTCTTGATCATTGTGATTATTCATAGAACAATCTTATGATGAGGCATGTGATTACGTGAAAAGTACTAGAGGTTTAGAAAGTATTTTTAAGGATGTGGAGTTGGTGATGGGGTTCTTGTAGAGTTATCTTTGCTAGAAGAAAAAGTTGATGAAGAATGGTTATCTCACACTTATCCTATCGGTTCTTCACTTGAAGTGTGTGGAAGATGAGAAGGATGCATAAGCATTGGTAATGTAAAACAAAGGTTGAGATGAATTGAGAAGATGATGGATATGGAAGGTAACCAAACATATGGTGCGTTTTGGATCACATGGAATTATTGTTTAACTCAAGGATCAAGATGATTATAGAAGGCTGTCAAAGTGGAAAATGCTAAGGAATCAAAGGTGCGAGATCCGCCGAAAAGAGACATTTCCTCAATTGTCCTGATGGGTCCTTTGAAATGTTTATGGGTTCATGACAGCAGTGGGTTTTGATAGTGTTTTTGAAACTGTGAGAAATGAGAACGAAATAAACCTGTCTCACAATTTCGGGTCGCATACATCGTAAATATAAGGGTATCGCCCCTATTTAAAGGTACTGTGGACTGCCGAGGTCGTTTGACCCAGCTTTTGATATTTGACAAAATGTCACATATTTAGTGATTTTTTGGACCTTAGATTAAAGGAATTTATACCAAATAAAGTTTGTGATGTTGTCTTCGCCGGAACTTTTCCAATGGAGGTGTTTCCGGACGTTGTCTCAAGGAAATGATGACGGATTTCAATATGCCTCGCACGTGAGTGTTACACGGGTTTTGAAAGGCGTAAAGCAAGGCTAATGGTGTTGATTCGCAGCACTTTTTAGGGCCTAAGAGAATGAAGTATTTTACCGATCTAATAGTGGTAGATGTGTGGGTGAGACTTGATTTGGAACATAAGGATGACTCCAACTTGATAATTTTATGATATTAAACCCATATCTGAGGTTTGATATTCTTAGGGTGATTGATAGAATTTTTAGGATGAGCATCCATTGTTGTTGTGAGATCGCTGCACGCCGGTAGGTAATCAAGATTTCCCGTAAGATAAAGAATGTTTTTGTAGGATGAAAAGGAAAAGGAAAAGACTCAAAGATATCAATCTTTCTATAGGCATATTGCCCGTTATTCGAAAGACAAAGTATGAACTGACTCTTGGCGATATACGATGATACGTTGGTTTTCGACCCTAAAACTGATGGATAAAGTTCGATCCTCGTTATATATGAAGTGAGATTGACGATAAAATACCGTGAAAAACCTATAGGGATGAAAGTAACTAATGAAAATGAATATACTTGGTCTCAAGGAGTGAATATTCAGACGGGGATGAAAGGAACTACAAATCTCTTAACGTAAGAACTTGTGAGTCCTTAGTCAACCAAAGGTTGATGTTAGCTTTTAGCTTTTGGATGAGCATTTTAACATATGTTGTTAAAAAAGGCTTAAATATGATGATATCAACTGATCGCAAGTTCAAATTACTTGAATAGGTAATTTAAACCTACTAGTATTAGGTTTGTATATCATTTGACAAAAGAATGGATCTAACTTTGAATATTTAAAACTTCTTTTAACATATTTAGATCGACTTATGTCAATCTATTTATGTTGTGTTTTGAATATTGATAGATGAACATATAAGTAAGTAATGCAAGAGATAAAGAGTAAAGGAACACAAAACCACTACACGAGTATTTATAGTGGTTCGGCTAAAAGTACACCTTCCTTGCCCTACTCCATTCCTAGAAATACCCCACTGAGAGTTTCTAAGCACTACACAACACAAGCTCCTTAATGTGGCGAGAGCCTTTACAATATCGCCTACTCTTTATCCAGCAAAGCTAGACACCAAGTTCTTCCACAGGTAGAACCAAACCTATCACAATGTCGCCTACACTTTATCCGGTAGAAGGCTATATATCGAGTTCCATTACAAAGGAGGAACTACTACCCAACACTACACCATAACACAACTACCCAAAGGAGACACACTCCTTTTTACAACACTATAAAGGATATCAATATCCTTTAACCCAAAGTACACAACTTGTACATCGACGCACCATATCGATTGTACACCTTCGGAACCATTCACTAATGCCTTCAACACGACACTTCTATAGAGGGAGGAAAGAACTATCAACAAGATTCACTTTAGTGGTCTTGATATGACCGAAGCTTAGCAACTCATGACCTTGAGCTTGCACGTCTTCAAGAGGTGTTGATCTCGCCTTTAAGAGGAACCTAGAGAATCACCCAAAGATAAAACTACCTAGAACGATCCTTTGGATATGTGGTTAGAGAGGATAGAATACAGAGAGAAAGTATATTTAAGAGTGGTAGTGAGCAAGAGAGAAATAACTCACTATTTATAGGCAAAATGTGCCTACTGTCTCACGGTTCTGGCGGTCCCTCACCCAAGGGATCCGGCTAGTGCAAATACCGATCCGCTACTCTCGGGCTTTAGTCCGGATTTTGGTTGCAAACCGGCTATGGGTTATGGGTTATGGACCATGGGTCATGGACTTTGGATCATGGATACCCAACAAGATGCAATGTACCTAGTCAATGGGTTATGGATCTTGGGTCATGGGTCATGGATGGTCGTGGTGTAAGGAAGTATCTACTTCCATATGGTCCGATTGTTGAGTTTGGTGATTCCTCATAATCCAAAATGGACCATTTGAGGGAGAAGGAAAATAGGATATGGGTGCTAGTGTGGTTTCAACACCAAATTTTTGGTGAGAGGGTTGTTGTGGTACAATTTTCTCAATTGATGAGAATGTCGGTAATGGTAATAGATGAGAAGGCCTAGGTGGCAAGTATTCTAAGGTGTAAAGGGTTGGGGATGAAAGTTGTGTGGTGAAAGAGATAGCTCTAGATACTAGAGGTGATAGTTTGGTTGTAGGAGTGTTTGGTTTAGGAGGTATGGAAGTGTTTCGCAAAGGTTGTCTTGTGTGAACAAGCATTTTGGGAGTTGGTTTGATTGGTAGAGTTGGTTGTGGGGAAGTTCTAGTATTTGAGGCTTTGATGGGTGATGAATCGGTTGAGGAGATTTCATGAACAGCACGAGCAATTTTCTTGGGAGGTCCTATGGTTGATGAGTTTGCACTAGGTGCTTTTCTCATGGTGAAATGGTAAAATGAGATGTAAAAGAAAGTTTTAGCTACTAAGAATGAGTGTTTGAATGATAATTTGGAAGCAAAAACACAAGTGGTTTATAAAGGAAGAAATTAGGCAAGTGAATTAAATCCTAAACCACTAAAATTCTTCAATTTGCAATGATTTGCATGCACAAGAGTTAACTATAGAGTTGTTCTGATCTAGGGAATCATTTAAGACAATGTGGAGTATTTAGATTAACAAAGAGGGTTTGACATGATTATATCAAGTAAGTTCAGATAGTCTGTGTAGACGGTTCTCACGAATCCCTTACTTGAGGTATCCGGCTAGCCTAAAGCCAGTGGATCCAGCCTCAGAGCCAAAAAGAGTTATGAGTTTCTTGTAAGGTCTATCACCTACATATCTTGAGTGATTTAGTCTCCTGTGTGTCTTAAATGGTATGAAATTTAAATGATCAAGCATAATGAGTGAGGATAACTAATGATGTCTTCTATGGAAAGAAATAGAGATTTTATGAGCACCAATGAGTGATCAAGGATGACACTAAAAGTTTTAAGGGTGTCAAATGATCACAGTGACCAGATAGTGATCAAAGGAAAATTTAGAAAATTCTTTAAAAATCACAAAAAATGAAAAGCTAGTTTTTAGACCATTTTAAGATAAAGATGGCTACAATCAATTTGCTAAAAATGAGAGAAATATCAAAGTAGGTGTTTTGAGATAAGAGGAACAATGTGTAACCGTTAGAGCGGAAAAATGGTGAGTTTTGAAGTAATGATAAATCGAAAACACCTATAATATGATCCTAAGTCATCCATGAGTGAATGTGAGATCAACTGAGCCTAAGGAAAGTTAAAGTGATCCTAATGTAGCCTGTTTGACTTGTTTAATAAGGTCTGAAAGGTTGGATTGATGTAAGAAAGTAAAGAGAATCACTTCTGTTTACCCAGATCCCACAGATCTTTCACTTGAGGGATCCGGCTAGTTATAGTCCAGGATCCGCATCTGTGACAGAGTTCTTAATAGTAAACGTGCAATATTTTTCTCTAGGTATCGAATTTTGAAACTAATGATCTCCACAGTAAGAATACATGTATACAAGTAAGACATAATAAGTATAGCATGTAGAAACACCAAATGGTCAAGTATATGGAAAAAAATGATTATCAAACAACTATTTCATAGACCCGATCAATTTACATTGGTGAATTAAGATAAAGCTTAAGGATTGATTTTCTAAAGAAACTCTTTTATTCATAAGCTAACTTTTATTATTCATTGTTTTTGTTTGATGGATCTCGGTGGGTTGTAAGGCTGATGACTCAGAGTGAAGAATGAAGTGATGAGAGATTTATTCAGAGGTTCCATCATTTTATTCTCAAGTGATATTGAGGGCTTTGAAATTGTGGATGATAGTACATGACATGATGATAGAGGCGTGTCAAGAACATCCCATAAGGTATTAGTTTGTTCTTGTTGCCTTGGAGGTTTACAATTCGTCTTATGAAGAAATAAGCGAGGTTGTATGATTGTTTAGTTAGGAGACAGTAAATCATGTGAGCACAACATGCGGGAAGTATCTCATGATTTCCTCAGAAGACTCAAAATTTTCACGAGGATGATTGCAGGGGTTTAAGATCATCCCAGAGTTCACGTGTATAAATTATGTTTGGATTTGATTAGTTGGAATGTTTGAGGAGTGCATAGAAAGCGAGTTATTTCTTAAGTAGAGGGTATTTATGAATAGTATAAATTGTTTTCTTTAGGATAGTTAAAGAGAGAATCAAGGGACCAATTTTCAGTGAAAGCACATTGTCCATAATTTAGAATTCGGATAATGAGAAAATTGCTCAAGAGTCAAAAAAAACTTTTGGTTTTTGATCCAAAACCATAGTGATAGAGAATGATCCTCGCTACTAACGAGTTCAACTTGACGGAAGAATTCCAAACAAACTCGAACAAATTTCTCGTTGATCCCGAGAAGACGTTCTAGTCCTATGGTGCGGAATGAGGTATTGATACCTTTTTGGAGGATTAGAGGTGAGCTAACAACACATCTTTCATGAAAGAAACGAGTTTGAGATTATTGAACCGACAAACATGATTGCCAGGGGTGTTGGGTTCAAGAGATATGTTTGGAATGTAGACATAAGTGAGTTGATGATCGAAGTCATACTCATGAGACATGATGAGACCAATAGACATGAACCGAATATTTTACATAAGTATGTTAGTACATAGTAAAACTTCGATAGTGAGAGTGTTTTTGATTGGTGACACTTTTAAATATTTTAATCATAGTTTTGAACTATGGTAAAGTGATAGGATCTCCTAACCTTTTTAATGTCTATTCTATTTTATTAACAATGACATTCCTATATTTTTTAACTCACTCCTTTTTGACATTTTAGTAAGTAAGTTTTCATGAAATGATTTTTTTTATTGTGTTTGCATGAGTTTCTCACATCAGCCTGCCAAGTTCCTTTTAAAAGGGATCCGGCCAGTTAAAAACAAGGGATCCGGGAGATCTGTAGGTTTGACAGAAATTTGTTTTGACGTAGGATCTATTTTTATAACTTATATGTTTCAAAATAAAATGTGTTTTAGCCAATGTTAATTTTTAAATTTACATTAATAGTTTTAAATATTTTGGGGGTTTTGAATGTGTGAACAAAAGGAAAAAAATATTACGCGAGTATAAAACGAGAAAACTACATCATTATTTATATTTCATTTCAATGCTTAAAGCAATACAAAGGATCATATAGATGATACAAATGTAGATCAATAACACAAAGAACATGTCTCCATGCGAAAATTTGATCATGGGATACACGAGAGCGATGAGTCAGATGATGATCAGGAGAGCTATATAGACATTGGTTTGGATTTCTCGAAATGAGATGATGAAGTTGTGAGTGTGTGATATTTTTGAAAGTGAAAGATTTGAAAAAAGGGATTTGTTGGTGAGGGGTTTGATGATCGGAGGGTTTTTTATAGGGAACGATGAATTTTTGAGATTTTTGTTTTGTTTTATTTGTATTTAGAAAGATTTGATTTTTATATATTAGGTTTAGACAACACATATTGATATACCTAGGTTTAGACGGACGATGACACGTATGCACGAAGTTTTCTAACGAATCCACGTATATCATATACATATGTTTTGATATTTATATAAAAGACAAACAATCAAACACATAGTTTCCTATTTAGTGACATGCAAGCATACACATGTTTTTACTAATATTACTTAGAGATAAGTCTTATGAAAGTCATACCTCTATTGCAATTTGAGTGTCCTTTTTGACGAGTTTTATCAATGGACAACTCTGGTTTCTTCGAGATCTACTTGGTAATAGGTTTGGACAACTTTTTGGGGAAAGTTATCTTATTACCAAAGAATCTTGATGGAATGCTTATTTTGGGATTAACTAAACAAAATGACAAGAAAGGTTAGGTCATTTTGTAAGACAAAATACGATGTAAGAAAAGAAAAGAATTAGTGTTATCATCCAATCAACATCCAACATAAAAAAAATCTTGAAACATAGTTTTTGTTTTAAGAAATTTCCTTCTTTATAGTTTTCCAACATACACGGATTGTATCAAGTTTTAAAAGTACACTATACTCTAAGAAACTTGGTAACGAAGCTCTGATGCCAATTGTGGAAAACTAGATGGGGGGTTGAATAGTTTTGCCGATTTAAACTTCTTTTTAACGTATTTAGATCGACTTATGTCAATCTATTTATGTTGTGTGTTGGATATTGATAGATGAACATATAAGTAAGTAATGCAAGAGATAAAGAGTAAAGGAACACAAAACCACGAAACGAGTATTTATAATGGTTCGGCTACAAGGATACCTTCCTTGCCCTACTCCACTCCTCGACTACCCCACTCGATATTTTCTAAGCACTACACAACACAAGCTCCTTAATGGTGAGAAGCCTTCACAACGCCGCCTACTTTTTATCCAATACAAGGCTAGACACCGAGTTCTTCCACGAGGTAGAACCAAACCTATCACAATGTCGCCTACCCTTTATCCGTATAGGCTAGATACCGAGTTCCATTATAAAGGAGGAACTAACACCCAACACTACACCACAACACAACTACCCAAAGGGGACACACTCCTTTTTACAACACTAGAAAGGATATCAATATCCTTTAAACCAAACTACAAAACTTGTACATCGACGCATCATATCATTTTACATCTTCGTACCATTCACTAATGCCTTCAACATGACACTTCTATGGAGGGAAGAAAGAACTATCAACAAGATGCACTTCGGTGTGCTGATGATGATGAAGCTTAGCAACTCATGACCTTGAGTTTGCACGTCTTCAAGAGGTGGTGATCTCGCTTTAAGAGGAAGCTAGAGAATCATACAAAGATAAAATTACATAGAATGATCCTTTGGATATGTGGTTAGAGATGTTAGAATATAGAGAGAAAGTATATTTAAGAGTGGTAGTGAGCAAGAGAGAAATGGCTCATTATTTATAGGCAAAATGTGCCTACTGTCTCACGGTTCTGGGGGATCCCTCACCCAGGGATTCCGCAAATCTCGAGATCCGCCATCGCCTAGTCTGAATTTTGGGTTGCATACCAGGTTAGGGGTTATGGGTTATAGTCCATGGGTCATGGACTTTGTATCATGGATACCCAATAAGATGTAATGTACCTAGTCAATGGGTTATGGATCTTGGGTCATGTGTCATGGACTTTGGGTCATGGATCATGGATAATATCCAACATGACTCCATGCATGATGTCATGCAATGGGTCATGGGTTATTGATCATGTTCCATGGTATGGGAAATGGACTTTGGTTCTTACCCAACAAGATTCA
The DNA here is from genome assembly GCA_910596185.1 of Chrysanthemum makinoi. Taxonomy (NCBI): domain Eukaryota; kingdom Viridiplantae; phylum Streptophyta; class Magnoliopsida; order Asterales; family Asteraceae; genus Chrysanthemum; species Chrysanthemum makinoi. Next base: position 231,737,468 of record OU343218.1, read on the forward strand.
TTGTGCCTAGTCAATGGATCATGGGTCATGGGTTATGGACTTTGGTTCTTACCCATTACTTACCCATTATAACATATACAAAGTACATATACATTTTTATAAGATGTAAGTAAACAGTATTACTTGTAAGTGTTTTATAAAAATGTATTTGGTTTTATATAACTTATTTACTAAACATCTTTTGATGGTTTTAATATGTTTAGTAAAAGTGTGTTAGTAAACTATTGGCTCAAAGCTTTTATGTATTTTATTTATTTCGTTAAAATGATTTTACGTTTGTTATCGACAAAACATTAGAAGATCGTAAAATATAAATAAACGTTTTTATGGTTTATTTGTATTAACAGATCACTTGGAAGAAAGCGAGATGATGACAAGTGTATGCAGATGGTCCAAACCTGACCGACCGGATCGAAACCGATTTCGCATAACCCCTTAGACCAGACCGACCGAATATGGTCGGTTCGGTTCGTCCGACCGGTCCGGTCGGTCCTTCTACCGGTCCGGCCCAACAAGGCCACCAGTTTGCTTTTGGTCCGATCGACCGACCGACCATTAGCCTGTGCCGGATCGCGACCGACCGAATGGTCGGTCCCATCCCAGTCCGTATCGGTCCTATCCGTCGTTATATGCTCACCCTTAATGACAAGGAAACGTGTGTAAGAACACTTTGGGAAATTTTAGACAATTTATGACTATTTTAACTTTTAGATTTTGACACTAGTGATCATGAATGATCAAAAAAGAAATTTTTTACCATACACAAGTGTAAGCTAGAAAAATTTCTAGTGCACACTCCACAAAAGGAATAGCCATTTAAGCATCTAAGCATATTTATACATGCATCAACACAAGTATCAAAGAGATTAATGTAAGACTATATGACGCCTAAAATTTTATAGTGATAGAAATACTTTAATTCATTATGTGTCAAACAAAGATAGTGTGGGTGCACAATTGACACGCAAATCATGTAAAATGCATAAAACAAATATCATGCAACAACATGATAATCATTTAGCCTTAAAAGCATGTATTTTATATATATATATATATATATATATATATATATATATATATATATATATATATATATCAAGGGATATTATATCGGAATAGATAATCAAAGACAAAACCTTTCTAATAAACATATATTCAATAATTAAGCAAATAATCATTGAACATTAAGAAAGTATGTAGAAATATAATCATATCTCACAAGAACAATTTATCATATTGAAATACACAAAACAAATATTTGAGGTTCAATTAATCTAGATTCGCTAAGAGGATCCTAATTACTACTTTTTCTAATGCAATCCTAATTGGAGACAAAGTTCACCGATGTAGGATAACTTTAGTCAAATATAGGAATAGTAAATTTTCAAGTAAGAGAATGAGTCCAGACTATCACTAGTGGTACTCAATTCAGGCTAAACACGACTATTTTGACGTGTTATACCATGAACACATATTCTCTCCTAGAAGCAATTCAACCATTAGGTCAAATTGAATTTCTAGTGTAATAGGTTCTCCAGTGGTCATTTTCATGTTAGTAAAAGTCAAATTTCTATATTTTCCTATCCTTATTCCTCTTGCACATGCCTAATGTGACTCAACTAAGCATATTTTAAAAGTCATTTAATGAAAATGACATGTCTTACACAACATCCTAACAAAGGCATGCAAAGTGTTTCAACCTTGTGTTTGAGATTTAGAGGTTATTTGGTTTAGATGGTGCATTGTGTGATTTTATGGATAACATATTTGTTTGTTAAGTTGTTACATGTTATTTTAACATGATTTGGTTTTCTAGAGCTTGGAAGTGTGCTTATGTGAGACAATATAGAATATGTTATAATGAGAGTGTTTTAAGAATACTCCTTTACATATCTTGTGAAAAGAATCTAGTAAATGTTACTTACTTTAATAGATCTTGTGATAGAAATGAGACATATTGTATCTTTCAATAAATATGCTTATCTAAGAAGATAAAATTATCACTCTTATGAAGGTTTAGAAAAACAAGTATTTGAGTGTATAATATGATGAATGAATTATACTTGTTAATGCAATAACACACGCTAGTTGGTTAATTTTCAAATCTAATGACCTCTATTTGACAAATAAGATATAATATATTATTTTGTAATATAACAATTCATGCTACAAAGAAAATAAGATGCGTAGGATATATATTATCCTTTATCAATTTATAATAAGAGAAATGCATGTTTTTAGATATGATGTTCTCCTAAACATCATGTTTTTGTATTTGAAATGGATATCCAAATGTATGCTATGATAATTTCAAAATGTCCTCAAATATGCAAGTGATTTTCTCGGAGATTTATGACGTACGTAATAGTTAATAACATATTATGTGTGACACTTTTACTTAACACGTGATTTTGAGTGTTGAGTCGTTCATGAGCAAAGTTAACATATATCGTTTGTTTGCTCATATTTGGTTTTTCAGAAATGACACATTTACAAATTGCATTGCAAAGTAAATTGCTTGAATATTTCGAATGAAACATCCAAGTAGTTAATCCTACTTCGTTGTGTATTTTATGCATCTTTTAAACATATTACTTAAATATTTGGAACACAACCATTGGACAAGAAAACTCAATATGACATCATTGGAACAAGTGTGAGTTATGATCTGATGCATATTCTTTTCGTCTTGAGAAGGACGTCATTATTTTCATAACAATCGAGTGTAATTAAGTATGTAGGTTCAAGATAATAAATTTTGCTATATTTTGATATAATCTTTATGCTAGACAAATAATGACTCCAATTTCATATACATACTCAAAAACTTATCAATTAGATTCGATAAAGATATCAGTTATAATTTGAATAATGAATTGATATATACCGAAATCCTTTTGACCCTCACGACCACTCTTTTAAAGAAAGTAAAAATAAAAACTTATGGAATGTGTTTCATTATATCTAATACTATTGTAAGTGTCGTGTTAATATTGACAACATGTTAACTTACTACTTGTAGAATGTCAATTATTATGTATTTGCAAATAACTATTTACTATTATGTATAATATGCATAATTTTTTACATTTCATGAGTATAAAAATAATTATCCTAACCATTTTTACACAACACACAACTTTTGTAAAGTACTACATGTTTGAAACATTTTGTGTGTGTGTAAGTACATGCAAGGTTCAAATATACATTTTCTTTTACTTAAATATTAATGTATTATTATAAACCTTTATCTTGTTTAGACAACCTATGGCCAACCAAGGTACGGACATGTAATGATTTGTAAATCATGTTGAAAATTTGATGAAAGTGTTAAATATTTTGAGGTCACATATTTTAACACTTAAGCATTTGGAAAGATAATTGTGTAAGACAATATCTTTCAACATACATGGTCAATCAAATTAGTTTTCTGATTGTACAATAATATGCACATACTGCCGTCAATGGTGATTGACGGATTTAGGGTGATGGTGGTGATGCCGAGTGCAAGATAACCAAAATAAGAATAGAAGACACTACGTTAGACAGAGCGGGGGAAGCCCCGAACCGCCTCTATGTGAGAATCACCATGGTGATTATTCATGAAAGTATTGAGGTGTAGAAGATGAGATCTCCTAGGTTAAGTTAGGGTCATACCTCGTGATGGCTTCCTTATTTATAGGCATAAGAATCTACGAGCTTATAGAGGGTGTAGAGGAAGTTACTGAGGTCATGGGCACAGAGGGTCATGGCTAAGATCATGGTTGTTGACCAGCCTGCTTTGACCGATCTTATTTGACCAAGTTGTTTGACCGCTCGATCATACCCACGTTCATAGGTAGAAAGGCTATGACCTTTAGGCTTCCCTTGTCGGGGCCTCGAACATTGACGGAGGCCGCCCGAAGCCGCGATCGAGGCCGGCTCAACGTGACGGAGGCCAAACCCCGAACCGTGATAGAGGCCGTGCTCCAACAAGGATTCGAGGCTAGCTCAACCATGACGAGGCCTTGACGGAGGCCAGTCCGAATCATGATGAGGCCTCTTGACGGTAGCCATTGTGAATGATTTACGCCAACATTATGTATAGGACGAAGGCGTAGGCTCTTTAGATGGTTCATCATACCCTTTCTACAAATGGTAAGCTAAGTACCATAGTGACGCCAACGCTAGCAGGCGGAGGGTACGTCATCAAGCCCCCTAGTCTAATGTTATGTATGCGAAGAGTGCATGGCTTTAGACTTATCATTGCTTTGTTAAAAAAGACTTGGTAACAATTTCTACTACTTTTCATTTGTCAAATCCAATATGAAAGTAGCTATACTTGTTTTTAATAGTCCAAATTTGACTCAATCATGGTGGATACCTCATTAATCCCCCCAGTCTAATGTTATGACTTCGTAGAAGGCATGAGATTATACTTAAGTAGTCTAGAAACCCTTTGTACATACGCTGAGTTATCGAGAGGTACCAAGGTTTGTGTATAAACTTGGCTTTGTTTTATAATGCATGACATAAAAGGGTGTCCCATGATTTTAGGTAACCGCTATTAATGTCCAATCCATATCTTGCCGGAAAGCCTTGATATGGTTGTGAACGTGGGTTTGACTTGGTCTTATGAAACCTTTGCATTAATATCTTCAAAGAGCATACCCCGAAGGGCTTAGGCCTTCGATTGGCGATTCCGAATTGGTAACCATATCATAGATGAATGGTTTTATGCCAAAGAAGATTTTGGAGGTTTGCCAAGTATGTCGGAATGCCCGGTAAGTATGAAGGGGAGACCTTCAAATTGAATGGAGGGTATATCATCAAGCCCCTCGATCGAAAGTGATGCGCATTAATTCCAATGTAACGCTTTCGACTTAAGGGAAATACTTCCTTGTGATAAATCGAACAAGGATTAATCGCTATAATATATAGACCTGAAGGTCATATTTTGTATGTATAACGGCTTATGAGCTTCATTGAAATAAGGTGAAGTACGGGATGCGATTGTAATAAGGTGTTCATGGTATGTTTATGGGTTAAAAGTAAGATAGATGGCTAAGTTGTTTTGATAGTTGAAGCTTTTCATTTATCCTTTCTTAATGTGATAGTAATAGTGTAAATGAAGGGCCTATTAACACATGGGTAGGAATGATCATTTGTTTAGTTGTAGATTCTCAAACAATTGGTTTCTTATCTTGAGTTTGGATATGAGTTTTGACTGTTCATGGTTATTATGCAGACATGGTAATTTTCATTTGTTTAGTTGTAGATTCTCAAACAAGTGTTTCTCTAACAAAAATTCACTTCCACCTTCGGCTAAACAAAAATACATATTTCATAAACCCAAAAAACATTAAACGAAAAAAAATATATCATCATGTCGATCATTTTTCAGTTAATGGATTGTAAGTATTGTCATATAATTGGCTTACCCGACTTTACAAAACATGGTATGTATTAGAATTATGAGTTTATTTAACATAGTGTTTTACATCGTAATAAAAGCTAATTACAAAGAATGTCAACACATATTCTTACATCGATCGCTTGATTTGATGTCATGTTTTTACATCGATTGCTTGATTTAATAGAAGGAAGGCCAGTTTTATTAATATATGAGTAGGGATCCAGTGAGAAGTAAATTAAAATAAGAAGTGGTGAGAAGTGATCAAAACCACCCATTTGAGATGCAACGACTTGCATTAGATGCATTTCTATTCATATAGATGCAACATCTTGAGTTTCGAAAGTTAATTTGATGTATAGATTGTGCAAATTGATTTTCATGATTTCGACACGCGAGGAACAAAAACAAGAGAAATCATGAAATGCATCTAATATAATTATATGTATCGATTAAAAGCTAGAAAACACACTATGGTGCATTATAATGCATCTAAGATTATAAGGATGCATCTAATTTAGGTCGGTGTATCTCGGATTTACGCTTATAGTTCTTCTTATTCATTTTTATTTTAAGTAATCTTCTTATTTGATCCTAACTCATTAATATATTTAGATTTTCTTTTTCGCTTTTAGTACACTCGTTTAAATTTATATATAAGTTATCGTAATAATTTGTCTAACATTCGTTTTCAAAACTTTGCGAGTATAACACTATAACTCTCAAGTATTTTATTCTAAAAAGTTACTATAACTAAACATTGTTAGGCTAGTCACAGTGGCAAGGTCGACCCATTCCGGTTGAGCAAGGGTGACCACCGGTTGCCTAATCGGGGAATCGGTTGTGTTCGGTTGAGGTCAAAAAGGGACGAACTAGTTTGAGTATTCGACCGAAGTTTAAGCATCGTGGACAAAAATCCAACCGTTTGGGTTGAAAAAAAAAAAGTTTAAAATTTTACCATTTTACAACATTATAAATACCAACCTCTAACACATTTTTAAACACACAATTCAAACAACTTCTCATAAACACTTTCAAACACATTTTAATAATTATGTCTTTACAGATATTTTTAATTCTTCTTGAGGAAGAAGTTATGAGCTAGTTTACGGAGTTTATGGAATTTACGCAGTATGCTTGGGACGCTTACCAAACGCCATCGCCAAAGGCTCAACGAAACTACACGCCTAAGGATCATGAAGGTGCTCATAATCGTTTAGTTGCCGCCTTCTCGAAGAACCGTTGTATGATTAAAAACATTCCGTCGGCGGTTCCGGATGAGCCGAAAACTATTCACCCGAATTGTTCGAGAGGTAACCAATTATTCTCTTTATTTTCAACAAACTCGATTGTAGGCATTTGTATTTCCCATTGGTCGTACGGCAATGCGTCAATTGAGATACGTTCTCGATTCTCGACGAAGTATCGCAATGGGTGCAACAGCAAGTGATTGTTCCTCGAATTTTGCACGGTTATCATGAGTTATATGGTGTTGAGTATTTCGAAAGCCTACGATTTTGACCTTGAAAGATTATATGCTCATCGCGAGCATAAGCATGGGTTTCTTAGGATGATGGGAAGCATTGATTGTACAAGTTGGGAGTGGGAGAATTACCCAAATAGTTTGAGAGTTCAATATTGTAGTGATCACGGGCCACATCCATTCATTTTATTGAAGCCCCAAGATTTATGGATTTGGCATGTGTTCTTTGGTGTCTTCGGGATGAATAACGATATAAATGTTTGACATCTTTCCCCGCTTTCAATGATATCAAATCCGGAGAGCACCGAACTTAAATTCGAGGCTAACGATGTTGCTTACCAAAGGGATATTATTCTTATCAGGGATATATCCCGAATGGTCTGCTCTTATTAAGTCCATTTCAAATCTTCCTACGGGTGATAAAAAAAGAATATTGTACAAGAGGAAGCACGAAGCGGCAAGGAAATATGTGGAACGAGCTTTCGGTGTGTTGAAGAAGAAGTTGAAAATGCTTAAAGTTCCAGCTCGATGGCTGTATAAACAAGATCTCCAAGATATTGTGTATACATGTATCATATTACATAATATGATCATCCCACACAAACAACGCTTATATTTCCTATATGGTTTGTACAAGAGGGCCACCATCATGATCCGTAAGATCTCATGAAGAATCCTTAATAGTTACTCAGGAGATAATGGACCGATCAACTCATCTAAACTTAAAATCTGATTTGATCGAACACGTTTGGAGAAACCATGGAAATGCAGGCAATCAAGAGATTGAAGGCGAAGACGAAAGTGACGAAGATAACCGATTTGATAATATTTTATAGTTTAAGTTTTTAATAAGTAATCGTATGTTTACGCTATTAGTTTAAGTTTTAATTATTGTTGTAATGTTTAAGTATTTTTATTAATGAAGTTTAATTTTATTTTAAAAATATTTGAATTAAAAATGCGTCACCACGTGACATATAGATCGTCGTCAGTTGCCTATAGAGAAATCGATGCTGCCGACCAGACACACATGACTAGCCTTACCATGAATTTGTTACTAGCATAATTTTATATAATTATGAAAACGCACTTATTCATGATCTTTCTTGAAAATTCATAACACATCACAAATCTATTTTGAACAATCTAATGACTTGATTTTCTAGTTACTAGTTGTTAGAATAAAAGTAAAAATAGTACTACAACTAGCAAAAAAACTTATTAGTAATAATAACTAATTATACTGAAAAATATTATAAAATAGGATGCTAGTTGTAATGGAAAATACACTTTTGCTCTTTAAGATTTTACTACTACGTACTAATTAAGAATCCATTGATAATTGATATATAAAGAGATGGTAGACATATTGTACTACTCTATCGCATGATAAATGAATACTTTCACATTACACAAAATTATAAAAGTTCTCACTAAATTATACTCTTCGATCAAAATCTATATACCTGCCAAAATGACTTTTGAGTTTTGGTACAGGTGATCAACCTAGATAACGAATTCAGTTATTACAAAGCCTACATGAACATTAAATACATTTATGTTTTTAATTACAAATTTAAAAGTCAGAAAATAAATAAATGATAAAACTGCATAACAACTCAGTAAGTTAAATCGCACCTCAATGATACTAACCTTAAATAGCAATGTAGACAAACCCAAAAAACTAATAAGGTGAATAGGGTTGACCATAAACTTTTGGCAATAAATCCATCACTCATGGAAGTGGCTGACTTCAAGAATTAGATATCATAAGATTTGATTAAATGAACTTGGAGAATGACTTACTTAAACTCCATCACAACCCGCTTACATATTTCACTTAACTTTAAAATAATAAATGAAATGAATATTAATTTAATCTAACAATATATGAAAAAATGTCAACTAACTAATTCGTATCTATAGAACAAATATAAAAATTGCTCACACTTAATACAATAGTTACAAATTTGTGTCACCCCTATTTTTTAAAGCTTCCTTTCGTACGCATAAACTAAGTGTCAAAAATTAATTCTACACTTTTAAGCTACAAAAATTTATATTTGTACACGTTATAAGTGCGAACATTGTTTTACACAAGTATAAGTGTGACAATTTTTATGATTTATTTATTCACACTTATAAATTACTTGTCCTTAGTGCGAATATAGTGAAGGAAAGCCCAAGTATAAAAGTGTGACAAAGTTTGGTTTTCTAATCTATTTTAGGGTCACAAGTCAAGTATATACCAAAAAAATACAGTAACTCATGAAAAAAGGACCCAAGGACTTATGTTTTTTATTTGAAAAGAGTATTTTTGTGTTGGTATATAAAGTTTTTTACTTGAGTCTATGTATTTTTTAATGTGCTTAAGTTTGTGCTAATGGAGCACAAATTAAAAAAAAAAACGAGATAGAATTGAATATACATGAAACGAGTATTGCGACCATCCGCCGCGTTGCGGCGGAGCTTTTTTTTTTTGTTGACATTTTTATCTGGTAATTTATGTAACGGAAATCTTACCCTCCTACATTTTTATCTGGTAATTTATATTAAGGAGGGTAAGATTTCCGATATTTGAAGGTAGGCCACCCTGTAGATAATTAGCTCTCAAGTAGCTAATGACAATATTCGACAATACATGATGTCCCATATCAGAAGTAAGCTCAATATTCATAGTACATTTCAAAACCACACTCGAAATATAATTTGACCAATTACACTTTTTACTTACACAGCTCTGAGTTCAACACATTACTAATATCGTTAGCTTATTTTGTGGGCTTACTGCTATCGAGCTTCTGATCATGCTAATAAGCATATTCTTCTCACCTCGTGACCGTGTCCATTTGAGCTTAAGTAATCCATAGTATAAGATTGATAACCTCACTGCAAGCAAAGAACTGAGCCGTTATTCTCATATAGTAAACCGCGCAAATCAACCTAAACTGATTTATAAAAGAGGTTCTTTACCAGCGGCTTATCATTTTGGTCTTGGCTCCAATGTTGGACCTGGAAAAAAGAATATCTCAGACTTAACAGAACAACTAATGATGATGAACATAAAACTTTTACTTAAAAACTAATCTAATCATTGAATCTACTATCAACCCATCAAAATCCAAACTAAAACAACCCGAAATCAAGAGTTTTACATACAAACAACCCAAATATTAAAAAATAAATAAAAAAATAAAAAAAGGATACATTCATCTAGAAAGCCTTACTACAATGCTTTTCCCTCAGACTTGTTGATTCCACAAAACTAATCTGTCGCATTGCCTAAACGAATAGCACGCACCATAGGTAACGTTTTCTAGCAAGATAACAAAGTTTAGATTAAATGTACTGTGTACCTAAACTGTCTCTTGATTAGATAACTAAATGTTTTTCTGATTACAAATCTCAAAGTGACAAAAAAACACTATTAAAAAAACGCATCCAAATGCTTGTCACAATTATAACTACTCAATTGAAGATAAAAAATAACCTTATTCTTAACTTTATAGTATTCCTTATCCTAGCATGTCCCTATTCTAAATCAACCTGATATACAACTGTTAAGGCAAGTTACTATTATGAAACATAAACTGAAACGGGTCACTTGATGATGATGACGAATATCATAAATGAAAACAATTAAAATTAAGTTATATTGCCGTATCATTAAAGAAAAATATTTTCACCTCCTAAAAAGCGTCAATAACATACCTGTTCATATTACATATAATAAGTAAACCCAATCTGAAATCTAAGCTAGCGTTGGTGTTCACTGAACATATAATAAAAATAGTAAAAGAATAAAATTGTTCGTTTGTGGCTGAAACTGAAAACGAATATCATAAATGAAAACAATTAAAATTAAGTTATATTGCCGTATCATTAAAGAAATATATTTTCACCTCCTAAAAAGCGTCAATAACATACCTGTTCATATTACATATAATAAGTAAATCAATCTGAAATCTCAAACTAACGTTGGTGTTCACCTGATGATGTCGTTGTGGATCCACTATCTGTTGTTTCAGTCCGTGTACTGAAATCAAGTGCACCTATAGCAACAATACTATAAGTTATTTAATAAGGGGGTCTTCAAAAAGGTATTACAGTTATGAAGGAGACGCGTGTTTAGACTACACAGCACCAAATCCGGGTGGATGACTACACCTTTTGCGAACAGTGGGCTCAGTGTGAGCGGCGGTGTTATTCAAAAATGTCACAACATGTAAGCATAAAGGCAAGTGAATGAGAGACCGTAACAGCATTTGACGACAAAGGTAGGCATACACGAGATCGGCGAGAAGACGTGCACATGTTGATAGGAATAGTAGGAGGCTAAACTGGAATGGCGTATCTTCAGGCACGAAGCAGGATAAGTAACCACACACATTACCTGTTTACACATCCATGTACCTTTGTCGTGCCTTTGGCTATGACCACGGGTTTATTATTCAATCTGGGAAAAATGAATGAAAATAAAAGCGGAGGCCAGCCGTCATTGATTCTCAACATACCTTCAAACTGCCATTCAAGTATCTCGGCTTAATCCCATCTCGACTTATCAACCCCTGAAGACGTGAAATGATTTTCAACAAAATTTTTTATGTTATCTTCAAGAAGATGCTTCATGATATGAGAGTCACCTGTATGGACAACGGTAATGCATAATACTTTCAGGGGTTGCATGCTGTTCTATAATTGACATTACCATACATAGCATATGACGTAATTGCAACGGTTGCAACCATATGATATAATAATTCTAAAGAAGGTGAATAAGAAATATATATATATTTTTAACAGTTAGCCGGAAAAAAAAAAAAAAAAAAAAAAAAAACCCATTTTTGGGCTTATGAGCTTATCTTAATTCGGCCGTTTTTCCAGCAAATCTTGAAAGCAGTATGGGTAACATTTGTGTAGAGGGCAAGTTGAAGGCAGAAGTATCTCTGCCAAATCATCTCCTTAGTGAAGGCAATCTTAATTGCATCATCATCATACTCACCAACAAAAGTCATAATCCTTATGAAACTATTTAATAGTCTTTTTCAAATAGATTATGCTAATATATGCACCACTTTTCCATATTCCAAACACTCCCAAAAAAACATGATCATAAATTACAACATAATAAAACAACTAATTTCATAAACCAAAAATAAAGTATACCTTCAATAGTCTATCTTGGAGTGTTGAAGTCCAAACCAATAACTCTTACAGAAGCTGTTACCACCTCTCAACTCTTCTTCGACCTATCAGGCAACATGATGCATTACTATAATCATTACTGATTTCAACAAAATCATACACTTGTAAAAAAAATATAATCCTACAAAAACCATAAAATCTGAATTAAGCTTGATAAACTTTAAAAAAAAATGGGATTTGGGGATGATATGCGGTTGTGTAAAATCAGGAAAACGGTGGAAATCTGAGATGCGTGCGTATGAGAAGCTTGTGGAAAGTTTGAGATTGGTAAGAAAACTGCCTTCGATTTTATCCAAAATCAACTGACCATCTCCATCTTTATCAAATAGACTGAAAGCTGCTTCAACTCAGACGCATGTGTGTCGGTCCTAAATTTGAAGATTTGTTTTGTTTAGGGTTTGACAAATGATATAGCAGAAGCCAGCAAATATAGCAGAAGCTTAGGGTTGTGTTATTTGTGGATGAGTCTGGAATTTTCTGGGTTTGACAAATGATATAGCAGAAGCCAGCAAATGTATTGGGCTGCTGAGTTGGGCTGCTGAAATGGGCTACGACAACTGTTTACGGAACGGCGTCGTATTAAATCACTTTTACTATATATAGTAATGTTCATTTCAAGACCAAATTCCAAAGGTGGCCTGGGTCCCACTTTCTAATGTTAATATAACAGGGGCTTGTTGTACTTATGGTAAACCTTTAAAGAACAAACTTGCAGCATATAACTCAACCACCTCCAATGTACAGAACTTGAGTTAAATGGATTGTCGACTTTATAAACAAGCAATGACTAGTTGTAAACATGTTAGGTCTATTATCGTTCTGCCTTTTATGGTGAATTGTGCTGCTAAGATGTTGGCAGATCTGCAGTAATGGGTAACATTTATGCTTGTTTTCTTCAATTTGTGTAAAATTATTTCAGCTTCTACAACGTCAGTACTAGTATCATTCTATGTGAATATGTTCAATTAGAGTAATTTGCAAACTTATAACTTGCTAACAATGACTAGGAACGGTTCGATTATACTCGATCTGAGGGGAAAACAATAAATCAGTTTCTACCTGTATTTATATTTCCAAAAGACCAGCAAAACTTTTCATCTTGTTTGAAAAGACGTCAAGACTACCATCCGAAACAGCAAGTCCTAAAGCTGACTACCATCCGAAACAGCGAGTCCTAAAGCTCAAAAACCATAGCTCGTACATGGGAAATGAAGAGGGGAATTGTTAAACTTTCCTTGGCTCACACACACAGGACCAATTGAGCATGGATTCAACTTTGAATTATGAAATATGTGCACACTTCAAGAAACATTAAACAATGCCAAAACTGATGAAAGATATACTATCATGTTCAACACATTACAAAACCAAAATAGTGACTCGAAACCGCTTGGACTCGAAAAGACCATAGACAGACAGTTGAGAACACCCACAAGTAGAAAAAAGAACAAAACAGACACATTTTAGACAACTATTTAACCACCCTGACTAAACACAAACCAAACTAATCGACTTCTTCCATCTTGCTTTCTTCAGCACTTTCTTCTAAAGTAGGCATCTCGGCATCATCCTCGCCACCTTCTTCCTCGTCAATGCTCAGACCCAATTTCAACATCCTGTGGATCCTCCCTCCGAATGTGTTTGGGTCCTCCAAGCTAAATCCAGATGTCAACAGAGCCGTCTCAAACAGAAGCAGTACCAAATCTTTAACTGACTTATCGTTCTTATCCGCCTCAGCTCTCTTCCTGAGCTCCTCCATGATGGGATTATCAGGGTTTATCTCCATTGTCTTCTTGCTTGACATGTAAGAACCCATGCTACTGTCCCTAAGAGCCTGTGCCTTCATGATCCTCTCCATGTTTGCCGTCCACCCATACTCGCCAGTCACCAAACAACAGGGGGAGTCCACAATTCTATCAGAAACGACAACTTTCTCCACTTTGTCTCCCAAGATTTCCTTCATCGTCTTGCACAAATTCTCGAATGATTTCTTCTTTTCTTCCCTCTTTTGCTTCTCTTCCTCAGTTTCGTCTTCGAGCTTCAATCCTTCTTTTGTTGCAGACACAAGCTTTTTTCCATCGTATTCCTTCAACTGTCCAACCGCATACTCATCGATAGCATCCACCATGAATAGCACTTCATAACCTCTCTTCTTGAGCTTCTCCAAGAACGGAGAGTTCTCGACAGCCTTCTTGCTCTCACCAGTGATGTAGTAGATATCCTTCTGTCCCTCCTTCATTCGAGTAACGTAGTCCTTCAAGCTGGTCAATTCATCACCACTCTTAGTTGAATGGTATCGGAGCAGATCAGCTAGCTTTGACCTGTTCTGGCTGTCCTCGTGGATACCCAATTTCAAATTCTTGGAGAAAGCCTCATAGAATTTTTTGTAGTCTTCCTTGTTCTCGGCAATCTCGTTGAACATCTCAATGCACTTCTTGACAAGATTCTTCCTGATAACTTTAAGAATCTTGTTCTGTTGAAGCATCTCACGGGAGATGTTGAGTGGCAAATCATCAGAGTCAACAACACCCTTGACAAACCCAAGATACTCGGGAATTAGCTCCTCACAGTTATCCATGATGAAGACCCTCCTTACATACAGCTTGATGTTGTTCATTTTCTTCCGAGTGTCGAACAGATCAAATGGAGCCCTCTTAGGCACAAAGAGGATTGCCTTGAACTCAAGTTGTCCCTCAACAGAGAAGTGTTTCACAGCAAGATGATCCTCCCAGTCATTGGTCAAGCTTTTGTAGAAAGAAGCGTACTCTTCCTTGGTGATCTCTTCTGGTTTACGAAGCCAGATTGGTTTCTGCTTGTTGATAACCTCCCATTCATGAGTAACCTCCTTGATCTTTTTCTTCTTACCTTTTTCCTTCTCCTTTTCTTCATCAACTTCCTCAACGTCACCTTCTTCTTCCTTTTTAGTCTCCTCGTCTTCATCGTCACTGATTTCCTTCTCAATTGTTTTTTCGACCCAAAGAGAAATTGGATAGCTAATGAACTCGGAGTGCTTCTTCACCAGATCCTTAATTCTCCTCTCCTCTAGATACTCCAACTGCAAAATCCAACATCAAACTATGTAAGTAACTAATTACCAACTAATTAACCACCAACAGACATCTTTAACCGAATCACACAATTACCTGATCCTCTTTGAGGAAAAGAGTGATCTTGGTTCCCCTGCCAAGTTGTTCCCCGGTAGTATCCCTAGTGACAGTGAATGAACCGCCGGCTTGCGATTCCCAAATGTACTGCTCATCGTCATTGTGTTTTGTGGTAACAATGACCTTTTCAGCAACTAGATAAGCCGAGTAGAAACCGACACCAAACTGCCCAATCATGCTCACATCAGCTCCAGCCTGAAGCGCTTCCATGAATTCCTTGGTTCCAGATCTTGCAATTGTTCCCAAATTGTTTACCAAATCTGAATAAGAACAAATTGTACAGCGTTAGCATCAATAGTACCATGCTCATCTTCAAAACAGATGATTCATTGCATACCAACTCTAGCATCATTCCAGTTTCCACCACAAAAAAATCAACGTAGAAGAGCATAAATGTCATAAACAAAGGAACAGAGGGCGTGCTTAACATTACACATCTCCAAAATTAAGCGCCTAAGTCTATGAAAATACGATAGTACTAATCCTACAGTCAAATTGTAGAAACCACACATTCACAGCTAACATCTTCTTCGCATCATCACATAGCTCAAACGTAGCACAAAACTACAATTCCTCTGTCTAATCTGTACTCGTAACTTATCTTAACAAGACGAACAACAAACTTAGCACAACACATCTACATCTGCTCCGTTATTAAACGTAACAGCATTATAATATCTACAGTCCGCAGTATAGTCTATCTAACACAATAACTTAAACAACAATCAGTCAACTTTCATATGTTTACCATAAATTAAACCGAACAAATCAGCTAACAGTACTAATCATAAAATGCCGAAACTTAATCAAATAAGCACAATAACAGTCTTAGTCACTAAACCAGTGGTCAACATGCCAGATCAACTAAACCGAACAAATTCATAATCTAACGCAACAACTTAACAACCAACCTAACAACTTAACAATCAACCTAATCTTAAGGTGAATAAGTTAATTATACAACAAAGTAACAATACATGGATAAGAATACATATAAAAAAAAATAATAATAATAAAAGAAAAAAACTCATAATAACAAGTCAAATAATACATTCATAATGATCAACTTAACCAAAATTAAGTCAAATAATAACAAGTCAACATGCATAGGCATAATCAAATAACTTAACAAAACTAGCTAATGAATAATATGATGATGATGATGATGAATATTATACCTGCTTTAGTCATTCCAACACCGCTATCGATAATCGAAAGCGTCTTGTTAACCTTATCAGGAACAATCCTGATGAAAAGCTCAGGCTGAGCATCGAGCTTGCTCTTATCAGTCAAGCTCTCGAAACGAATCTTATCCAGAGCGTCTGAAGAGTTGCTGATGAGTTCACGAAGGAAAATCTCTTTGTTGCTGTAGAAAGTGTTGATGATTAAGCTTAACAGCTGGTTGATCTCTGCTTGGAATGCGAATGTCTCTGCTTCTGCCATTTGTTATTGCTCGCTTGAAAAAAAGTTTGTTAGTTTGTTGGAGAGTTTGTTAGAGTATTTGTTGGTGATAATTATGAGGTGTTTGGGTGGTATTTATATGAAGAGAGGATAAGTGAAAGGTGGTGGTGGGTTGTTCTAGGTGGTTCTATGGTTATTTTGGTTCGGAGTGACTTCTGGAGGCTTCTTTTCTATCACTCTCGATTCTTCTTTCTTTATCTTGTCACTTCTAGCTTAAACGGTGTCGTTTGTTGGGGTTAAATAGTTTGAACTTTTCTTTTTCCCTCCAGAGTCCAGCCCAGCCCAAGTCAACACTGTTGTACGAGTCTCTCAATCCAACTTTGCTCATGTAACATGGCACACAAAGTTACTACCACCAATGTTTTAAAACAACAAGGGGCTTGCAAAAATCATGAATCGGTAGTTGAGCGATCGACCACCTTGTAGCGATTAATTAGTTAAGGTAGAATTAATCATGATTAATCGTATTGATATTTACTGCAAGTTTTGAGTATTTTTTAAGGCTAAATTAAAAATCTTAACAGATTCCAACGCTACTATTTTTCCAAACTTCAATAAAAGGCTCCAATTCTGATTATGAGGCTTATTGTGCGTTATAAGTGAAATAAACGATCCCCAAATTAATTAGAATGCCTAAATTATTATTTTTAAAAAGTTGACCGATTTGGCCGATTGGGCGATTCGGCCGATTTTCGACTGATTAGTGGTCGATTTTTTTCCTAGGCCGATTTTTTCACCGATTTTCAAAAATCAACAAGGTATATGACCGATTAACGATTAATCGGCCGATTTGGCGATTTTTGCAACATTAAACAAGAGTGAACTCAACACGATTCTAGTAAGATATCTAGGATCATCACATACTTTACACGATTTTTTAACAAATGTATAAAGTATTTTCTTGTGATTATGGCTGGAAATACGATGAACAATCATAACAACACATACAACATTCTCTATGGTTTGCTCAATTTCTTGTACCTAGACATTGAGTGTGTTCTTTTCTTATACCATATACGAATTTTGTGTAACCCAAGGCACTAAATAAGGTCTAAATATTGTATGTGGAAAGTGGACTATACACGATTCAAGAATTATTCAAGCAATCTTTGATTATCAAGACCCGAATACCAACACCAAATACCGTCTAAGCATGATATAAGTAGGTGAAATGTAGACAGATTATACTTCTAACTTAAGGTAAAACATAAGAGTAGGGAGATTGTTTTTATGAAGAGATACGACAAGTGAACGTGTGAGGGTAAATAAGTTTAAATATGAGTGGATGTGTGTTTGTGTACAATTGCATGAAAAGATAAATGAAAGAATATAAGCAATCAGCAATGTTTTAAAGATGGGTTTTAAACAAACTTTCACGATCAACTAGGTTTACTTAAGACGGTTTCCGGTAACATTTAAGTTATTTTTGTCACTTGAACTAATATGGTCAATACATATATATTTTAAGACATTTATTAGAGCACAAGGTATCGTGGATACCAATAACACGTTATTGGTATGTCACCTACACGCCACATCATATACTTCTCAATAACTCACCAATAACTAAAACACCTTCCTTCATAACACACCACTAACATGTTAATGGGTCCCACAAAATACCCCACTAAAAATACCCACTCACTCACAATACAAAAAAAAAAAAAAAAAAAAACACAAAGCTTTACATATGGCGTGAGCCATTCAAATGGCTCAAGGGAAGTTTGGCATGCAAATGGCTAAAGAGATGGTAAGGCAATGGCATGTGATTGGTATTGTTTTTGGTTTTGGCATACCAATAACACAAGCATACCTTGTGCTCTTAGAATATTATACTTAACGGTATAAGATTTGTATACTTGACAAAGCTTATATAATACTATAATAGCTTCTAAAAGATAATTATCTTTTATAATCTTTGATTATTGTAAAAATCTTCCCCGTACATGTTTTAATGTTTGCATCTAATTAACAGACTGATTATGCAACAGTCTCAAATTAATAGTTTTTTTTTTTTTTTTTTTTTTTTAGTTGTTCATTGTTAAATATAGATAAAGAAATTTGATCGAGTTTACTATACCACTCGTACTCGAATTTATTATTATAAATTTTAAAGAAGACATTAATTATTTTTTATTTTTTTATTTTTTTTATTTTTTGTGCAAAATGTGATAATCTATACTACTTATAATGCATCTTGTACCTTCTCTCCTATTAATTTTTTAAGATTTCTTAATATAGAATTTTTAAGCAAATACAAGTAAAAAAACATAAGTTACAACTATTTGAAGCACAAATAAAACTAAAAAAACACTATTTAATATATACAATTAATATACTATTTAATTTACCCCTTCACCAAAATATACAACTATTTAACCACAATTTACAATCTAATCAAGCTACTAAGCCAAACACTTAAAAATAAAGCCATTAGGCTGCCCGCAGTGGTCGGTCGACCGATTCGGTCGCCATTGCGCCGATCGAGTCGCCGCTTATCATTGCAGCATGAGGGTCGAACCGGGTCGGTCG
Source organism: Chrysanthemum makinoi (assembly GCA_910596185.1). Taxonomy (NCBI): domain Eukaryota; kingdom Viridiplantae; phylum Streptophyta; class Magnoliopsida; order Asterales; family Asteraceae; genus Chrysanthemum; species Chrysanthemum makinoi. The sequence continues at coordinate 231,756,705 of OU343218.1, forward strand.
GCTCCAAAATTGACGAAGGGTTCATCCCCTCGACCGATAACTCACTCGACTAAAAACAAAAAAGTGAACCGTTACATTATCGAAAAACATTTTAACTTCGTAAGTTTTTTTTTTTGGCTTGTTAGGCTACTCTGGTCACCCCAACTCACAGTAATAACAAAGATCTACCTAGACTCGAAAATGAAAAAGAAATTAAATAAGATCTATTATTTCTAAATTAATTGTTAAAAAAGTATAGCCGCATAACATCACATTACCGTAGAAATTAGTTCAGGGTACCCGCCACAGATCGCGGGTACCCTGCTTATCTTATTAAACACAAAGGAATCTCATACAACTAGAAGAGGTAATAGACATGCCTATACCTCTTAAAACACAAAACATAACAAACAAACACTGAAATTCATTGAATCAACAGCAATCAAGAGCATAAAACTATGCATCCTTGCTGCATCAGATCCATTCAAACTTTTGCAGTCAACATACTTCACTGAGAAAGACTGCATCAACCATATTCACCTATAACACCAATAACCATCTAGCTACATTTCCACCTTATCTACTTATCATGACCATTCAACCTTCCACCATAATGATCATGATAATATAGATTAGTGGCTTCACTAGGAACCATAACCTCTCCACTGCAAGGGCTATACCATGAATGCTACATTTCCATTTACTACAATGGCTTCACACACATGGGAACACACACCTTGCAGTGAGTACCAACCATTCCTCCTTTTGACAATGTACACCAGGACCATGTAGGTTCATCTTTCACTCCTCACAATTTCTAGTACCATACATTGTCACACCAGATCACTTTTACCCTTCTCAGCTTGGAAACTCACATCATGGTTTACACAAAATGATCATAAACTACGCAGTCCCATACACCCCTATGCTACCTAACAAAGGCCTGTAAAGAGCTGTAAAGGATAGAATAAAAATGACCAAATATGTATCCCAAGGTACTGAGCCATCAAACTGAAGTAAACAAAATCTCATTCAATTTTAATAATGAATAAAAATTGAATGGAAGGACAAAACCTTAAAATCAGCTGATTCCAATAACCTCACTTATCAATCCAAGCTATATGTAGCAACTTGGATAATATACCACACATAATGAGATATCCATTAGCTATACTTGTAATTCTGAGCTAACTCATAATCACAAACCCCTTGTACAGGAAACTACCTTATGGTAGTATTTACTAACCATTGAAGGTCAATTTACCCATATAGTTACCCCAACTGGATCCACAATACAAGCAAAAGACCCCAAGGATAGAAAACCACCAAAATATTAGCCATATGTACTTATACTCAATACCCAAATCCTTCAATCAACTGTTATTAACCTTGCCATTGCCAACAATATCCAATCTGATATTCCACTCTTCTTGAGTTTTAATAACAGCCTTTGAATGTTTAAACTTTAGACTTAACAATCTCATTCTGATTGTATCCATGAACTGATTAAAAAGCTCATCAGGGCTTCTTTGTTGGCCTCTAAACAATCTCCAATTTCTTTCTTGCCATATCAGATACACACTAGCTGCAATACCAAGCCTTCTAACAACACTTCCTATAGAACTTCCCATGTACATTCCATTCATCCAAACCACCAGATCATTCCATTCCATTTGATTACACTGCAAGTTCAACTTATGTTTTACTTTTAACCAATAAAAATATCATTCTGTAAAAAGTAGGTTCTTGATTTATCGTGTAAAAAGTAATAGAAATAAAACAATAAAAATAAGTCTTTTTTAAATTATGTGTTTTTTAACGGACTGACAATAATTTTAGACGTATCGAGTATTTGAGTTTGTTGGTGTGTGTATGTTTATACAATAGATGATAAAATGAGGTATTAAGAGTGTGTTTGGTTTGAGCCTACGGGAGTGAAGGAATGAGTATGAGAATGATATATGTTGTTTGCTTCATGGTAATTGGTATGGTGAAATCCATATATTAGGTATACATCAAAGGTGGCAAAGGACCTTAATATGAATCTATCATTATTGAGGGGCCCACCACTATTATCAAACTCATACCAACTGTGATTCCTATCATCAAACCAAACGGTCCCTAAATGTCTTAAACTTGAGGCGTAAAGTTTGAATTTCAATATATTTGCTTTGCTTTGCTTTAGAGTAGGTTCTTGATTTATCGTTTAAATTTGTAAGAAAAGGCTTACAATCAGGTGGCGGAGGAAAAAAAATTTGCTCGAGGGGTCATGCTTTAATAATTTTTGAAAATTACACTACAGATTGGTTTATAAATGAGGCAAATTACAAAAAAAATAAAATAAAAATAAATAAATAAATAAAAATTGCACTATAATTTTTTTCGCTAGGAGGTACGTGCCCTTTGTGACCCCTCTTTGTCTCCGGCCCTGTTTACAATTATAATCTTATGGATCATATAAGTATCAAATTTTTAGAATAGCATTAAATCTAAAACCTTTTAGTATAGATACTTCCACCGATGATATAAAGCTTTATGGCATGCTTTAAGTGTTGATAGAAATGGGGACTCAATGGGTTCTTTTGGTGTATATGTCCATACGACACATGCCAAGAAATAAGTATTTTTGCGTGTCTAAAGGACTGGGTTCGAAAGAACACATGCCAGATGGCAAAAACAGACGGGGATCACTCTTTTGCGTGTCTAAAGGACTCGGTTCGAAAGTCCATACAAAGAACCATGTATATGTCACCTAACCCATATATTACGAGATATTTGTCCAACCTCTCCCCCCCCCTCCCCCGAGATGACCTGACACCTAAAACCTATGTGTAGCTCGGCTCACTCCATCCCTATGTTGTCATATACACTGTTTGGGGTAGTATAAATATCGTAAGCTCATTCAATGCATAACTAATTAATTTTCACACATTTACTCTCACATTTACGGCTTAATCATTCGGCATATATCTCATTCTTATGCTCATGCCGGAGCTTGGTCTTGGGGTCAATTACCCTTTGTGTAGGTGCTCATATGACGTCATTGCTTAGTCCGAAAGAACTTACACATACCTCACGCCGAAGGACAATTATTTGTTTCGACAAGTTCCTAAATCCAAAATCTGCCACCCAAGAAAGAAAAACTGTTAATTCGGAAATTATGACATACAAATGTTTGGCAAAAAGCTCTAAAAATAAAAGCGTTTAGCATTTAGCATTTAGAATTGAAAGCTCGTTTCATAAGAAGCATTTAGGGGTTGTTTGACAAAACTGTAAGATTTAGCACTGAATGAATAAAAAATGCTGAATAATTCAAAGTTGCTGAATCAACATGCTTCTGAATGAAAGTGATTGTTTGACATCGATGTCTTTTCTGAATAATGAAGATTACTATTTTAACCTCATATATGATTTAATATTAACCAAAATGTGTTAGCTTATAAAACCATTATTTACAATATTAAAACACATAATACAAATAATATTAATCTACTTAACCAAAATGTGTTAGCTTATAAAACCATTATTTACAATATTAAAGCACATAATACAAATAATATTAATCTACTTATCCAAAATAATAGATATATATTTTAATAATTACATTATTTAGAATTGGTCAATCTCACAATATACATAACCGAGCTCTTGGCTTGATACAATGTTATTATAATATGTAAAAGTATAATAATAATTATCTTTTCACAATTGTCTCGTTTTCATCAACTAATTGATTTTTTAAGTTTAATATGAGTGAAAGAATAGAACGTGTGGAAGGAATAATGACGTGAAATATTAGTGGGTAATTGGGGTAGATGTGTAGCTTAGTAGCTGCTGAATCGGAAAGCATATCTATCTCGTGGAATCACTCAGCATATTATTTGTCGTTAAGTGGTTGATTTTATATTTACCAAACACACTGACCAGTGACCATTCACTTTCATGCTTTAAGTGCTGAACTATTTTATTAAGTAGCAATTAAACACCCCCTAGGGGACGTATGAATCACAAAGAATGAAAATGCAATGGAGAATGGAATGATAAAGAAAGAGAATCACTTTGAGACAAGAGCAAAGATTCCGGTGTTTGAGAAATATAAGGAATCAAGTGTTAGAATCGATGAGATAATTCATTCCTTCGTTTGGTACGACTAAAAAATAAATTATATATTTTCCAAACATCACCATGTCAATACTTTATAATGCATATATTAGTCGAGAAGGCAAGTATTATTATGAACTTGCAGGAGCTACTAAAAAATAACATGAGAATTACAAATAGTACATATAAAAAACATAAATTTGATTTTCAAACAGCATTTTGATTATGTTATCATGCCTTAGAGTGAAAAAACCAACATTCTGGTCAATTGGCATAAATATTTTAATAAAGAGTCGAACAACATTTTAATTGATTATGTATTTCTCGAACACTTTGAATGCCTTGTTCAGTTTGTAGTGACCCATGTAGCATATATCAAAAACTAGATAAAGTTCCCTCATTAGCAAATGATCGAACACCTTGACTACACATAATTTTGACACCACAAAAATGAGGATTTAAAGTGACCCATGTAGCAGATATCAAAAACTAGATAAAGTTTGATTTTAAGAATTAAAAACGGGATTAAAATATAAACCAAGCAGCTTGGTTGAAGATGACATGAAACACGAGAGAATATGTTGCTTGGGCTATTGTTTTTCTTTCATGTTTTGGTAGCATGTGCCATGCACATGGCCATACCCCTTTTAAACTGACGTGACTCATTGATTTAAGAATCAAGCAGAGAATGGTTTAGCTTTTGTTCCTCAATTCTTCCTTTTCTCCACTTTTTTCAAAGAATGAAAAGGGTGGAATGAGAATCAAAAATTCATTCCTTATTTTCATTCTCAATGCACACAAATAAGAGAATGCATTCTCATTCCGTTTCTCTCGATTCCATTCACACCTACCAAACATCCCCTTAGTGTTTGGGTATTATTAAAAGATCATAACTTTCACTTGCTAAATAATATTACTAGTTGGTACTGCTACTGATACTAATAATTGTTAATTGTCACTGCTAATTTTGACACAAAACATGTAACTAAATGATAAGAGATCAACTTTCTGTACGCTTTTTCCCTCATGCAATACATACATGCAACTTTTAGAATGAACTTACCTTTACAATTTTTTGTTACACTTTCTTAAAGTTTTTTTAACCGGTCAATTATCGTTTCCCGTGAAAAACTGATGCAATTTCCAGTGGTCTTTTCTTAGGCTTGTCTTTATAAATCCTCCTAAGCCAAATATGTGAAAGAAAGCAAAAAAAAAGACTCAACTAATATTCATTTTTGAGTTTTTTTTCCACCATTGTACTTTCTAAAAGTATTTAACAAAGTATGTATTTCTAAAAGTATTTAAATTAATAATTAGTTATTTTCTTTTTCTTTTTTAATTCAAAAAAGCTTATGAAATCTGAGTTTTTTTAGCAATCATCGACTCGATCGTATTCAAAACTCCATTATCATTAATTAGATATGCGTAGTAACTTTTTTATCAAATATAAAAAGAATAATATAAACTAATAAATAATATAATTAGCCATCGTCTTCATCTGCTGGTTGTCCTCTTCTTACGTCTGACACGATCACTCGGATAAACCGATAACGAACCAAAGAAAACATGTTATTTCGATTAACGATGTCATTTAAAGTACATTCCATTGACTTCCTTCAGGGGTATTTACTGTGCATTTGAGCAAACGATCAATACGAAGTTACGAACATAGGATACATTCGTACGTGTGAACTAAAGATTTCAATGGTTTTCATATTGTTCACTAGTTAGTTATTAGCTAGTCATGATATTGGTTTCATTGATCGTAATGGTTGCAGTTAATGTTTACCATGTTCGTTTAGGCGATATGGCGGAATTGTGTTGACATCCCAAACTCTCAATCGTCAAGAGATCGAAGACATAATATCCCTCGGGCGATGACACGTACAGCGACGAAAGAGTATACGATTATCAGAATAAATGAGATGAGGATGTACGTTTATGTGGATGGAGGACAATGGCTACTAGGGTTCTCATGGGCTTTTATGCTTTTCCATAATGAAAAAGAAGATAATTAAACATTATGTTAAATATTTTTAAAAGTACGTATTTTCTTAATTAAGTTTTTAACTTACAATGGTTACTTAAAAAACTCTTCATTTTTGTAGATTAATAGAATATATCCCGATTCCTCGTCACCTATTGTGGTAAGTTAGTTACCTCAAAATAATCTCAATTTCAAATAAAGACAGTTACCACGAACACAAACAAATATTCAACACATTTTCATAAACCTTAACTCAACAAATGTCAATCAATGTATCATCTTTTATTAACATCTTTTCAAGTCCAACACAATTCTTTGGTCTCAAACTATGGATCACAATCATAATCTTCATAGGTATACTCATCATGATTCTCCTCTTCGCTTATTTTTGCTCCTACTATTGTCGTTGTCCTCGTGCTCGCAAGAAAAATGTTACTAGATGTTCCCGTGGTGTGAGCGACAGAAAATCGCTCTCAAGAAGAGGCTGGGACCAGCAAATGGCTTACTCGAGTCGTAGTAATTGGTCACAAGGTGATTTTCATATGGTTGACATGGAAACTGTGGTGTTTGGTAGTGCAAGGTTATGCAAGAGTTATAGTGCAAGGGAAATTGAAGTAGCAACTGATCGATTTAGTGTTGGGAGTGTCGTTGCGAGGGGAGAGTATGGTGTGGTTTATCGCGGTATTTTGTTAGATGGTAGAAGGGTTGCTGTTAAGGAATTACTAACCAACAGGTTTAGATTACTATGATTATGTTAAGTATAATTGGTGCAATTTTTTGACACATTACTAAGTAGATAGAAATTGCAACTTCCAATATCTGATGTCAAAAGTATATACATTGCTATGTTTATTTGTATATCAAAATCTCCTAGGTTATTTAGCTTAAGTTGCTATTGCGAATATAATTAAGCGAAACAAGCTTAATGAATGCTGTTTTGCAGTGCGAATGTTGGTGAGTTTATTGAAGAAGTAGAAGCCATTTGGTGCATTAGACACAAGAATTTGGTTAAGTTACTTGGATACTCTATTGAAGGAGCCAAAAGGTGATGCTTTACTATTCTTTAGTATGCATACTTATATAGAATTTAGAAAAGCAACAAGGTTTTGTAATTTACTAGGACTTATCATGTCTTGAATTGTAGGATGCTTGTGTACGAGTACGTCAACAATGGTGATCTACACCAATGGCTCCATGAGTGCAGAGCAAAAATTAGCCCTCTAACATGGGACATCCGGATGAGCATTATACTTGGAATCACAAAAGGGTAAGCGTTTTATTTATGTAAACATATGTAGATGAATCACATTTTACGCTAATGATTATTGCTCCCTTGTAGATTGGTCTACTTGCACGAGGATAGTGAACCCATTGTCATACATCGAAATTTAAAGTCTAGTAGCATACTTCTCGATCACAAATGGAATCCCAGGATATCAAATATTGGTATAACAAAGCTCCTAGGCCATGAACGAAATCAATCCATTGCAACTGGAACGTCAGGGGGGTTAGTTGTCGTCCTTTTAATTTTATTTAATCGTATGCTTGCTACATCTTTCTTTTTACATAAACGCGTTGCAAATTGCTATTCTAATCCAAAATCTTACATTTGAGCTATTCATCCTTTTGAAGGTATATTGCTCCAGAATATGTTCTTACACATGGTTTCGACGAGAAGAGCGATATTTATAGCTTTGGGGTTCTCATAATGGAGATTATATCGGGAAGAACCCCTGTAGAATATGCTGAATTCGGTATAAAGGTTAGATTCTTCTTTTTTGTTATTATTAGCTTTGAATTTTCTTTAATTAAAAGTTTCTTGTTAAGGATAAAATTTGTACATATAGGAATACTTGGTAGATTGGCTAAAATCAAAGGTTGGCGATCAAAAGTTCGATGACATAGTAGACCAAAGACTACCTGAACTACCATCGTCAAAAGAGCTTAAGAGGATTATATTGATTGCTCTTCGATGTGTGGATCCAGATATTGAAAACAGACCTACAATTGGAGATGTTATTTACATGCTCGAACCAAATGACTTGCTTCTTGACGATGTAAGTGATGTTTCCCTTTTTTGATCTATCACCAATGCACGTTCTTACATTCTACAATACAATAGTGACTCATTCAGTTCATGATATCTACAAGATTTGGTATTGTTGCAGGAATCAATAATTGATACATAGGCAACAAGTCAAGAGTATGGATTTCGTTACTTCTTCTTGAGATGTTACATTATCTTAGTGCTAAAAAATGGTGAGAGGATGATGTAATATTAAATGAGTCCTGACCGGGAGGCCTTAAAATGTACTTAAATTCATGCCTAAGCCTGTTGCAGCCAGAGGATCCATTTTTTCACAAAACATCAAGATCATGCCACACATGTTTAAACATGAATTTTGTCACACCTCCAAATTACCTGTTTTGCAGCGGAATGGAATTCCTGGGGGTTGACTGTCATAGCATCACAATCACAGATATATTGAACGACCTAAAGTGTCGTTTGGAAAACACATCGTTTGATTTAATAAAACATTCAGAGTTTACAAAGTGTAGGTCCCAAATGAAAATCAACATGTACGGAAATAAGTTTGATACAAGCCAAACGATGTTTTAAAGTGCATAAAATCCCTGTGAGACGCGTCGTCACCGCGACTCTATGATAAGTTCACATGCATGCCATGAAGTGTATGCCTTAGATACTTGAGATAAAACATGCTTAAAACAGTCAACACAAAGGTTGAGTGAAATCCATAGGTTTAATTAATTCGTTTGAACACAATATTCGTAGTGTGAGTTACATTATTTCACACTCATCGTTGAAAACAAAACAACGTTTATTTCACTAACTTCATGACAACCAAAGCGTAAACCTCGTACCAATAGAAATTGGTAAAATCGTTTCATCGCAGCCCTAATAGGTAAACTTGCCAATTTACCTTAATGATTCAAATATAGTGCGTTCGATTTCTCCTAACTGGGTCAATAAGAACGGGAGTGTTAATTCCAATAGGCCTATTCACAATATTCGCGCCACTTGTGCAAGTGACTAATGGTGCATGATGTAAGGACTTCAAACATGGCAAAAGAATACTTAGTGACAACAAAACATTTGGATATAGCATACAGTTCAAAGCATTTGTGTTCGGTTAAAAATATAGCATGTATCTCCCCCCAAGAGTTTGTAAAACAAATAAGTAATAGAAAATGGGGCTATGAACTCACTTGGTACAATGATGCGATGGCAAAAGTGGATACACTGAAATGAGGTGCAATCTCTAACTGCAACCTATGATGAATGATATGTTCTAATATAAGTCATGATGTTATGTTATGCATGCAACTCATATGATATCTATACCACTTGTGAATTTTGAAAATAACGTTTATCGTCGAAAAATAATCTTATAACGTCTTGACAATTTTTAAATTACTTTATAAGTATATACGTTGAAATGATATCCTACGATAGTCATTTAGTGATTTATTATGAAATTATAGTTTTCGTCAGTAAAACAATGTCATTTAACAATTCATGAAAGTGACTAAATGGCCTCGAAAAGCTAGTCGTAAAATAGTGAATATCGAGTGTTAGAAAACAAACTCAACGGTTTTGGAAAGCTTGTAGCATTATCTCAAAGTCTTAGCTTTTAAGTTTTCATCATAGAGGTTTCGATCATGGAGAAAAACATAGGTAAAGTAGGGTACTTGTACCAAAAATATTGTTTAAGGGTAACTTTCGGCAAAGTTTGAGTGGCCGTATTTTATTCGTTACAACTTCGTTTGACGAACGGTTGAACATTTTGAAAAATAGGCTAGACAAACTTACTTTTACTAGAAGACATCGTTTTCTAAAAAGTATTCCATCGATGTTAAAAACGACCCTCAACATGGTCATTCGCGGCCGTAATTTTGGCTTTTAGAAAATATATATGTGTTATGCTTATATGAAATAGTTACGACAAACTTGTTTAAACGCGTGTAATTTAGTCGTTACAAGTCCGTTTTCTACGTTTTATATGTCCTTAACTTCGTGTTAAAGTATACTAATATATTTTTGATAAATCGACTCATTTAGATAACGCTTAAGACTCATTTTTGACTCGTAAAGATTTGGGACAGCATGCTGAATTTTCCGGAAATATAGTTTTTGTCGTTAAACTTGAAAATAGCATAACTTCTTCGTTATAACTCCGTTTTAACCCGTTCAAGCGACCACGTTTTCGTTTTAAAGTATATTTTCTGAATATCTAGCCCAAAACATTTTGTAAACTGTCGAAATTTCCAGATTTAGCAAAATTGATCAGACCCTTATTTTGAGTGTCGAAATTGATTTTTCTCGCGTAATACATATTCTAACCACTTCAAATCAATACCAAAGCTATTCTAAACCTACCATACACCTTCTTAGGGTGTCATGGGTTCCTAGACATCATAAAAAATGATATGTTTCAAGGGATAATTATAGGATGATATATATTCATCATAAGTACTTAAAAACAAATAAAGTGGTATAGATGATCATTTAACTTGCATGTTTTCCTCAAGCATGAAATGATCATGAAATGCTTACTAGTAAAGTGATGAGGTTTAAAGAACAAGGGTTTTTCCTAATACCCTAGGTTTTTATTTCAAAACCTTGATTAAGAATATGCTAGTATTGTATAAATAACTTGTCTTGAAAAAAAATTTGGCTTCCTTGCTTCTTTTTTCCTATGGCCGGTTTCAATGAATGAAAAGGGAGAGAGTATTTGATTTTCACCTTAGGATATTATGTTATGTATGTGTTAATAGTAGAATAATATTAAAACATGTAAGTATAATTGTATACATCAGATATTTTGTACTCAAAGAGTGTGTGTCATCCTATATGTGTCGACACACATAAAACATATGTGTCGACACACATAAAACAAAGCAAGATTTATTGTATTTTGTTTAACTAAATGTATAAGTATATTAGTAAATGTGTAATTGTTTAAGTATAGTTGTAATTTGTGTATTTATTTAAGTATTTAGGGTAGCGTTAGCTAAAAATAAATTTTAACGGAACAAAATAAAATATATCCAAGTCATAAAAATTATAAAAATACATTTCTTACAAAAATTGAGTGAAATAATAATTATCGAGTAGTATTTACGAAAACCGTCGTAATTATATAAATATAACAATTTATATACAAAATAAATTTAAAACACCGGGTAAACTAATATTTTTTTTATAATCTTAAAATGAGTATAAAAATATATCAGAATAATTTTTAGAAATGTCGGATCAAATGTTCAAAATAAATGATTACGCGATAGCGTTTATTTAATAGGAAATTATACGTTTCATGAAAAATGCAAAACCATGCATGAGCTAATATGATGATGATGTTACTAATGATATGCAGACTAAATCTAGTCTATATGAAATGTCATCGATGATATGTTCATGAATTCGCAGCTAAACCATTAAAGTTACGCGAATTTGATACTCGTAAACCTAGTTTACTATAAATGATGAATAGTGAATCATGAATAGTGATTTTCTCCGGGAATGAATAGTGTTTCATGAATAGTAAAATTTTGAAATATGTTCTCAGAATATCAAATCGACTTCAAAAACGATTAATAGTAAAATGATGAATAGTAACCGATGAATAGTAAATTCCCGAGATGAATAGTAAATTTTCAAAGTTTGTTAATGACCTGAAAGTACGTGTTGTCACAAATTTAGTCACATAACTTAGGTCTCCCAATCATTTTCCATATTAAATTTGAGATTTTTTGTCTCCCTAATTTATCATTTGCGTACCACTTTGATACAAACTGTTTCATGTGGTTTACTGGCCTTGATCAACTGTTTTGTTTAGTGAGCTAGCTAGCTGGGCTAGTGTCTAGTGATACGGCCTTTTTTTTAATGGGTCTTGTGGTATTAAATGTGTCTTAAGCTAGATGTCTAGTTATATGTAAGTAGGCCCAAATATTGTTAAGAGCATTGATTGGCATGCCTAACTCGTAGGCCTAAATACATGCCTAACCTTATGTGTCATCACTCTATTGGTTATAGTACACGGACCCACTACTTCACAAACCAATAAAACACTTCCACATCACTTTATGCATCAATTTAGTCATACATTTAGGTCTCCCAATCATTTTCCTATTGTTAAGCATGAAGTTCTGTAACTATCAGCAATCAGTTGTCCACAAAAGTATTGATCAAACTCGAAATAATTGTGTTCGTGTATGTTTTTGTACTCTCCCTGTATGAATCATAAATTAAATAGATAAGAAAACACTTGATAAGTTGCCGAGTGAACACGCCATGTACGTTGATGGAAGCACTTCAAATGACTTTTTTTTTTTCTTTTTTTTTAATACAGTTCAAATTACTTTTTTTTAAAGAAAAAAAAAATCAATAAGATTGAAGTAGATATAGACAAAAGAATAAGAGCTCACATAAACTTCTCAAAGATTGCTTGTAAAATTACATGTACTTTCACAGTTTCACGTAATTCTAAGCCATCTTTGAGAACTTGATACTAATCTTAAAACATAAAATCCATGTAACATGTGGTATATAAGGTAGGAGTATTTCATCACTTTTACGGATGTGGAATTTGACTAGTTTTGAATGTTGTATAACTTGTGTTGTGACTAATTTTGGCAGACCATATGAATGTTGTTGATGTACGAGTATTCACTTTAAAACATAGCGATTATTGAATAAAGTGTCCAAAAACTAAATGCATTGAAAGTTAAACCAAGGAAACTAACATACTCAACTTGACGGTGATCATTTAAAATGTTTTCTTAACCGGAAAAAATATGTTTCAATAATAATTAACTTGCTTTAAAACCACTTAATTATGGGGGATGTATAAATGGGTGATGCAAATAGACCCATACGTACTCATCAAGAGAGTATTGACGTGTTACTTTATCCCATTCTTGACGTGTATGCTTACGAATTATTATATTGGACCTCTTTCAATTAGTTGATTACGATATGATATAAGTAGAAAAATTGTTAACTAATATTTGGAAAAAAGTATGGATATAGTATGGTATCCAATATAAAATTAGCCAATTATTATATTGGACCTCTTTCAATTAGTTGATTACGATATGATATAAGTAGAAAAATTGTTAACTAATATTTGGAAAAAAGTATGGATATAGTATGGTATCCAATATAAAATTAGCCAATAGAAAACTATATCGTTTTGTTTGGTAGAAAGAAAATGAATAATGAATGAGACAACCAAACCCATTTGAATAAATAAAATGTTTGTTTGGTTTGGTAGCAACTTTATTTCAGAAAAGTTATCCAACATAATTATAAAATACACAATGAATTTTGATGACTATTTTGTTGCGTGCATTAATATATATATTAAAAGGCGTGAGAAACGACGTCGTTTCGTCGTTTGGAAGAAAAGTGCGAAACGACAGTTGAGGCCAAAAATTAAAGAGTAAAACGACATGGTCCAAAACGACGTCGTTTCGCGACTTTGGGAAAATGGCAAAAAGGACCCCTCAAGTCAACGACGCTTTGCAAAAAGAGTAGTGAATTCTGAAAAATGGCTAGAATTACCCCCGAAGCGTATCACATTTTGCAAAACCGATCCTTACCTTTTAAAAAAAAGAAAAATGGCTAGAAGTACCCCCGAAGTGTGTCACATTTTGCAAAACCGATCCTTTTCTTTTAAAAAAATTTGAAAAATGGCAAAAATTAACCCCGAAGTATGCGCCACTTTGCAAATTCGATGCTCAACTTTAATTGTTGTTATAAAGGTTTGTTTTAATTTTTACTATTATTTTTTTTAACATATATGTATATATATTTAATGAATTCGGTAGATCCTTAAGGTCAACGTTTACATCCCGACCCAACTATCACTATACAAATGTACCAAATAAAATTAAAATACCAACATTTACATAAAAAATTTCGCACACAATTTAAACACTACACATATAACAAAACTTATATAACATAAAAATAAAAGCAAACAAACCGCTAATATGTAATTAAGGATGTTGCGAATTCATTATATATATATATATACATATATATTTAAAATAATAATAATAATAATAATAAAAAAACACACACCCTTACATCAAACTTAATGTCAAAGTTTACATCCCGACCGATCTATCACTATACAAATGTGCCAAATAAAATGAATATACCAACATTTACATAAAAAAATTCCGCACACTATTTAAACACCACACATATAACATAAAAATTAAATGCAAAAAACCCGCCGCAACGCGCGGCTACAAAAACTCGTTTATATAATTTATACAAGTAGAAAACGAAAGTCAAAATCTAATATTAATCTTATTTTTGCACCTAAAAAAAATTTCTTCCTAAAAGTCAAAATCAATTAAGACAAGGATTTTTGTAACTCACTAGGTATGTATTTTGAGATGACAAGAAAAAAAAAAATGCTAAAAATGGTTACGGTTAATCCCGATTAAATTATGTACAAGTGAGTCAAAAAGTTATCATTAACATGAAAAACCTCATTTATTGCTCGTTTAGTCGAGACCAACCATCAAATAACTTATGATAGTGTATATGTTTTTCTCGCAAAACAGTTGAGAGTCAAAACTTGCTTGACGTGTACATTTGAAGGTATCTAGTGAAAAGTAAAAAATAGTCTCGAGATTAACTTTGTAAAACTGCATAACTTAAGTAAAAAAAAGCTCACTCTTTTCAAATAACTTGAGCTGAGAAACTGTCATTTTATATCATTTTCATCACAAAAAACATGCCACTATATTTATAAAAAAAAAAAAAAAAAATGATTGGGAAGCCTAAATTATGAGTTTAAATTCATAGCTAAACATGTGTAGCATGATTCTGATGATTTGTGAAAAAGCGAGTCTCCTCACTGCCTCTGTAAGGATGATGCCCTACATTAACTTAAGCAAATCTTTAAACCTTTTTAATCAAGACTTTCTTTTTTTGTTCAAACAAATTTAGAGTTAACTATATAAGTGGTCCTTGTTGTTTGTTGGAAGTCACATATTAAGTTCATTTTTCATTTTTGTATCTGATCCAGTCTTTATGGTTTTAAAATATCTCGGATTCAGTCCATTTTGACATAAAATGACCTAAATACTCTCACCTAAAAAAAAATCCAAAGTTGAAGGCAAAGGTATTTTGATCACTTCACTTATCTTATTAGACAAATTAGACTGAATCCGAGACATTTTAAAACCATAAAAACCAGATCTGATAAAAATGAAAAATAGAACAAACTACAAAGACAATTTATTAGGGGTGGCAATCGAGTCGTGTTCGTGTTAACCTATTCGGGTTCACGTGTTGGCGGGTTAGTATAGCTTTAACCCAAACACGACCCATTTATTAATCGTGTCAAGAAACTCAACCCTAACTCACACCTGCATAACGCGTGTAACCAATTTGTGACCCGTTTAACCCATTTAAGTAAATAGGTCAAGCAGTGAATAAAGTTGGTTGTTTGTCGATTTAACTAGTTTAAATGCTAAAAATGATATAAGGATCTAAAATATGATAAGAATAACATACAAATAACTATGCAACAATTTTCAGAATTATAAGCATCAATTTTCATGATATCTAAGGTATAAAATTATAATTCACTCATACTAAGTAAATAACCAAATATATTTAATCCACATCCAACATAAAAACCAAGTTATATATTTTATTTTTAGAGTAAATTACAGAATTGGTCCTTGTGCTTTGTCGGATCTTGCAGAGAATGTCCCTGAACTTTTTTTTTGACGGGTCATGTCCTCGTGGTATGCAAAAGTTACGGGTTTGGTCCTTTGACGGGTCATGCTGTTAGTTGACCGTTAACTCCGTTAACTTGGCAAACCACAGGGACGATTTATGTAACCGACAAAAATTTAAAAAATATATACAAAAATCGTATTCGTCGTTTTTTGTCGGTTTTACCGTTTTCGTGTTTTTTACGTTTTCGCATTTTTTACGTTTTTGACCGTTTTTACGTTCGTCCGCTATCTATCCGTTTTAATGTTTTCGTCCATTTTTACGTTACTTTCGGTTTTACGTTTTTACGTTTGTACTCGTTTTCTTCCGTTTTAATATGTTCGTCCGCTTTTATCCGTAAAAAGGACGAGAACAAAAGACAAAACGTAAAAAACGGACAAAACCGTAAAAAACGGACAAAAACGTACGGTTTTTACGTTTTGTCTTTTGTTCTCGTCCTTTTACGGATAAAAGCGGACGAACATATTAAAACGAAGAAAACGAGTACAAACGCGTACAAAACGTAAAACCGAAAGTAACGTAAAAATGGACGAAAACATTAAAAACGGATAGATAGCGGATGAGAACGTAAAAAACGGACAAAAACGTAAAAACAGCGAAAACGTAAAAAACGGACAAAACGGGTAAAACCGGACAAAACGGACGAATACGATTTTTGTATTTATTTTTAAATTTTTGTCAGTTACATAAATCGTCCCTGTGGTTTGCCAAGTTAACGGTCAACTAACAGCATGACCCGTCAAATGACCAAACCCGTAACTTTTGCATACCACGAGGACATGACCCGTCAAAAAAAAAGTTCAGGGACATTCTCTGCAAGATCCGACAAAGCACAAGGACCAATTATGTAATTTACTCTTATTTTTAAGATCTTATATACTTAAACGGATTCACGGGTTGACCTGTTTAATACTTACTCAACCCAAACACGACCCGTTTATTAAACGGGTTAGACGGGTTGACCCATTTTTGACCCAAACCTGTTTATCCTCAACCCAAACCTGTTTAACTTCGTGTCGTTTATCGTGTCGTGTCGAGAATTGCCACCCTACAATTTATGCATTTAACTCAAAAAATTATTTTAGAAATGATTTATCCAAAGCTTGGAGTAAAATAAAAAGTTGACCTTCAACACAACCAAATCAACATCATCCATCTCACACAAATCAACGGCCACAAACCCACCCACTTTTTAACGACGTGATCTTAACGCTTGTCACATTTTTTTATAAAATAAAAAAAATTACTTTCTTTCTTTCATTCATGTGATCGTTTTTCATTTATATAAAAAAATAAAACCCATCATCTTCATCTACTTAACTCTCTTTTCTTTTCTTTCTTAGTTTTTATCTTCAGATCCAAACACCCCCAATTCTAATCCCAATTCCAGGTAAACAATTTTTCATTATTTTAATTACTTAAATTGAATTGTGCCTTTTGTTATACATGATTAGATCATCATACTTACCTGATTAATTGAACTGTATATCTCAATTTTGATTTAATTAGGGCTTGGTTTATTGCGTAGTGTATTTGATTCAACAGATCGTTGTGTTTTTGTGTAATTAGGGTTTCTGTTGATGAAATTAGTATTAGCTTGTTGTTAATCATTTGAGAATTTTGTATGAAGGATTTACTGTTTGTTGTTGCGCGCGGTTCGTGTTTCTATTAGGGGGTTGCGGTTTGTCGTTACTCGTCGCATTAAAGCGTTGGACAATACTTAATGATCGAATCTAGTTTGTGGTTACTTGTCACATTAAAGCGCTCGACTTATTTGTCGAGATAAATGTAATATACTTGTTTGGGCACGAGTTATAAAAGCTGTAATTGTGATCACTTTTGTCGCAAAACCTACAAGTTTAAACGTACACGTGTATTAGAGTGTGTTATTTACCATATGTACATGTACGTGTATAAAAAAAGAGCAAGGTTGGATCAAGTGGTTAACACCCTTGCCTCTGGAGACAGAGGTCAAAGGTTCGATCCTCACCCCTTGCAAGGCCTGAGGTCCTTTTCTACCTTAGGTAGGGGTATGGCTGTCTACGTCTTAACCTCCCCCATACACCGTGGATGACGGTATTGGGCGTTACTTTACTTTACTTTACTTTACTTTTACATGTATGTGTATGCTATTGGATCTATTACTTTATCAATTATACGCAGCAGGTTGTATTTGTAGAATGAAGCTGTTTCCATTCTTACGGTGTTAATAATTATGCAGGTAGCGCGTGCCATGTGAGTACGGACAAGAGTGAATTGCGTTATTTGATTTGTTATCTATTTGATTTTGTGATACACAAAGGCTGTGGAAATTAAGAAAGAATGGTGCGGAGGGGTGGTTTATTGGCTTCTCAACGCTCTCTTACTCTCTCTCCAGTTCTATCCGTTTGGGAATGTATTATGCGTAAAATAAGATATTCGTTCAGACCTGAGTGGGTGTAGCAAAAAAAAAGTGACCGTTACGTTTAATTAGTTTTTCAGTTCATAGTATTCATAGATAGCAAAAGAAACAAAGAAAAAAAAAAATTAAAAAAAAGACAATCATAGTGATGATTTATACTTTTTAGAAAGAAACAGTTTTTAAGATTTGAGTAAGTAAGAAAGTTTTAGTTTTTATATATAGAATTAAGATTAAGATATGGAGTGTGGTAAAGGGCCATCAGGTGTTAGGAAAGTTAAGAAGAAGCAAGTGAAGGATGAATTGGATCGTATTAAACAGGCTGAGAAGAAAAAGCGACGGTTGGAGAAAGCCCTTGCGGCATCGGCAGCCATTATCTCTGAACTCGAGAAGAAGAACCAGAAGAAGAAAGAAGAGCAACAAAGGCTGGATGAAGAGTGTGCTGCAATAGCTGAAGCTGTTGCTTTGCAAGTTCTAATTGGTGAAGAATCTGACAAATCATGTGTTCAAGCCATGATGCATAACGATGAAGAATGGTATCCGTGGGGATACTGTGCCGGTAACTTTGAGCTCTTTGTGGGTGACAGGCATGCTAGAACGACAGCTACTGTCATTCCTCACTCTGGAAGTCCAAATGGAGATATGGGTTGGGTTTCTGATGGATGTGGAGGATCTGGATACCAATGGAATGGATACGGGTTGAGTGATGACAGGTACGTTCAGGCACCGTATGTTGTGGAGAGAGATTGGGAAGCTGCTGAGGCTATTTCTTCGCTCCAAATTGCAGATGATGGTGTCAATGCCTTTGTTTTTAATAGAATGCTCAGAGGTTGAATGCTTCCTTCAAGTGTTACGTTTGATCCGATGATGGTTTATTTTGTTTGTATTTACAGAAATCATTCTCTAAAACATTGTGTTCGAGTGTTTGGGGCGCTTTGTGTTCTTTTGATCTTGTTTCTTCTTGAAATCATTGTTCTCTATTGAAGTCATATACTGGAAGTGTCAGTTAATAATCTTGAATAACAGTCAAAAGTTATTTAGTAATGTTAGTGTTCTTATGATTATCATGTTACTGTTGGTAGTGCACTTGTGCGTAACTAATACATATGTTAACAGTTATGTTATACAATTAGGCACATACATTCATTTCAATGTTTCATTTTCCATTGAGGTGCATAATTGCTCGTCTTGAACAATCCGTGAGTAACTTCTGAGAATGACCATAAAGGCGGTTTGTGCTTTCATCATATGCTACCTTTAGTCAATCATATTGAAACCAATATATTTGTACATTTGATAAAAATGGCAAATTTGGGAGTTTTAGTTATACCAAGAAAGTAGACAACAGGATGATGAAATATAAGTCTATCTGGTACAAACAAACTTTGTGCATGAATGGAAAAATCAGTTACAAATCCATATATTAACCCATAAAACTAGTACACAAACAAGAATGACAAATGTTCTACATCTCATATGACCGCAGAGTCGCTGCTTCCGAATATTGTCTTTGCTGTAGTGGTTTCTGAGGGTGTACTACTTGCTCTTGTCCATTATCAATTGTGGTACTAGTTGATGGTTTTGCTCCTGCAGCCACAAGATTTTTAAACCAAGCGGGTTGCTGGAATTTAGGGCTGTTTCTGTTTGCCCCACCAGGGGAATCTGGAGACCCTGCGTTGTTATTATTTGAGGTGATGCCAGCAAGAAATCGATATGCCACTTTGCTTGCTGTCACGATCTCCGTTTTAGCTTGTCTGAACTACATTTATTAACCGAAAAAGGGAGTGAGTAAATAATGTTAATAATAAATGTGTTAAATTATCGGCCATTTATATGGAAATTGATCAATTTGATATATATCTTGTTGATAATGAGTCAAATTGGTAAAATTAAAAGCATGGCTAAAAAGGGAAACGATCAAAAAGTTTATTTACAATCTCCTAAACCATGGTATCAAATAGAATGATGAAATAGTTTTTGTGATTCATGATATATTAACTGTTGAAGGGGCTCGAAATATATGAACAGAAAAAGTTTTGGCGGGTCAACGAATCCATATTTTGACCCATTACCCAACCCGACTGTTTTTCTACCTATTCCTGATACTATAGCAATGAAACACACAAAGACAAAAGAGTAAACACAGTACAGAACTGATGCTCACCCGAACAGCTGTGCTTTCTGCTATTTCTACAGCAGTGTCACCAGCATTAGCAAACCTGTTCACCCAACCTGTATAAATAATATTTCAGAATGATTTTACAAGTGCAAGAAGCTCAAATACTTATTTAAGGTCTTCTCAGATCCAGAATTCCAGAAAAAAAATATATGAACAATCTAAGAAAGCCCATCTAAAACTGATACCAATATCAAATCATCTCAAAACATACTAAAAAGCACTACAAACTCCAATGGAAAGTTAATGTGGTTTATGACAAATTAAACTAAATACAGAGTTTATGCTTTACATTGTCATATGGCGTAGACGATAACCACAGATTATACAAGCACAACCAAAAAAATATGATGTGGAACATTACCTAAAGCTTTATGATTATGTAATATAAAAAAGATATTATTATGACGATGAAACATGTTTAAAAGTAAGTGATAAACCAACCTGGAAGTTTAGGGACACCAAGTCTTTCACAGAAATCATTGCAGAAGTGATTGCAGTTTTTTGCAAGCAAATCGTAAGAGTTTCCAGGCCACTCTTTGCCAAGTTCCCTCAGGATCTGGTTGACCTTAGATTTGGATAAGCTTGTTTTGCCAAGGACAATGCATTCACGATATGTGTACATTGGGTTCTTTTTAGCAGGGCAACTGAAAACTCCGGTGCCTTGCTCACAAAACCCAAATGACCACTCATCCTCTCCGTAAACCTGTCATAACAGAACAATTAATTACAAGTAGAAAACCACAAGACATTATGGGGAGAAACACATTCTGAATGGTCCAATGCAAAGATCAGTCCTAGAGCTTAAAGGCGAAGGCAAAGAAACCTCATCTAAGAAAACTTGCAACTAGTCATAGCATATGGCTTAACTCAAGGTTTGAACAATATTGAGCAGAGAGATAAAACGGACAACATATGGTTTCGTCTTTCCAGAAAGACTAAGCCACTCCTAAACTCCTACTATTTGTGATTAAGGTCAAAATTAACGCAAAAGGAGATCGTCTCATAGCTAGTTATTGGCTAAATGAGGAATATATTTGAGCAGTATATAGCAAGTCTAATTGAAGCAGAAGTCTGTCTGTTAACTTAAACCCATTCTCAAATCACATTTCGCAACCCCACACCCCCCACCTCCAACCACACAAATACTGCTCGAAAACAAAGGCGGTACTGCCCTTTGCGGTGGAACTTCTTTGTTCCTCCGGCAACTCATCAAAAAGGCTCCGTACCTTGAAACTAACTATCAAACAAATTGACTACTCGTTGCATCTCCCCAAGCAACATGTCGTCACGCCTACAAAGTTATCTCCCAAGTCCTAATGATATCCTGTATTCATTCTAACATTTTAATGCAATGTATTAACTAAATTTGGGGACCAAGTTCATTTCGTAAAACTCTTGGGGGTTTTTTTTTTACGAAAGTCTAAAGGGTAAAGGGACTGCTTCGAGAAAAACATCGGGTAAGAAGAAATTGATAATAAGTTGAACATTCAATTTACGAAAGTCGAAGTTGAACATTCCATATTTAATAAACTCCAAATATAGTTAACTAGTAAGAGAATAAATAACAAGAAGGCTAGATAGATCGAATGTATGAGTACCTGAACGGCTGAATGAAAGATGCCACCAAGACCAATACCATCTTTAAAAAAACGGTTGATCTGAAGGATAGTGTTGTTGGTATTATCTGAACCGCTGTTTGTTACATCATACACGTGTACCACTACTTCCGTCATCTCCTAACCCCCTCTTTATTTTATTCTTCAATTTAAGTTTTGAATATGTATATTAAGGAGATCAAATTAACAAATTTGATGGTAATGATAATGAATTGCAGTAGCTTGAATTGAAGGGTTTTCTTTTTCTTTCTTTTTAGCTGTCTCTCTGTCTGTCACACCAGAGTGCAAGAGTCACTAGTTAAAAAGTTATAAGACCAACTAGTTATGATAACTTAATTATAAAATAACTAGTCAAATCAGTTTTAACATTTCACTCATAACTCAACATTTTAAGCCTTACTTTTCTTTAAAAAAATAAAATTTGCAAATTCAGCTCTTAAACTAAAACTAATACTTCGTTTAATAAATAACATAACATTCAAATTTTAACTAAAACATAACATTCAAACTTAAACGTTACAATACAATTTAAAAAATTAAAAAGTTACAAAAAAAAAAAAAATGAAAGAAAAAAAGACATAAACGAAAATACAACATAAGAAAATTACGAAAATACAAATAAATCTACTTTTGTGATTGCAAATTATATTTTTTGATGATTCTCGCCTTTTCCATCTCGATCCAATACGCAACGTTTCTGTCAGTCATTGCGGAAGTTTCAATATCGAGAAATTTCGTCTCTTCCAACCTCATGATCGTTTGATCTTTTTCTTTAGCCGCCCTGTACCCCTCTTGGGCCGCTTCCCGTTTGATTCGATACTCGGATGTCATAACATCTCCGAGTTGGCTCCCCGAGCTCGTTTCCCGGTACTCGTGGTGGTCTCGGATTTGGCTTTCTTTGAAGCACGTTTTTTGCCCATTGGATGTGGCTAAGCATCATGACCAAATAACGTTTGGTTTGTTTGGCTTCGGACATCGTCGGTTATATCAATCGGTTCCGACGCCATTTGTTATGCTTGCGCAAAACTTCCCGCGCCTCCTTGTGAGGAAATGGCGCTCCTCTATGCTCTTCACGGTACGTTTCCCTAGCCCGTTTCATAATATCCAACTCACTTTCCCCACTTTTTTTTTTTCAAACATTTTGAACGTTTGTGGATTGAGTTGAACTTTTGGCAATCACGGTTCAACGTTTTCCACTTGCTTGTTAGCATATCTTTGTTGCGTAGTTGAAAATTGAGTTTATGGAACTCGTTCATAACCCGTCTCCAAAACGCTTCGCCTGGTTGTGAAAGACCGACTTTAAGGTCCTCGGTAACGGCAACGTAACATTCTGCAAGTCGTTTTTCCTCACTTCCTTGCCAACGTAATGTCGTATCGGTCACGTCGGGATTTGTTTCGGAAATTGGTTCGGGTTGTTTGGTTTTTTTTTCCTTTCGTTTACCACGACTTGTGGGCTTGACGGGAGACAAAGGTTCTTCGGATACATCATTTTTTCGATTTGTGTATGTGATGATTGGGATGGCGGTTGTGAATGGTGTTCGAATTGTAGATTATGAAATTTGGTGTTTAGGCTGTTTTGGTTTTGTTGCCAAAATAGAAATGCTTGTTGTTGTAGGTAAAGATCCTCGGACGACAAGCCGAGTGGGTTAGGCATATGGATTTGTGTGGAAGAAGAACCCGCGTTATGGTTTGACGATAAAGACCCCGCGTTCGGGTTATTAAACCCCATGAGGTTCAAGAAACTCTTTTTATTGTTAAATCCCGACATACATGAGCATTGTTAAATCCTGATATTTTTTTAGCAAATTGAAGTTTATGTACTACGTATATGATTTTGAGATGTGTAAGTGTGAAAATAGAGTTGTGTATTAGGTAGGTATTATACTGGCGAAGAAAAAAAGTTTTTTTTTTTTTTTTTTAACATTATATCCGTCACATGGACTAAAAGTGTAGAAAGTTTTTTTTTGCCCAGTTTGAAAAACTAGCCGTTTTTGGGCCATTTTTTTTCATCCCCAACACACGTTGCCTGGGTAACATTAGGGTTAACGCGCAACCTTAACTTGGCTCGACGGTGTCATAACTTGGGTGGTAATGCGGGCCACGTGGACATAACGCCCTACCCCAAGTTATGATACCGAGTGCTCTTACTAGCACAAGGAGGGTTTCTCTCTCTATATATATATATTCTTTTTCGTAAAAGCTACAAGTATTTTTTTTTCTTTTGCAAAATGATACTTTTAAAATACAACACAAAATGAAGAATAAAAATGAATTTTAGTCGTTGAGAATTTGAAAAGACATAAACGAAAATACAACATAAGGAAATTACGAAAATACAAATAAATCTAGTTTTGTGATTGCAAATTATACTTTTCGATGATTCTCACCTTTTCCATCTCGATTCAATACGCAACGTTTCTGTCAGTCATTGTGGAAGTTTCAATATCGAGAAATTTCATCTCTTCCAACCTCATGATCGTTTGATCTTTTTCTTTAGCCGCCCTGTACGCCTCTTGGGCCGCTTCCCGTTTGATACGATACTCGGATGTCATAGCGTCCCCAAGTTGGCTCCCCGAGCTCATTCCCCCTATACTCGTGGTGGTCTCGAATTTGGCTTTTTTCTAAGCACGTCTTTTGCCCATTGGATGTGGCTGAGCATCATGACCAAATAATGTCTCGTTTGTTTGGCTTCGGACATCGCCGGTTATATCAATCGGTTTCGACACCATTTTTTATGCTTGCGCAAAACTTCCAACGCCTCCTTGTGAGGAAACGGCGCTCCTCTATGCTCTTCACGGTACGTTTCCCTAGCCCGTTTCATGATATCCAACTCACTTTCCCCACTTTTTTTTCAAACGTTTTGAACGTTTGTGGATCGAGTTGAACTTTTGGCAGTCACGGTCAAACGTTTTTCACTTGCTTGTTAGCATATCTTTGTTGCGTAGTTGAAAATTGAGTTTATTGAACTCATTCATAACCCGTCTCCAAAACGCTTCGCCCGGTTGTGAAAGACCGACTTTAAGGTCCTCGGTAACGGCAACGTAACATTCGGCAAGTCGTTTTTCCTCACTTCCTTGCCAACGTAATGTTGTGTCGGTCACGTCGGGATTTGTTTCAGAAATTGGTTCGGGTTGTTTGATTTTTTTTTTGCCTTTCGTTTACCACGACTTGTGGGCTTGACGGGAGACACATGTGCTTCGGATACTTCATTTGTTTCGATTTGTGTATGTGATGATTGGGATGGCGGTTGTGAATGGTGTTCGAATTGTAGATTTTGAAAGTTGGTGTTTAGGTTGTTTTGGTTTTGTTGCCAAAATAGAAGTGCTTGTTGTTGTAGGTAAGATCCTCGGCCGACTAGCCGAGTGGGCTAGGCATATGATTTGTGTGGAAGAAGAACCCGCATTGGGGTTTGACGATAAAGACCTCGCTTCGGGTTATTTAGCCTCTTTTTTTTTTGCCCAGTTTGAAAAACTAGCCATTTTTTAGCCTTTTTTTTCATCCCCAACACACGTTGCCTCGGTAACGTTAGGGTTAACGCGCAACCTTAACTTGGCTCGATGGTGTCATAACTTGGGTGGTAATGCGGGCCACATGGACATAAAGCCCTACCCCAAGTTATGATACCGAGTGCTCTTACTAGCACAAGGAGGGTTTCTCTCTCTCTCTCTCTATATTTTTTTCGTAAAAACTACTAGTATTTTTTTCTTTTGCAAAATGATACTTTTAGTAATACTCAACCGTCTCAATAATTTTGTTACTAGACAAAAAAAACAAATTTTATTTGGGCAAATTTATCTGTCTCTCATTCTTTTCTATCAAACCAATCCAAATCTAAATCTGATTCTAAACTCACTTACAAATCAAACGCACCCTAAATAGTTAGAGCAAAGGGAGTCATAACATGTGTTAACATCATTTTCTTCGTCACGTCAACGTTATATCATTTCAACACCAAATAACATAACACTAAAAATATCCCGTAATTATAACACCAAATAACGCATTTTTTTTAGACCCACTTTTTTTATAATTATAATTTACAAATTCTAGCTTCAACAATTTCATTTATTAAACAATCTAATACTTCATTTATAAAAATAAATATTACAATAAAAAAATAAACAAAACTTACAAAATAAAATAGAATAAGTAAATAAATTAAATTATTCAGTTGGCAGTGGTGGCAAATTATTTTTTCGGTGATTTTCTTCTTTCCCAATTCGATCCAATACACGGCGGTTGGATCCATCTCACTCGTTTTCATACCGATAAATTTAAATTCTTCCATACGCATTATCATCTCGTCTTTCACTCTAGCCACCTCGTACGCCGCTTGAGCCGCTTCCCGTCTAAGTCGAAGCTCGGATGACATAGCTTCCAAATTGCTTGACGCACTTCCCTTGGTTCTAGTCGAGGTATTGGACTTTTGTTTTTTTTTCGGGTGCGTGGTTTCTCGGTCGGACGTGGTCGTGCATCATCACCGAATAGCTCTTGGTTGCTTTGACTGGGAACGTCTCCGGTTAAGTCAATCGGTGCCGGCGCGTCCCATTTTGGACACGCCTTCAAAAATAACCACGCTTCCTCTTGAGCAATTGAAACGTAAATTGCCAAACATTTAGCACGTTTGTAAACCGCTAGAAACTTTTGGTAATTTGCGTTCAACGTATGCCACTTGCTTGTTAGCATATACTTGTTTCGAACTTGAAAATTTAACCGGTTGAACTCGTTCATAACCCGATACCAAAACGTGGTGCCCTTTTGAGAAGCTCCAACATTCTTATCCTCGGAAATGGCCACGTAACACTTGGCAAGTAAAACTACCTCATCCCGTGTCCAACGTAACGTAGTACCACTCACGTCGGGATTTTTATCATCATACACTTCGGGTTCTTTGGCTTTTTAATCAAGGGTGTAACGTTACAATGCACGTTGCTTTGCCAACGCAAGTTACAACGCCTCACCAACGCACGGCTTGGCATGAGAAACGCCCTTCAACAGCGTTAATATGTTGCCAGATAGGACGAAATTGCATTGGAGCGTTAATCCTTGAGCTCTAACAGCTTCAAATAGTGGTAATATAATAACTAGATCAGACGTTCTTTTTGTTTTTAACATTGGACAATTAATCTGATATACTTGGTAACTCGAAAAAGAAAGTTGAACAAATCGTTTGGTACAGAGATTTTTTAAATATTCTAGTATTCTAAATTTTTTAATTAACTTTAATCCCATTGACCTATGTGACATCGTGAATGCGCTTGATTGCAACCTTTTTAAATACCTCGTTGCATATTGAATTGGCTAGAAAAAGACATCTTAATGTACGTAAGATTAGCTACAAGTTTGTCAACATGTTTAAATAAAAGAGCTAATGTATTTAAAATATATTTTACTTGTCATAAATTTCATGTTTAAACAAATATTTTCTTTCATGCGATAGAGCTCGTGGCTTTTGATTTCTTTCAGGCGATCGAGCTCATGTCATTGAAAATAATTTTGTTAATTAAAATAAATGATTTATGTGATGTTCTTTGCATCGGCTTTGAGGGCTTTTTTTTTTCTATGAAATCACAGCGGCAGTACATTATCAAATTAGATGATTGTCCAAGTCAACAAGTATATCTCATTACCCATGAACCTAGCATTATAAAAGCACAAGTATTCTTAACTAGGAAGTACTCTTAAATGAAAGCAAGTACTCTTTCATTTTCAATTTGTTTGCTTTTTGCAAACTCTTAATGTACTCACAGAACATTTTTTATGATCACTTCAATATCAATTTCACTTATGCAAAAAAAAAAAAAAAAAAAAATGTCGCGAGTTTACATGCACAACACTTTTTTATAACAGTAAATATTTACTAGTATAAACACGTGGTGGTTCAGGAGCTTATTGTAACTTTACATACTCCTCCACCAACATCTCATTACTTTTGACCATATCATTAAATTGTTTCGATCAACATCTCAACTTCAAACTTGGACCGTCTATTAGTTTCACACGGATCCATTAATTTGTTACATGAGAAAACCCAATATTTTGCTTGCTCATGAATCCTCTTCTTTTTATTTTTGATTTTATAGGATTATGCTTGAAACAGAAAAAAAAAAAAAAAAAAAAAAAAAAAAAAAAAAAAAAAACAAATCAAAAGAAAATTTATATAATAATCAGAATGATATTTATGGCTTTTGTAGCCGCTGCCTAGACGGAAAAAAAAAATGGAGAAGGAAAACCAGAAACAATAGAATTTAATTGTCATACGATCTTTGATGCAAAAGAAAAAAAAATACTAATAACGTTGGACAAGAGTAACCAGATTTGGAAGAACATAGATGACACAATTTTTTTTTTTTGACTGCGACTTTTGAAGGAATAATTAAAGAGAATTAAGAGAGTGATGGGAAAAGGATAGTTTTTAGAGAGGAGTAGATTTGACGGGTGGTAGAGGGTAGAAAATACAGATAGAGAGATTTGACGGGGTGGTATAGAAGTGACGGCTTGATGACCGATTAGGTCTCATGATCAAACCTGCTCATGATACCATGTTAGATGAGAAAACCCCCGTAAAGATCACTTTATTAAAGTGTAATATTTATAGATACAAATACATGATAAAACCCTAAAACTCTAATGGACCCAAAGTCCACAACCAGGCTTGGGCCAACTTATTCAATATACCAATCTAATATAATGTACAGTCACAATCACATCCTCAAACAAACACAAGTATCCTCTGTGTAAAAGACTTCATCTCTCTCAAACATATACAAATATCAAGAATCCATCTCTTTCACATTTCACCCATATATACCACACACCTTAGCTATCTTCCTTGAGTAAAAACACACACAACACACTAGCTATCTTCCTCCACTAAACACACTCACTTATTTGGCCGCCCGTCACCCTTGAAAGCAAACATTTTCTTTGAGACTCAACACTACTGTCCATCGAGCTCATGGCTTTTGATTTCTTCCAGGCGATCGACTCTTTTTGTCTTGTTTGTGGTCTAAACTACTTTCATAACAGGTTAGACTTTCGTTTTGTTTGTGTACTCGTATTATTTGATGTTTATATGATTAAACAAAACAAGATTAGAAAAGTTGCTACTTTACACTTTTACAAGTTATGATCAAACATAGCAAGTTTTTTCAACATTCAAGTGTTTTGCCTTTGTGTATCTATCTATATAGCATAAACGATTACTTGTGTTGTAGCCTATGTAAATGAATAGCTATATTAACTTGTGTTTTGCCTTTGTGTATCTATCTATATGTTAACCCTCTTCTATTGTTGTTCTCAGCTGCAACACATAAGCTTCTTTAAGTTCGAGTTCTTTTTTCAGTTGTCTTTCAGCCCGGCTTTCTCTCGTCTTCTACTTTGGCTTCGGGTTTCTTCTTGGTGATGTTGTGTTCTTACATACGTCACAAGTGCAACACCCACGACAGAAGTAGCAGACCCATAGAGATGGCGGGCCATTGAAGGTGTTCACGTCATATTTTTTTTCCAGGTGGGGTGTACAATAAAATATGGTGCATTCGGAGCAACGAAGACCCCCTGAATTCTTCAAAGGATAATGACGGTCATGGTGGCAAAGAGAGACTTTCTCACGTTTTTCTGGGTCAACAAACTTGGGTCCTGACCTCGTTTGAACCACCATTCTGATTATGCATGGTAAATATCGTTATAAATAAAGCAGAACATTAGTAGACTAAAAACAAGATCGTGTGATATGAAAAACATGGAAAGATGACAATTTTGATGTATAAATATCTAATACAGCAGAAACAAATAGGCGAAAAGCCAAAATCATGTTTCCAATAGGCATGGCTTCCAATTACAACAAAAATGTTCCTAACATTTGCCATGCACCCAACAAACAGATAACTTTTTCAAAGTTTACTTTCTGTTCATCTACTAGCACAACAAACCTCTCATTACACCCACATTCTGCAAGCCGCATCTCATTTTATATCCTAGTCATTTAAATACAACATGGAACGTATTTACCGTCGACTCCGTACTACACCTAGTATTATTAGGTCTTTATTATCATCTAACCAAAACGTCATACAACCCAAATACACATAAATTCACAATGCGCACACATTTGAGCTCACTCATCTTCAAAACCACATTTACAAAAAAATACACTGTCAAGTGCAAAAAACATTGTCGAAAAAAATAAACTACCAAGTGCAAAACATTCTATGGCATTTAAAAAAAAAAAAAGAGATTATAGAAGTTATACCTCATTATATTTTAAACATGGGAACCATGGTCGAAAAACATCTAACGTCGTCATCTCTAAATTAGTAAGGCATTGATAAAATATGAAAGAAAATACCAACCCTCTTAAACTTCTGTTGGTTATCCTGGGTAGCAACAATGAGATTCTCCGATTCACGTTTCCCACGAGCTTAGAAATGCACTCAACATCAGTGATGCAATCTCACATATCGAGGCACGTCAAAGCTACATAAGCTACACAACAAAAGTTTTTGTAATACGGGTTAAAATCTTTTAACTAATAGTTTATGCTATATAGATAGATACACAAAGGCAAAACACTTAAATATTGAAAAAACTTGCTATGTTTGATGATAACTTGTAAAAGTGTAAAGTAGCATATTTTCAAACCTTGCTTTGTTTAATCATATATAAACATCAAATAATACGAGTATTCACAAACAAAACAAAAGTCTAACCTGTTATGAAAGCAGTCTAGACCACAGACAAGACAAAAAGAGTCGATCGCTGGAAGAAATCAAAAGCCATGAGCTCGATCGGCAATAGTGTTGAGCCTCAAAGAAAATGTTTGCTTGCACGGGAGATGCGTGGCCAAATAAGTGAGTGTGTTTAGTGGAGGAAGATAGCTAATGTGTTGTGTGTGTTTTTACTCAAGGAAGATGGCTAAGGTGTGTGGTATATATGGGTGAAATGCGAAAGAGATGAAGTCTTTTAAACAGTGGATATTTGTATATGTTTGAGAGAGAAGTCTTTTACACAGGGGATACTTGTGTTTGTTTGAGAATGTGATCATCACCGTACATTAATGGATCCATGTGAGTGTGAAACTAATAGACGGTCCAAGTTTGAAGTTGAGATGTTGATCGAAACAATTTAATGATATAGTCAAAAGTAATGAGATGTTGGTGGAGGAGTATGTAAAGTTACAATAAGCTCCTGAACCACCACGTGTTTATACTAGTAAATATTTACTGTTATGAAAAAGTGTTAAGCATGTAAACTCGCAACATTTTTTATTTTATTTTTTTATTATTATTTTTTTTTGCATAAATGAAATTGATATTGAAGTGATCATAAAAAATGGTCTGTGAGTACATTAAGAGTTTGCAAAAAGCAAACAAATTGAAAATGAAAGAGTACTTGCTTTCATTTAAGAGTACTTCCTAGTCAAGAATACTTGTGCTTTTATAATGTTATGTTCATGGGTAATGAGATATACTTGTTGGCTTGGACAATCATCTAATTTGATAGTGTACTGCCGCTGTGCTTTCATAGAAAAAAAAAGCCCTCAAAGCCTATGCAAGGAACATCACATAAATCATTTATTTTAATTAACAAAATTATTTTCAACAACATGAGCTCGATCGCCTGAAATAAATCAAAAGCCATGAGCTCGATCGCATAAACGAAAATGTTTGCTTGCAAGCAAGATCAATGGGCGGCCGAGTGGTATGTTTTAGGGTTTTTTAGCTTTCAAATAATATAGGTTGTTGAAAAAGCATATGAAGAACTTTGAAGTAATGGGAAAGTTGGTGAGGGAGTACAGCTAAAGTAAATACGAAAAATAATTCAATGTAAAGTTACAATAGACCAAGTACAACCAAGTTTAATGCAAAATTTTAAAAAGAAATTTTACTATTTAAATAAGTTATTTGTTATTTGAATGAGTTGAAGAAATGTGGAAAAAACTTTCTAATGACTTTTAGAAAAGTAGCTACCAAGCATTTGACAACAAATGACAAAGTCATTCTTATTAAATGAAGACTTGTTAGGAGGTTGTAAAGATTTTGAAAAGCTTTCTGCACATTGGAGAAAGTTTGTATAGATAACTTCTTAAGAGATAAAATATATTGAAAAACTAGATGCATCATTGATGCTCTCAATTACCATTAGTTTCTAATATTTACGGTTATAAAATGTCGGTAAAAAAAAGTATTACATCGAAAGATTTACGATGGCTATTACGAAGTACCAAATAGAATTGATTTGTACACTTTTAGTTTTGATTAGAACACATCAATTACTGCATTAAACAGTTTTACTATATCTATATCATGTTTTGAATACTTTTATAGTAATGGTGCAAATAAAAAAAAATGCAAATCACCTTCCATTATAAAAAGTTTTTTAATAATTTTAAAATTTTAAAATCCGATAAACCTCAAGTTATAAGTCTTGTTTTACAATCTATTTCATTCTTAATTTAATCCACCCTATAGTTTTGTAACTTAAATAACTTTTTTTGCATTAGAACAAAAACTTTTTCAAACACATACTTTTAGAAGTCTCTAAGAAAAAGTTACTGGTGGAAGTCTTTATTTAACTTTGCATATCTAAAGCAAAAAATAGTGTACCTAAGACAAGCTTCTGACCTATTCAATATAATATTGATGTTACAATAAGCAAGGGGTTGTTGGTCATGAATGTGAGCAGTGGGTAGTTTGGAATACATGTATTCAGGCGTAAACTCATAAATGTGTGTGTGTTTGTGAGTGTGTGATGGACGAAGCCTCAAACATTTATATCAAAACTAGAAAATTTCACGGTGGGTGAGATTGTTTTGCAATCAAGTTTCTGGGTAGCTCGGCAACTAACATATATAGTGTAGCAACTAGCAGAAAAGTGATAACCATATTAGATGCAATGTTACATGACCCATATAATAAAACTAAATGAACACTTACCTACCATCATTGGTCATCAGCTGTGAAAAAACTTGGTTTGTTCTTGTTCCCGAAAGCGAACCATCAACATTACTTGGCCCAACACCAGCTACAATTTTTTATGCACCCTCTTGCTAGTTTCATTTGCTATTTGTGCTCTCCAATTTCCACAATCATCACCCGATGTCGGCCTATCAACACCATAACCCGCCTAACATTTCTCAGCAGTGTCCTCATACTCATTCAAAGACTCCAGTTTTATCTGGTCATAATACATGTAACACAGACGCCTAGTTTGTTGCGAGTAAACAGAGTACCCGAACATCTTAAGTAGAAGTGGTAGCCACAAATACGTATAATTACATGTTTTAACCTCGATGTACCGCATAGTCGAAACAACTGAGAAGGCTCTCTGGGTTGCAAATGGATTTTCAAAAGGAAAATGAAGGTAGATGGAACTATTAAAAAGTTCAAGGCTAGACTAGTCATTCAAGACTTTAAACAAAAGTCAGGAATTGACTATTTTGATACTTATGCCCCTGTGGCTCGTATCAGTACCATTAGATTGATGATTGCTTTGGCATCAATTCACAATATGATTATTCATTAGATGGATGTGAAGACAGCTTTCTTGAATGGTGAATTAGATGAGGAGGTTTACATGAACCAACCTCAGGGCTTCATCATGTCAGGCAATGAAAACAATGTGTGTAAACTGATTAAGTCTCTTTATTGACTAAAGCAGGAACCTAAGCAATGGCATCAAAAATTTGATGAAGTGGTTATGTTCTTAACCAAGCTGACAAATGTGTATATAGCAAATTTGATGAATCTGGTAAAGGAGTCATCATTTGTCTATATGTTGATGACATGTTGATCTTTGGCACTGACCAAAATCAGGTTGACCTGACAAAGGAATTTTTGTCATCAAGGTTCTCCATGAAGGACATGGGGGAGGCAGATGTTATTCTTGGTATAAGGATTTGATAAGGTTTTAAAAGGTACCATTTTGAGGGGTCGTTTTAGC
Source organism: Chrysanthemum makinoi (assembly GCA_910596185.1). Lineage (NCBI taxonomy): Eukaryota > Viridiplantae > Streptophyta > Magnoliopsida > Asterales > Asteraceae > Chrysanthemum > Chrysanthemum makinoi. The sequence goes on from OU343218.1 coordinate 231,790,695, forward strand.
CCTTATTTGATCACTTTTGTATCCGTTATTGCTTAATATCGTTCCTTCTCACTTTTAGGTCTCTTGAAGGCAAAATTCTGGAATGGCACTTATTTGGACGAAAAGGCGCGAATATACGAAGAAATTGGCCTAAGTCAGAATCGAGACACTCAAGGCTGCTGAAAATAGAAGGCGACGGCGTCACTGCTTAACTGCGACGCCATCGTAGGATTTTTGTGACGGGTCAGAAGACAAAACTCGTATTTTCAAGAGACGGCGTCGGGCTTTAAAGGAGCAGACCGTCGCAACTCGACGCCTAGATGCGACCAGACGGCGTCGGAAATTTGAAGAGGACGGCGTCACGGACATAAGGTGACGCCGTCGCAAGGTTAACGTGGCCAAGACGAAACCCTAATGACGGCGACACGACGGTGTCACGAAACATAAGGTGACGCCGTCGCATATGTAATCTTATATATAGAATCCGAATTTTTCAGTTTTACAGAGAGTCTTTTGGAGTAAAAAACCTAAAACCGAACCAAGGGTATCTTATACAGTATTTTAGGGTTCTAAACCCTATTTTACATCAAGATAAGTATTTACTTCATCAATTCAATTATGTCTTTGATTATTTGTGTGTATGCTTGCATGTTCTCCATGTCCGGCTAATTTACTTGTGTGTTTGCTTAGGAATATGAAACTTAATTATTGAATATTGATTGGTTGTTTCTTATCTTAGTTGACTAATGATCTAGTAATGCGATAGGTCATTCGTTGTGTACTTAATGCTTGATTCATCTTTGTGAACCTTAGAATATGATTACCTGAGTAGTCGTAGGCTAAACCATCCAAAGAGTGCCTTAGAGTAAGAGTTTATCATCCCTAGTGGGTTTTGTAAACGAGACCCTTTGGTAAGTTCGAAGAGTTAGGGAGAAACGCATACCCTACAACTTTAGACGCACAACGCAACTAAGAATAAGGACGTGACAACTCAACCATCAATAGGAGATAATTAAGGAGTAGTAAAACCTAAGTAAACACATCTTTAAACTATCATACGAGCACACATTAATTAGACATAGACTCCCACAACCTTAGTTTAGATAATTAGATAATAGTAGAGTAATCGGTAGAAATACCAAACCCCCAAATCCAATACCCGAGATTCGTACCTTTCAATTTCATAAAATATAAAAATACAAAAATAATCTTCTTCAACCTCAACCTTAGCGTAGTAACTCCTTACTAGCCTTCCTATTCCCCTAGAGAACGATATCAATACCCGTGGCTTACCCTAATTACTACACTACAACGATTAGGTTCACTGCCTAGGGTGTTATAAAACTTGCTCGAAGAAAAGGAAGTTTCCTTGACCCCGAACGACGCGTGTAGCGTTATCAGGATTAAACATGGAAGTAAAAGAATTTCTATCTCTCAGTCTCATTATATTGAGAAGGTGTTGAGGAAATTCAATTACTTTTATTGTACTCCAGTGAGTACACCTACGGATACTTGTGAGAAGCTAATGCCTAATAATGGCAAGGTTGTATCTCAACTTGAGTATTCTAGGGTAATTGGCTGCCTGATGTATGCCATGAATTGTACAAGACCTGATATTGCTTTTGCACTGGGTAAACTGAGCAGGTATATTAGTAATCGTAGTGCTCATCACTGGCAAGCAGTTCAGAGGGTACTGAAGTAATTGAAGAGAACTATGGATTATAGTCTCTCATATACTGGTTACCCATCAGTGTTGGAAGGATACACTGATGCAAGTTAGATCAGTAACACTAAAGACAATTCGTCTACCAGTGGTTTGGTATTCCTACTTGGTGGAGGTGCAATTTCTTGGGCATCCAAGAAGCAAACTTGCATCACCAGTTCAACAATGAAATCTGAATTTGTAGCCTTAGCAGCTGCTGGTAAAGAAGCTGAATGGTTGAAAAACTTGCTTCTTGAGATTCCATTGTGGCCTAAACCTATAGCACCTATTTCTATCCGTTGTGATAGTGCAGCTACATTGGCAAAGGCTTATAGCCAGATGTACAATGGGAAGTCTAGACACTTGGGTGTCAGACATAGCATGATTCGTGAGCTTATCATGAATGGGGAGGTATCTATAGAGTTTGTAAGATCTCAACAAAATTTAGTTGATCACTTGACGAAGGGTCTGGCTAGAGACTTGGTTATAAAGTCTGCTAAAGGGATGGGTTTAAGTCCAATTTAGTCACTGAATGCTAGGACACCCAACTCCCTCCTAAGGAAACTTGGGAGATGAGTTCAATGTGGAAAGCTGAACGTTCAGTGGACTGGAGCACATGTATTATATTACATCCCAAGGTTGTGCTCAGAACCTGCTGAAAGGAGGATGAAGTCTTTACTTCTTAATGGTTAATTTTCTTTGAAAAAGTGCTTGGCAGGAGCATGAATAAAGAGGAACCACCTATGTGAATGTTGAAGTTTTGCCGCTTCAGAGAGTTTTGGACTTTTGGCTCTTGAAACATTTATGAATTTGGATATGGACACATAGCTTGTATAGTGTCAGGAGCTGTTAAGTGTTTGAAAACTTGTGTGTATTTTATCTTCAGGTATTCAAATGAGTTGAAGGGTTCAATTCTCAGAACACCCTGATTCTCGAATATTTGAACGTGTAATTTACTAAGATGGAAATTCAATCCTCATGATATTTTCGTTTATGCACATGTTTTGTTTGATGTTTGTTTTTCTTGGAAAGGAAGTGAACTAAATTTGGGGAGGATTGTTGGAAAATTTAGTGCACTTGTGGGATTAGTTCACACCCGGTTTTGGGTTAAGAGGTACGGAGTGTACATCCATGAGGTCCCTGAACACCCTGACTCTACTCAATAGTGGTTAGTACTGATAGTGTATTAGTAGTATGTATTAGTTACTACTGATAATGTAGTAACTGATGGTTTCTACTGGTAGTGTTATGGTTCCTGCTGCTAGTGTAATGGTTCCTGCTGATGGTTCCTGCTGGTAGTGTATGGTTCCTGCTGCTAGTGTAATGGTTCCTACTAGTAGTGCTGCAGTAATTATTTTGTAACAGCTTTGACTCATTCAATTGGCTGTTATTACTGCTTTATGACCACGTTTAATTGGTCATGTAACCACTATTTCTATGATTATGGAGGTTTATTATGGGTGATTAATTGGCCGTTAATCACACATAATGTCTTCCAAGTGATATCCGGTAACCACCTAATGATATTTGCAGTTGCTACTGATTGTTTTTGGGATCTACCACCAACACTATTTTCAGTTTCAAGGCTTCCTTTTTCTCTTTTCCGAATATATTCCCTCATAATCATGTCAATATTTAATAGTAGGGATTGTCTAACCAGTGCCCTAAGGGCACCGGTTAAGAAGAGGGAAGACCCACAAAAAAACACAATTTAAAGACTCAAGGACCCACACTTTTTCAATAAAAAAATATTTTTTCGGTACCTTTCTGTGGGTCCTCAGCCTTCTTAACCAGTGCCCTAAGGGCACTGGTTAGACAATCCCTTAATAGTATAACACAGAAGTAGATGTCTAAAGAGACTTACTATGCATTAAATTAAGATGGGACAATGCATTGACCCCTCTCTATACAACCTTTTACAGGCTATATCAATCAATTTGTATAACACACAACCAACCTATCAGGCTACCCACAGTCGTGACCTGGGTCACCGCCTGCCACATCAGCTTTCTTTCTCCAGTGACCAGACGCGACCAACTTGCCACAGTCGATGACCAACGTTTTTTTTTCTTTTTTTTACAACAAAATTAAACTTCATTAATAATAAAAATATTACATAAATCATACAATACGATATAAACCATACAATACGATACGGTTAAAAAACATACGATGATTCGAACCCCGTGGATTAGTTGGTCAAAAGGTTGAAAATCATGGTTACCAAAAAATAAAATTATATATTTAGATATAAGGGTCCGTTTGGTTTATAGATGGGTTTAGGATTAGAATTAAGATTAGGATTTGAATTTGGTTTTGGATTTGGATTTGGATTTTGATTTGAAAATAATGTAGGAGAGATAATATGTATTATTAAATATATTAATAATCATTTGAGGTAAAATATAATATTTTTAATGTTAAAATAGAATATTAAAACTATTTTTAAACTATAAAAGGAAGAAAGACAAAAGTTAAAATGCAATATGGCCCATAATAAATTCAAAACCTGCCCACTCACCCTAGATTTGACACAGTGCTTGTACAGAGGCATGAGACCCGATTTTTTAGTTTAGGATTTGAACCAAACACCTTTTAAGTGTCACTTCAAATCAAAACCCAAGCTAAAGTAGTGTACCAAACGGACCCTAAGTATATACTTGTGTGTTTCTTTTTGGTAAGGTTAGATGCATGATATTTGGATACAATTGTTACGTGTGTTAGATGCATTTGTATTAATATTGTGTGTATCTTTTTTGTAATGAAAAGAACATATGGTTAAATGCATATGAATTAGTTAAATTATACAATATTACATCGGTCGTATTTTGGACTGATACCTTTTTTTTGTCCTTCTTTGACCGACCTTTGACCCATACTCCACAAAGGGCATGACCGACTTTAAAGTCGGTCGCAAGGGTCGACCGACCGATTTGTTCCGTTCGAGTGCTAGCAGCCTCATCATTTTGTAACAATGCGTAATGGTGAAGGATTTGAGGAGAGCAAAATTAAGAACGATTTTACAGGTACAAAATTTAAGTAAAGTGATAGGTTTCCAATTAAAAAGAGATTCATTGAGATTTTACAGATACAAAATCTAAGTGAAGTGATGCGTTTCTAATTCAAAAGAGATTCATTGATGAAAGCCAATTTAGGGAAAAAAATTTTGTGCAGGTAGTAAATTTAAGTTGTGTAAAATCTTTTCTTCAAATGGGACTTTGTGGTTGAGCAACTGTCTTTAAAATGCACACTCAAGTTAACTAGCTCCACACTTCAAAAACACGCACACACAAATCGAATGGGGCCTCAAACAATAATAACCTTATTAGGGTAACTCAAAATAAATCGGGTCGGGTTTGATTAAAGGCACCATAAAAAGTGTTCTATCTCGATAAAATTAACACTTGTTATAGATTATAAGTAGTTAACAAAAAGCTACACATAACGAACGTGTACGTATAAATTGTATTAAAGTGTTTACCATCATGTTAAGCAACTTAATTTTTTAAGAAATGTGATTATGTCATAGAAGCCATAAGTTTTTATAAATATGAAGAAAAAATGATGCTAAAACCTATTATGTTAAAAAAGATCGACCACACAAACTTCTTTAGATATATGACTTTACCTGGGATATAAATTACGTAAGCTCAATAAATTAGTAGAAAAACATAATTGAAATAGAACAAAAATCATGCAAAATTTCCACTATACATAAATTATATACAAAAGTTGAAGATTCTATAAACAATTTAATATAATTTAACACCAACATCCATATATTAAGAAAAGTGATTTGCACATTTTATAAACTGATTAGGACACTCACTATACAACTATGCTATGCACAAAATAAATTGAGAGCACTCGTCGTCTTTGGATCTAAGAGTAATTTCGTTTTGTTTATCACATGTTATGTTTCCTTCTTCACAAGAATGAAGCTGCGTTCTTTAAATGAAAGCACGTGGAAGTTTCCTATCACATACAACTGTGTCACTTCACTTTTGATGTTTATAGCAGGGACACAAAACAAGCACTTTAAGCTTAGAAACTCTCTGTTGGTTTTAGGTTGGTCATTTCTCGTGGCGGTTATTTTTTCTTTCATCATGCCCCGTGTGCAAGGAAGTAACGAGCTACTCATTTTGTTCGTTTCTTGCGTGATGGTTGTGATGGTGCAAGGTGTGGTGCAACTATTCCATTTATGGTCGTTGTGAAACTTCCCCGCTGATGATCGAATGGTCAACGTGCATATGAGAGAGAGGACCGCGCCCAATGATATAACCACCGAGGGTGACGTTGCTGATTCAAATAATAAGAAATGTTAGATCAACTTAAAACCCCTTTTGAAAACCACAAAAAACTGATTAAATTCTTCACCGAGCAAATTCATGTTATCAAAATAAACAAAACTCTACATAATTGACACATATTTTCCAATCAAAATTTAGGCAATCCGTTGTAAACAACAACAATCAGCTATACACGTATTTTCAAACACCCTTAACAATTAGCAATGATTGAGTAAGGGTTAATAAGATCAAAAATCCAGCTGATCTTGACTCTAGTATGACCCAAATTCCTTGAAAACGGACCCTTAACTATTATAAAACAGTAAGCTAAGCTAAAAATAAAGTTTTGACTTTTGTTGACTTTAAGCAAAAGAGATGAAAAGTTGGATTTGAGCTAAGGATAAGCTTTCAAAAGCTTATCCAAGCTTACGAAAACCTTAAAACAACTCTATTTAGCTATATAAACTGAAATCAACTATTATTATAAGTGTTTTATTGCAAAAGATAAATACAGAATTTAAACTAAATGAATACTTTTATTAAACTGAAAATTGAATTACAAGTTGAGTAGAAAGACAAAAAACTGAAATTAGGTAACAACTATATAACCTGAGCAAAGAGATCTCCATCAGAAGCGGTGGCAAACACATAGTGCTTCGGATTGTAATGTCCGAACAGACTCTTAAGGCAATCCCTGTAGATGCGTGGCCTACCTTTGTGCATGCAAACATAGACTTCTGCATCCATTGGATAGTTGAAGCATCTATAGTAAGTAAAAAAAGAAAAAAAAGTTAATCGAATGGCCATTACAAATCATGAGATGGGCATTACAAATCAGGGCCGTATGCTGGATGCTGCAACGAAAAACAGAAATGAAAAAAATGATGAACAGCAAACATTAAACAAAACAAACAAAAATATATAAATATATCTGCCATATCCAGATAAGCAGTTAAGGTCTTAAGGTCACAAAGAGAGAGATATATGCTACACAACAAGTGTAGTTCCGAGTGAACTGTTTTTAATCACACAACATATCAACAAATCAGAACACGATAAAATAGTACAAAAGTTTATGACAGACTGCAGCAGAGTTTGCTTCGCCATATAACGAAAAACTTAAACACATCGCCACTACTCAGCCTACGGATTAGATCTATTAAACACACAACCTATCAATTAGTGCCAACTAATAAAACGTACAATCTCTTTTGATTAATAATAGTGACCATACAGTATAGTAATAACTTACTAAATGTTAATCAAATCATAACTTAAACACCAACTATACCAAATCAATGCATCAATAAAGCCTAATCCTAAATAGAGAGTTCATTCCCATTCAGACATAAAGGCACACAAAGCAACGTGCATAACAATCTAATAATAACAAATGTAAATCAATCATGTCAAAACATAAACCATGTAATTCAAAACAAAACACAATTTAAAGATTTAATTAAATAGAATAACAAAACATAATAGTCTAGAAAGTATTACCCAATTTTCAGCTAACTCGTATATTTCCTAATCATCAAAAGCTAAGCTAAGCCCCAATCACCATTAAAGAGTGACAGGCTGCAGCATGTACACACAAACTAACAAGTTTATTCCGATTACTACACCACTGTTTTGAAGATAGACGGATTATATTACTTTAGGGAGTTCATGGATGATTCACAGACAATAGACTATCCAGTCGCAATGCAAAGATTCGACTAAGGCACAAATACATTCTTGTTATGGGAGAAAAAGTCACGCAGCTGAAAAAGTAATTTTGCAATGACGGTTTAAGGGTATGTTTGGTGAAAATAGATTGTGCTTACGCTGGTGCTGTTGCTGATGCTGGTGCTGTTGCTTAAAAAGATTATAAAAAACAGATTATTTTTATAAGCTACATGAAGTAACCTTTTATTTTCAGAGATTATGGAAGATTATTTTTTTTATAATCTCTTATAAGTTATGTCTGCCAAACAAAGATTATTTTTTAAGTAGCTTATTTTTTGAAAAAATAAGCATAATCTCTCCATAATCTTGTGTGCCAAACATAGCCTAAGTACTTCCCTCATGTGAATTATGTGACAATGTAAATGTATGGGTATCCGAAAAAAATCTAATCTATCTCCTATAAAGAAGCAATGACGATTTAAGTACTTCCCCCATAAAAATCACATCAGAAAGAAACAAGCCAAGCATATATAAAATAAACCTCAACTAATGCAAAAAAAAACTAGGCAATCAATCCATTACTATTTAATCACTACACCTAATATCTACGCATGGTTTTATACACCTTTCCTCATAATAAGCAGACAAACAAAATTTACAGCAAAAACAAGCCCAACACACTCATTTTCTGGGACATTATCCCGATGTAAGCATGTTAATTTATACTGAGATGCCCCCCATTCAGACCCTTCTCAATATAAGAAAAAGAAGACAAAATAATACAGTAGCATTTAATCCTAAACTATAAACTATATCATCCAAACACCCCATTACCTCCACAGACCGCATAACCACATATTTTTGTGGTAACTGCTACATTTACGACCACATCATTGAGAAAATAATCTAATAGTCAGTCCCATGAAATTTTAATACAAGAAATGCAGTAAAACTGATTTACCCTAAACAAAATTTTCCATTCAAACGTTTAATTTTTGTAAAGCTGATTTACCCCACAAAAGATTTTCCATTCAAACGTTTAGTTTTTGTAAAACTGATTTCCCCCCAACAAATTTACATAAGCTACACAACACAAGTTTTTGTAAAACGGGGTTAAAATCTTTTAACTAATAGTTGATGCTATATAGATAGACACACAAAGGCAAAACACTTAAATGTTAGAAAAACTTGCTATGTTTGATGATAACTTGTAAAAGTGTAAAGTAGCAGATTTTCAAACCTTGCTTTGTTTACTCATATATAAACATAAAATAATACGAGTATTCACAAACAAAACAAAAGTCTAACCTGTTATGAAAGCAGTCTAGACCACAGACAAGACAAAAAGAGTCGATCGCCTGGAAGAAATCAAAAGCCATGAGCTCGATCGGCAATAGTGTTGAGCCTAAAAGAAAATATTTGCTTGAAAGGGAGATAGCTAGTGTGTTTTTACTCAAGGAAGATGGATAAGGTGTGTGGTATATATGGGTGAAATGCGAAAGAGATGAAGTCTTTTAAACAGTGGATATTATTATTATTATATGGGATTGTCTAACCAGTGCCCTCAGGGCACTGGTTAAGAAGGCTGAGGACCCACAAAAAGGTATCGAAAAAATATTTTTTTATTGAAAAAGTGTGGGTCCTTAAGTTTTTAAATTATTTTTCGGTACGCTTTTTGTGGTCCTCAGCTTTCTTGCTAAGAGGCTAGTTAGACAATCCCTTATTATATATACTAAATAGCGTACATATTTGTATGCAAAAGCAAGTGCATTAATTGCCAACTTTCACAACTTGGCAGAAATAGTCCCTGAGGTTTAAGTGGTGTTGCAAAGTAAGTCCAAACATTAAATGCAAAGTTTCACAACTTGGCAAAAACAGTCCTTGAATTCTAAGCGTCGTTGCAAAGTAAGTCCAAACATTAAATGCAAAGTTTCACAACTTGGCAAAAATAGTCCCTAAGGTTTAAGTGTCGCTGTAAAGTAAGTCCTTTGAAGCCAATCCCGCTGCATCGCGCGGGTTTCCACACTCGTTAAGAACTATATAGCAAAAATATTAAAAGTGGTCTGAATAGAACACATTTAGTAAATAATACAAATAACAATAACTAAATAAAAAAAGTTATGTTTCACTTGAGGTTTTCCTTTATTATAAAAAAGATATGACCTTTCATTAAGTCTGTTAAAAATAATAAAAAAGCATAATTAAAAATCATAAATAAAACAAAACAAAGATTAAATTATTTGTTTCTTAATAAATAAAAATAAATTATTCAAAAAATTAGGAAAAACTCCGCGCATGCACGGGCATTATAACTAGTACTAAAAGTGTAATTTGTCAAAAGAAATCAATGAGAAAAAAAGAAAGTCAGGTGCAAGGTTTAGGGGTGTTCATGGGTTGGGTAATACCCGAATAAACCGAAAACCGAAACCGAACCGAACCGAAAATAACCAAACTGAACTCGTAACCGAACCGAACTTGCCAAAACCAAACTGAACCGAATTAAATATTCGGTTTTCGGTTCGCTTATAGTTTTAGCAATCCGAACCGAAAACCGAATTTAAATAAATATATATATATATATATATATATATATATATAAATAATATTAAAACTCTTTTAAATATAAAATTTTTTAAGCTTTATTTTTTTTCTTTTTAAAAATTTATATAAATAAATAAATAAATAATTATATTTATGTAATTCGGGTTATTCAGTTCGGTTTTCGGTTATGAGGGTTCGGTTTTTGGTTATTCGGTTCGGTTTTCGGTTAAGTTGAATCAATTTAAGTTTGGTTCGGTTCGGTTCTCGGTTATACCCAGAAAAATTTTTAACCGAACTAACCGAACCGAATAAACCAAACAACCCGATAACTGAACAGATGAACACCCCTAGCAAGGTTGGAACACTGAACTCATGCTTAACAGGCCAATGCCCCAACCATCAGACAAGCCCATCTTTTGTGTTAGTTTATCCCCACAGTTTGCATATATGGACTTTTGGCCCGGTGAGTTATTTGCAAATAAAAATAGTAAGTATATGTTTGTGTTTTGCGCCAAATCTAACTGTGTTTTCAAGGTTAATATGATCTTTTAGCATTCAAATAAGCCACGAGCTAGAAACTTTCTTGTTGGGCTCGAGTGGGTCTCGGTCCAACTCCTTTTCGACCCAAACAAACCAAAACCGCAACGTAACTTGCAAATCTAGCTCGTTAAGTATTTGTGTGTCATATTAACCTTAAATCGAAGTAAGAAATCAAGCATTTGTCCAATATTGAGCCATTACTTATGTTTTCAATAAATCTAAGGGTGTGTTTGTTTCATTAAGATGTTTTAGGTCTGAATCTGATTACAACATCTTACCAGTAAGAGGTGGCTAAAAAGTCTAAATCTGAATGAGATAATGTTGTTTGTTTTTTTAAATCATTGATGTCCGAATGATTTTAAGTGCTCGTTTCTGCAATTTATTTATTAAACCAATGCAATGCGATAATAAGTAACTTATGTAAATATGAAACAAGACTTTTTATCATAAATATAACATAGTTAATAAACCATCAAATATATTATGTTAACACAAGTCTTCAATCTCTTATCGAGTAAGAGGCAGTAAGACAAGTCCCCCACCTCTTACTGAGTAAGATGTTATATGTCTAACTGGGTCTGACTCAAAATAAAAAAACAAACAAGCAAAACGTCTGCCCTCCTCTTACTGGTAAGAGTAAGAGGGCTAGTAAGACTTTTTTTTTTAAAAACAAACACACTCTAAGTTTTCCTTGTGTTCATTCAAAAAAAAAATCTAGTAAGTTTATATAATTGTATATACAAGTCGAAACCTTTAAAAATAAGCATTAGCTTATTTAGTTGTGCTTATTAGTGCATAGAAAGTTCAACATATACCACACAAGCCCCAAGTAACAAAATCTGTAACATATTTATGAGGTATGTCGAGTAGTAATAAGTCAAGGAGTACATTTTAGTTTTTAAAACTTAAGTATAGTTATTTATTATTAGGTATTAACATGTTTATACTTAAGTGAAACTAGAAGCATAGGTGTTCTTACAGTGATATGTTTGTGTATGTCGAGCAAGGGAAGAAAGTCAAGAACAAATTTTAACCCAAGATTATCAAGACCCAATTTTGCTTCCAAGAATTTACCCAAAACACTCCAAAGCTCAGCCAAACCTTGAACTATACTTGTGATTTTCTTTGTAAAGTTTGAAAGGAATGTAAAGCAAATGTGTGGTTGCTCATTTAGTTAGGCTGGACATGGTCGTGAACTAGGTCAGCGGGTGCTACATCAGCTTTTTTTATCCGGCGATCAGACACGACCAAGTTGCCACAGTCGATGATCGACCCTTTTTTTTTTTTTTAGTTCAAACATTTTAAACAACAAATTTAAATTCATTAAAATTAAAAAAATTACAATACTAAATTCAAATCAACATTAAAAACATTACGTAAATTATTCAAATAACGTTAAAAACATTAAAAAAAAAAACTTCATCGTCGGAAGACGAAGAACCAAATAAAAGCTCGTACGACATATTAAAAGAATATGTTTGAAGGTATTGAGATAGAAATGTTGATTGAAATTGTGTGTTTTAGAAGTGTGTTTGAGTTAGTATTTATAGGATGTAAAAGTGGTTAAGTTTTTTTAAAAAAATGTTTTTATTTTATTTTTTTAAACGGTAACAATTTTAGAAAAAGGAGCGTGTTTCAAAATCGGTTGAAAATCCAACCGATAACTCAATTTTTTGATGCTTCGACCGATGTCACGACCCATACTCACACTCGTTCCGACCGATTTAAATGTCGGTCATGGTTTATTTTTTTTTGATGACCGATTGATTAAAAAAGTTCACCGTGTCTAGCCTTATAGGCAGGGAAAACAAAAAGAGGAGATCTTGGTTGGCTCATGGAACTAGTTATTATTATTAATATAACTATTGAGCGGGCAACAGTACCCCCCCAACACTGTAGCGCATTAATTGCCAACTTTCGCAAGTTGGCAAAAATAGCCCCTGAGGTTTAGGTGTCGTTACAAAGTAAGTCGTTGGCAAAAATGTCCCTAAAGTTTAAGTTTCGCTGCAAAGTAAGTCCTTTATAGCAATTTAGCAAACAAAAGCAATCCCGCTGCATCGCGCGGGTTTCCACACTCGTATATACTAAAGAGCAGGACATGCGGTCTTCAAATGACACGTGTCAAACATTAATTGCCAACTTTCGCAAGTTGGCAAAAATAGTCCCTGAGGTTTAGGTGTCGTTGCAAAATAAGTTCAAGTTGACAAAAATAGTCCCTAAGGTTTAAGTGTCGCTGCAAAGTAAGTCCTTTATAGCAATTTGGCAAAAATAGTCCTTATCAAAATTCACGTCTACAAAAGCAATCCCGCTGCATCGCGCGGGTTTCCACACTCGTTATTAACTATACTAAAAGGCAGGACCCATTGCAACCAAAGTGTTTGCATTAATTGCAAACTTTGCCAATTTGGCGAAAACAGCCCCTGAGGTTCAAGTGTCGCTGCAAAGTAAGTTCTTTAACATTAATAATCTTTCGCAACTTGGCAAAAACAACCCTTAAGGTTTAAATGTCGTTGCAAAGTAAGTCCTTTAAGCAATCCCGCTGCATCGCGCGGGTTTTCCAACACTCGTTTGTATATGTTTGAGAGAGAAGTCTTTTACACAGGGGATACTTGTGTTTGTTTGAGAATGTGATCATCACCGTACATTAATGGATCCATGTGGGTAAGGCTGAGCATTTGAACCGAACGGACCGGACCGACCGAAAGACCGACCGGACCGACACGGACCGAGACCGGACCGACCACATTCGGTCCGGTCCGCGGTCTTGGCTTTTGGGGCAAATCGGTCCTCGGTCCGGTCCGGTCCGGTCCGGACCAAAACCGACGAATTTGGCCGTTTTGGACCGGACCGACCGAAGGACCGACCCGGACCGAGACCGGACCGACCAAATTCGGTCCGGTCTAGGTCTTGGCTTTTGGCCGAACTCGGGTTTCGGTCCGGTCCGGTCCTGGCCGGTCCGGTCCGGTTTTCAGCCTTTGCACACCCCTACATGTGACAATCCGTACTTTCAGGTCATTTCTCGACACCGTTCATGTCTCATTATTTCAACATTTTTAGTAAACTTGGTTTACTTATTTCAAATTCGCGTAACCTTGGAGGTTTAGCGGCGAATTCATGATCATGACATCACGTACATTTCATATGGACTATGAGTAGTCTACATTTCATTGACATCATGTGCATCTCATAAATTCATTCACGACATTTCATTTCATATTTTACGCGTAATTTTTATGTTTAATAATTTTTTATCGCGTGAGTTTTTATTTTGTATATTTAACCCGTTACTTTCAAAAATGATCCCGAGGTATTTTAAACTTACCTTTAGTTTATAAAAACTATATTTTTAGTTTTCCTAGTGTTTCAAATTTATTTGGTACTTAAATCGTTAAAGTTTTATTTATTACGTCGTTTTCTTAAAAATCTTACGGTAATTATTTTATCACTCAATTTTCACAAGGAAAGTATTTTTATAATTTTTATCATTTCAATACACTCTATTTTGACCTAATAAAAAGTACTTGTACCAAAAATTCTACCATTTACTTTTACACTCATTTAACTTATATTTACTTTACAATTTATCAAGTCTTACAAATAACACAAGATTTAAAAAAAAAAAAGTAATTTGAGAGACAACCCTCCCCCAAAAACCGGCCAAGGGGAGGGTGTGTCTTAATTGTGGTAAGGTTCATGTCTTTCTAATAATTCACTTCACCAATTAAAAGTCTTACTTGACAATATTTTTCTCATTCAATCTCATAGTCTCAAAGTGTTAAGAAAACAACTTTCCTCTCTTTTTGGCTTCATCAAACCGGCCAAGCATCCAAGAGCCAAGGGATCAAATTTTTCTTGCAAGTTCAAGTGTTATTTCAACCTAGAATATATCCTTTTTATGGTTTTGAAATAAAAACCAAGGATATTTAAGTTAATCCTTGTTACCTACACCTCTTCATTTCTCTTGTAAGCATGTTTTCATCATTTTTATGTTTCCTCTTTCATTTCATATGTTTCTTATCATTTTTGGAGCTTTTATGCAAGTATTGTGATTTATACCATTTATGTCATGATTTTTAAGTTATATATATACCTAAGGTCATCCTATAATTACTCCCATGGTATTCTTTGGTCTTGATGGTGATTAGGAACCCATGACACCCTAAGAAGGTGTATGGTAGGATTAGATTAGTTTCGAGTTGATTTGAAGGGATTAGAATAGGTTTTGTCCGTGAAAAACTATTTTCGATAACTATATTTTGTGTTCTGTCCTTAATTCGAATTTCTGGAAAAATCAGCAGATGGTACGAAAGTTTGGCCTTGATTTTTGGAAAATATACTTAAAAACGAATCCGTGGCCGCTTGAACGGATAAAAACGGACTTATAACGAAGCCGTGGTGAATTTTTAAAGTTTGGCGACGAAATATATAGTTTCTGAAAATTTCAGCTTTCTGTTTTTAGTTATTTCGAGTCAAAAACGAGCCTTAAGCTTCACAAATTATTTCGACTTCTCAAAAATATATTAGTTTACTTCGATACGAAGCTAAGGACATATAAAGCGTAGAAACGGAGTTGAAACGACAAATATATGGCCATTTTCATAAAGTTGCCGTAAATATTATTTTCTGAAAAACTATATTATTTTTACGTTACAAGTATTACACTAGCTGTAAGGGCTATGTTGGCGGCAGTTTTTAACCATGATGCGAAACTTTTTAGAACAAAGTGTCTTCTAGTAAAATCAAGTTCACCGGCCATATTTTCCAAAACAAAAAGCGGTTTGTCAAGCGGAGTTGTAGTTATTTATTTACGGATGTTCAAACTTGGCCGAAACCCATTTTCTGCACACAATTCAACAAAATCACCAACTTTAGCCTTTGATATCTTTATGATCGAGACCTTTTGGACGAAAACTCCTGAACTGAAACTTTTAGATATGGATACAAACTTTCCAAAACCGTCGATTTCGTTCTCTAACGATCAACGTGTACTGTTTTACGATTGTTTTTCCGGAGCCATTTTGGTAATTTCACGATTTTTCCGACGACATTGTTTTGCGACGAAAAGTGGTAATTTCACCAAAAATCATTTTAAAACCATTGTAGGATGACATTTTTACGTAAAAACATGTAAAGTCATTTTTGATTGGTCGAGACGTCAAAAATGTATTTTTCGACGACGAGTATCTTTTTCAAAAACTCGTAAATGGTATAAATTACATACGTAGTGCATGCATAACATTACATTGCAACTCATGACATATCATATCATTGATAATAGGTCGGTTGACGCATTACATTAAACCTCGGTGTACTCACTTTTGTCGTTATTCCAGTTTATCCAAGTGAGTTTTCATAGCCCCGTTTTACATGCTTTCGATTATTTTCAAACCCACGGGGGAGAATACATTGCACTACATTTTCTTTGTACGATACCAAGTATGTTAAATTCATTACATTGCTTAAGTTACCGCATTTGCCAAATTGAAAGTCCCCATTTCTTGAACATGAACCGTTAATCTTTGAAGCGAGGATGAGTGGATAGATCTATCGAGGGTGACGCCTCCATCCGGGTTGGTGAATCCCAACCAGGAAAACGGATGCATTTCATTTGATTTCATTACAGAGTTGTCTGGCAAACACTCTGTGGGGGCATACATAATTGATCAGTCTAGTTTCGGGGTCATGGGCTTAGAGCAATTGTAACATTATTTTTACGTGACTTGATGGTCATGCATGATAGATACTTGTGTAGTCGTATAAACCATTTACATAAACCTATGATTTCTCACCCACATTATTGTTGACCGTTTTTAGCAATGTATTTTCAGGTAACTGAGGCATTATCATCATGACATGGTTTAGGGACCTACATTTTGAGTCGCGGCGTCGACTTACATTATGTACATTATGGTACTTTATTTCAAAACATCGTTTGGATTTGTAACATATTTGTATTTCCGCAAACTTTGTAAACCTTTTGGGACCATGTTGTACTCTGATTATGTTTTTTATGAAATATCCAACGATGTGTTTTTAAAACGACACTTTAGGTCGTTCAATATAACTGTGATGTGGTGCTATGACAGTCAATGCCCCCAGGAATTCCATTCCGCTGCAAAACAGTAAATTGGGGTGTGACAGATTGGTATCGAGCTACTGAGTTATAGAGAACTATGTTGCATCATTGACCCTAGACTATAGCTACATTATCATAGCATCTCATCATTTCATCATAGTACATATTCATGTTTATCATGCGGATTCACTTACACTTTATTGAGATTATTTACTTTTATTTCACATCGGTTGTCACAGACATGTCTTCAGATTCACATCCCATCACCATATCATCGGACTCTAGCTCGGATGATGTCCCATCTAACCCCATCATGGATGATGTTGCATCACCTTCCACTGAGATCGTATCTTCCATTGGATCTACTCCAGTCTTTCCACCTATCATGATCGACACCGAGACCGAACCGCTTCCGAGGAGGCGAGGTTGCACCCACTCCTCACGTTAGCCCAACTCACGATCCACCAGCACCACTACTAGCACCATCACCACCATCATCACCATCTCCATCATATTTTATTAGAGATCCTTTACCTACGACAGACTTGCCGCCCAAAAAGTGCTTTCGTTTTGATATCCCTACACCACCATCGAGCGAGCGAGCCACCGCTAGATTTGAGTTAGGTGAGAGTTCTAGAGGCGCAAATGTTCAACTGACCTTCTACCGAGGCATTAGGAGCCCGTATTGATACTCAGCAGATCCAGATTGATAGGTTGACACGACAGTTGGAGGAGTTGTCAGTAGATAGGATTGAGCCCATCGCTGAGGAGGTCGAGGGTTTGATATTAGGCGGGGTTTGTATCGACTTATCTCATCGAGTATTGACATAGACAGTTAGAGGACAGGGAGAGTATTGCTTCTTTGCAGGTTCAGGTTGATGAGTTGAGGAGTTTGGTGGATAGTTTGGTTACTCGTGTTCGTGATCTTGAATCGAGCGGAGCACCATGAGTTGCCTTATGTAGACTTTTGTCATTGTATAGTTTTGACCATTATTATCCTAGTCACAAGGTGTGTGAGCGTAGTTTAAAGAACTAGTTGTATTTTGGTTGTTGTACAAACAAATGTATCAAGTATTGACTCTACTATGTAGGAATGGTTATTATTATCTATGATATCGGTCCATGTAGGCAGAAATTTTCATGTATATTATCCACGTGTGTTGTGATTATATTGTGATATTTCGTTATTGTTCCGTTGTGATTCCATTTATCTTTATGCATGATGTGGTTGTGGATATATTTGTTTGATGGTTGTTTCTACTTACGAGTTCTCATGATTGTTTCATCTTGTGATTTTGAAGAGTTATGGCTAAGAAAGTTACAGAAATGACCCAAGCATCAATTCAAAAGTTGGTGAATGATAGCATTGCTAATGCACTAAGAGTCGAAAGGGAAACCCTTCTGGCCGCTAGGCTAGCTACTGCTACTGGTAATGCCGGAGGATCCGGGGTTAAGAAATGTTCGTACAAAGATTTCAAGAGTGGTGAACCCACTAAGTTTCGAGGTACCGAGGGAGCTCTTGCAATGGTACGATGGTTTGAAAAATTGGAATCGGTGTTTTTGCTGTGTAACTGTCCGGATGACATGAAGGTTAAGTTTGCCTCGAGCACTTTACTCGATGGAGCGTTGTCATGGTGGAATTCATACGCTCAACCGATTGGAATGGAGAATGCTTTTAAGCTTACTTGGGAGGAATTCAAGGGCTTGGTGACTAAGAAGTTTTGTCCTCGAACGGAAATCAAAAGTTGGAGACGGAGTTCTATGAATTGGTCACTATTGGTTATGATATCGACACTTACATTCGGAGATTCCAGGAATTAGCCGCGTTATGCCCGTCGATGGTATCGGATAATGAAAAGTTGCTAGAGGCTTTTATTGGAGGACTTCCCGAAGTTGTTCAAGGAGATGTGACTTCGTTTGATCCACAGACAATTGAAGAAGCTATTCGTGTGACTCAGAAATTGATGGCACAAGTGGTGAAGCGAGGTAAGTACACCACCACCAACCGAAACAACAACAACCCCAACAACCGTTTCAACAACAATAACCGAGGCAACTACAACAACAATAACAAGCGCAAGTGGGACAACACTAGGGGTAGGAATGCTACTCAACCACCACCCAAAAGGCAAGAGGTTGCTAAGGTTTATGCCGCGGGTCAAAAGGAAGGAAAAGGATATACGGGGGTTTTGCCGAAGTGTAATAGGTGTTTGAGTCATCACAATCCGGGTCGATGTCCTGATCCGTGTGAAAATTGCAAGAAAGTTGGTCACCGTACTAGGGATTGCAAGTGGCCACAAGTTACATGTTTTGTTCGGGGAACCTGGACACTACAAGAAGGATTGTAAGAAAGGAAAGAATCAAGCAAATCCGAATCAAGGAGGTTTGGCACGAGGAAGGGTTTACGTCATTGGAGGCGGAGAAGATAGGGAGGACCCGAATGTCATAACGGGTACGTTTCTTCTCAATAATCGTTATGCTTCAGTTTTATTTGATTCGGGTGCCGATAAAAGTTTTGTGTCCAATGCATTTGCACCTTTGCTCAACATTAAACCAACTACTTTAGACACATCATACATTGTCGAATTAGCTAATGGTAGCGTAGTTAACACCAACACCATTGTTCGCGGTTGCACATTCAATTTTCTTAATCATCCTTTCAACATAGACCTCATGCCCGTAGAGCTTGGTAGCTTCGACGTCGTCATCGGCATGGACTGGTTATCTAAGCATCGTGCGAAGATCATTTGTGATGAGAAAGTGGTTCATCTTCCCTACAATGGCGAAACTTTGATTATTCGTGGGGAACGAAGTGGAACTCGAATTAGTATCATATCAAGTATCAAAACGGAGAAGTACATTAAGAAAGGTTGTCTTGCTTTCTTAGCTCATGTAACCGAGAAAAAGTCGGAGGAAAAGCGACTTGAAGATGTTCCTATTGTTCGTGAATTTTCAAGTATTTCAGGATTTACCGGGACTTCCACCGCACGTCAAGTAGAGTTTCATATTGACTTAGTGCGGAGCTGCACCGATGCGCGAGCCGTATCGTCTAGCACCATCCGAAATGCAAGAATTGTCTAGTCAATTGCAAGAGCTTCTAGACAAAGGATTCATTAGGCCGAGTTCCTCTCCTTGGGTAGCACCGGTCTTGTTTGTGAAGAAGAAGGATGGATCCTTCCGAATGTGCATAGATTATAGAGAATTGAACAAGTTAACGGTGAAGAATCGTTACCCACTCCCCAGAATTGATGACTTGTTCGATCAGTTGCAAGGTTCTAGTATTTATTCCAAGATTGATCTTCGATCGGGTTATCATCAGCTTCGAGTTCGGGAAGAGGATATTCCAAAAACAGCGTTTAGAACACGTTACGGTCATTACGAGTTTCAAGTGATGCCGCTTGGATTGACTAATGCACCGGCGGTATTCATGGATCTCATGAATAGAGTTTGTAAGCCGTATTTGGACAAGTTTGTTATAGTGTTCATTGACGGCATCTTGATCTACTCCAAGAACAAAGAAGAGCACGAAGAGCATTTAAGGACGATTTTAAGGCTACTCAAGAATGAGAAGTTGTATGCCAAGTTTTCGAAGTGTGATTTTTGGAACCACAAAGTGCAATTTCTTGGTCATGTCATTGATAGTCATGGACTACAAGTTGATCCCGCAAAGATTGGCCGTAAAGATTGGGCTACTCTAACGAATCCTACAGAAATTCGACAATTTCTAGGACTAGCCGGGTATTACCGAAGGTTCATCGAAGGTTTTTCCAAAGATAGCGAGACCTTTGACCAAGTTGACACAGAAAAACAAGAAGTATGAGTGGGGAAAGAAACAAGAAGTTGCTTTTCAGTTTTTGAAACAAAAGCTTTGCAGTCTTGCGATTTTGGCACTACTCGAAGGCATTGAGAACTTTGTTGTATATTGCGACGCTTCGCATAAAGGACTAGGGGCTGTTTTAATGCAAAACGAGAAGGTGATTGCGTATGCTTCTCGACATCTTAAGACGCATGAGAAGAACTACACAACTCATGATCTCGAGTTAGGAGCCGTAGTTTTTGCGCTCAAGATTTGGAGACACTACCTCTACGGTACCAAATGCACAGTGTTTACCGACCACAAGAGTTTGCAATATATTCTTGATCAAAAGGAGCTTAATATGAGGCAACGTCGTTGGTTGGAGTTACTCAGCGACTATGATTGTGAAATCAAGTATCACCCAGGAAAAGCCAATGTTGTGGCTGATGCTCTTAGTCGGAAAGAGAGGCCTAAACCTTTAAGAGTTCGTTCATTGGGAATGACGATTATTTCTCCTTTACCATCGAAAATCCATGAAGCACAAGTCGAAGCACTTAAGGAGGAAAATCGACCAAGTGAAAAGCTTTATGGTATGCCCGAAAGCGCAAATGGTTTTGTAAAGAGAGCAGATGGAGTATTATGTTTCAAGGATAGAATGTGGGTTCCATTGTATGGCGGAATACGAGAATTGATTATGCATGAGTCGCATAAGTCAAAGTATTCTATTCATCCAGGATCGGATAAGATGTATCAAGATCTTAAGAAGCTTTATTGGTGGCCGAACATGAAAGCGGAAATTGCCACGTACGTTAGCAAATGCCTTACCTGCGCTAAGGTAAAAGTCGAATATCAGAAGCCGTCAGGTTTACTTCAACAACCGGAAATTCCTCAATGGAAATGGGAACGCATTACAATGGACTTTGTCACGAAACTTCCTAAGACATCGGGAGGTTACGGCGCTATTTGGGTAATTGTTGATCGCCTTACCAAGTCAGCCCATTTCATACCGATTAGAGAGACTTATTCCATGGAGCAACTCACTAGACTTTATGTCAAAGAAATAGTCTCGAGGCACGGAGCACCAATTTCTATCATTTCCGAAAGAGAGATAGTCGATTTACTTCAAACTTCTGGAATTCATTGCAAGATTCATTCAGAACCAGATTAGAGATGAGCACAGCATATCACCCACAAACCGACGGTCAAAGTGAAAGGACCATTCAAACATTAGAAGACATGCTTAGAGCATGTGTTATTGATTTTGGCAATGGTTGGGCTAACCATTTGCCATTGATAGAATTCTCGTACAACAATAGTTATCACACCAGTATCAAGATGGCACCATTTGAGGCACTTTATGGTCGTAAGTGCCGTTCACCTGTTTGTTGGGTCGAAGTAGGAGACGCACAACTTACTGGTCCAGAAATGGTACGGGAAACCACGGAAAAGATTGTTCAAATTCGTGATAGACTCAGAACTGCAAGGAGTCGACAGAAAAGTTATGCGGATGTTAGACGCAAGGATTTGGAATTTCAAGTAGGTGACAAAGTTATGTTGAAAGTATCGCCTTGGAAGGGCGTGGTACGATTTGGAAAGCGTGGGAAGTTAAACCCGAGATACATTGGACCATTCAAGATTTTGAGCAGAGTTGGTCCGGTAGCTTATCGTCTTGATCTTCCACCCGAACTTAGTCATGTGCACAACACGTTTCATGTTTCAAACTTGAAGAAGTGTCTTTCGGACGAATCGCTCGTTATTCCATTGGACGAAGTTGACGATGACAAACTCAATTTTGTGGAAGAACACAGAGAAATCATGGACCGCGAGGTCAAGCAGGTTGAAACAGTCGTATTCCTATCGTTAAAGTTCGTTGGAATTCTCGACGAGGTCCTGAGTTTACTTGGGAACGGGAAGACCGGATGCGACGCAAGTATCCTCATCTTTTAGCCGACAGTTAGACCTAAGCAACGATTGAATTCAGTGACTGAATTCCCTTTTTGGATGGGCGAATGTGACAATCCGTACTTTCAGGTCATTTCTCGACACCGTTCATGTCTCATTATTTCAACATTTTAGTAAACTTGGTTTACTTGTTTCAAATTCGCGTAACCTTGGAGGTTTAGCGGCGAATTCATGATCATGACATCACGTACATTTCATATGGACTATGAGTAGTCTACATTTCATTGACATCATGTGCATCTCATAAATTCATTCACGACATTTCATTTCATATTTTACGCGTAATTTTTATGTTTAATAATTTTTTTATCGCGTGAGTTTTTATTTTGTATATTTAACCCGTTACTTTCAAAATGATCGAGGTATTTTAAACTTATCTTTAGTTTATAAAAACTATATTTTTAGTTTTCCTAGTGTTTCAAATTTATTTGGTACTTAAATCGTTAAAGTTTTATTTATTACGTCGTTTTCTTAAAAATCTTACGGTAATTATTTTATCACTCAATTTTCACAAGGAAAGTATTTTTATAATTTTTATCATTTCAATACACTCTATTTTGACCTAATAAAAAGTACTTGTACCAAAAATTCTACCATTTACTTTTACACTCATTTAACTTATATTTACTTTACAATTTATCAAGTCTTACAAATAACACAAGATTTAAAAAAAAAAAAGTAATTTGAGAGACAACCCTCCCCCAAAAACCGGCCAAGGGGAGGGTGTGTCTTAATTGTGGTAAGGTTCATGTCTTTCTAATAATTCACTTCACCAATTAAAAGTCTTACTTGACAATATTTTTCTCATTCAATCTCATAGTCTCAAAGTGTTAAGAAAACAACTTTCCTCTCTTTTTGGCTTCATCAAACCGGCCAAGCATCCAAGAGCCAAGGGATCAAATTTTTCTTGCAAGTTCAAGTGTTATTTCAACCTAGAATATATCCTTTTTATGGTTTTGAAATAAAAACCAAGGATATTTAAGTTAATCCTTGTTACCTACACCTCTTCATTTCTCTTGTAAGCATGTTTTCATCATTTTTATGTTTCCTCTTTCATTTCATATGTTTCTTATCATTATTGGAGCTTTTATGCAAGTATTGTGATTTATACCATTTATGTCATGATTTTTAAGTTATATATATACCTAAGGTCATCCTATAATTACTCCCATGGTATTCTTTGGTCTTGATGGTGATTAGGAACCCATGACACCCTAAGAAGGTGTATGGTAGGATTAGATTAGTTTCGGAGTTGATTTGAAGGGATTAGAATAGGTTTTGTCCGTGAAAAACTATTTTCGATAACTATATTTTGTGTTCTGTCCTTA
This sequence comes from Chrysanthemum makinoi, assembly GCA_910596185.1. Taxonomy (NCBI): domain Eukaryota; kingdom Viridiplantae; phylum Streptophyta; class Magnoliopsida; order Asterales; family Asteraceae; genus Chrysanthemum; species Chrysanthemum makinoi. Next base: position 231,814,576 of record OU343218.1, read on the forward strand.
ATTCGAATTTCTGGAAAAATCAGCAGATGGTACGAAAGTTTGGCCTTAATTTTTGGAAAATATACTTAAAAACGAATCCGTGGCCGCTTGAACGGATAAAAACGGACTTATAACGCGTGGTGAATTTTAAAGTTTGGCGACGAAATATATAGTTTCTGAAAATTTCAGCTTCGCTTTTAGTTATTTCGAGTAAAAAACGAGCCTTAAGCTTCACAAATTATTTCGACTTCTCAAAAATATATTAGTTTACTTCGATACTAAGCTAAGGACATATAAAACGTAGAAAACGGAGTTAAAACGACAAATATATGGCCATTTTCATAAAGTTGCGTAAATATTATTTTCTGAAAAACTATATTATTTTTACGTTACAAGTATTACACTAGCTGTAAGGGCTATGTTGGCGGCAGTTTTTAACCATGATGCGAAACTTTTTAGAACAAAGTGTCTTCTAGTAAAATCAAGTTCACCGGCCATATTTTCCAAAACAAAAAGCGGTTTGTCAAGCGGAGTTGTAGTTATTTATTTACGGATGTTCAAACTTGGCGAAACCCATTTTCGCACACAATTCAACAAAATCACCAACTTTAGCCTTTGATATCTTTATGATCGAGACCTTTTGGACGAAAACTCCTGAACTGAAACTTTTAGATATGGATACAAACTTTCCAAAACCGTCGATTTCGTTCTCTAACGATCAACGTGTACCGTTTTCACGATTGTTTTCGGAGCCATTTTGTTAATTTCATGATTTTTCCGACGACATTGTTTTGCGACGAAAAGTGGTAATTTCACCAAAAATCATTTTAAAACCATTGTAGGATGACATTTTTACGTAAAAACATGTAAAGTCATTTTTGATTGGTCGAGGCGTCAAAAATGTATTTTTCGACGACGAGTATCTTTTTCAAAAACTCGTAAATGGTATAAATTACATACGTAGTGCATGCATAACATTACATTGCAACTCATGACATATCATATCATTGATAATAGGTCCCGGTTGACGCATTACATTAAACCTCAGTGTACTCACTTTTGCCGTTATTCCAGTTTATCCAAGTGAGTTTTCATAGCCCCGTTTTACATGCTTTCGATTATTTTCAAACCCACGGGGAGAATACATTGCACTACATTTTCTTTGTACGATACCAAGTATGTTAAATTCATTACATTGCTTAAGTTACCGCATTTGCCAAATTGAAAGTCCCCATTTCTTGAACATGAACCGTTAATCTTTGAAGCGAGGATGAGTGGATAGATCTATCGAGGGTGACGCCTCCATCCGGGTTGGTGAATCCCAACCAGGAAAACGGATGCATTTCATTTGATTTCATTACAGAGTTGTCGGGCAAACACTCTGTGGGGGCATACATAATTGATCAGTCTAGTTTCGGGGTCATGGGCTTAGAGCAATTGTAACATTATTTTTACGTGACTTGATGGTCATGCATGATAGATACTTGTGTAGTCGTATAAACCATTTACATAAACCTATGATTTCTCACCCACATTATTGTTGACCGTTTTTAGCAATGTATTTTCAATGGTAACGAGGCATTATCATCATAACATGGTTTAGGGACCTACATTTTGAGTCGCGGCGTCGACTTACATTATGTACATTATGGTACTTTATTTCAAAACATCGTTTGGATTTGTAACATATTTGTATTTCCGCAAACTTTGTAAACCTTTTGGGACCATGTTGTACTCGATTATGTTTTTTGAAATATCCAACGATGTGTTTTTAAAACGACACTTTAGGTCGTTCAATATAACTGTGATGTGGTGCTATGACAGTCAATGCCCCCAGGAATTCTATTCCGCTGCAAAACAGGTAAATTGGGGGTGTGACACTACATGTGAGTGTGAAACTAATAGACGGTACAAGTTTGAAGTTGAGATGTTGATCGAAACAATTTAATGATATAAGTCAAAAGTAATGAGATGTTGGTGGAGGAGTATGTAAAGTTACAATAAGCTCCTGAACCACCACGTGTTTATACTAGTAAATATTTACTGTTATGAAAAAGTGTTAAGCATGTAACCACGCGACATTTTTTATTTTATTTATTATTTTCTTTTTTTCATAAGTGAAATTGATATTGAAGTGATCATAAAAAATGGTATGTGAGTACATTAAGAGTTTGCAAAAAGCAAACAAATTGAAAATGAAAGAGTACTTGCTTTCATTTAAGAGTACTTCCTAGTTAACAATACTTGTGCTTTTATAATGTTAGGTTCATGGGTAATGAGATATGCTTGTTGGCTTGGACAATCATCTAATTTGATAGTGTATTGCCGCTGTGATTTCATAGAAAAAAAAGCCCTCAAAGCCTATGCAAAGAACATCATATAAATCATTTATTTTAATTAACAAAATTATTTTCAACAACATGAGCTCGATCGCCTGAAAGAAATCAAAAGTCATGAGCCCGATCACATGAAAGAAAATATTTGCTTGCAAGCAAGATCAATGGGTGGCCGAGTGGTATGTTTTAGGGTTTTTTAGCTTTCAAATAATATAAGGTGTTGAAAAAGCAGATGAAGAATTTTAAAGTAATGGGGAAGTTGGTAAGGGAGTACATCTAAAGTAAATGCGAACAATAATTCTATGTAAAGTTACAAACTTACAATAGACCAATTGCAACCAAGTTTAATGCAAAATTTTAAAAAGAAATTTTACTATTTAAATAAGTTATTTGTTATTTGAATGAGTTGAAGAAATGTGGCAAAAACTTTACTAATGACTTTTAGAAAAACGAGTGGAAGGGCGCCCGCGCGTTGTTGCGGAGGCGTGCATGTTTATTTTTTGTTTGTGTTGTTGCGGGAAACGGAAATGTTTTGGGCAGCATAATTTAATGGTAACTTCGACAATGAGCCAAGATAACATAAATAAAAAAACTCCAACTGTTATGTACTTATGTACACCACAAAACAGTATGTATAGTTCCTACAGAAATCCAATCGATATGTCTGCGCCACGTGGCATCATGGTGTTGGCTGGATGAATTAATAGTTATGCATTTTATCACTTCTCATTTCATGTATTAATATCCTTAGCAGATTTCTTGTTGTTGGGCTTGGATTCTTGGGTAGCGTCTTGGCCCACCAATTTTGGCGGGAAAAGCCCTGTATAAAACGGCGTCGTATGGACCGTTACATTATAAATATTATTAATCCACGTCAAAGACGACGTCGTTTTTGGGCTGAAAATTACACATTGCTACAGTTGACTTTTGGGAAAACTACAGTTGCCTTTACGTTGTTTGTACAGTACCAAATTGGACGGTGTCGTTTTGATGCAAAAGCTACAGTGATGCTGATAAAATATTTGCAAAACCACACGTGTGAAATCTTCTTTCTTATGAGAACATCAGACTTCACTAGAATCTTCCAACCATCCTCTGATAACCATCAGGCGCCTTCTTTTAATCTCAACACCCAACTAATTTTTTTCCGGTTTTTTTGGTACTTTAAGATTTAATAGCAGTTAATCAAGAGGAAAAAAGTTAGGGTTTCACTTTTGAGTGTTTTTGGGTTATAATTCCTTAATCCAACTTGGTTAGTATATACTTTTTATGAAGATGTTATTATCAATATATAGTTGCTATTATTGATTGCCCCATTATTTATTGCTATGGTAATTGTGGCAGGTAAAAAAGGTGATTGGCTGGCGTGCCTTACTAACCTGTGTGTTATTAAAAAAAGAGAGTGAATTACGGAGGTAGTCGTGTGACGTTGGGATGCGCTTGGGTGGAGTCGATAAAGGTCAGATCGCACGCAACTTGGCAAGGCATGTTATTACAGTTGCAGCCATAGTGGGCGTATCCGCTTTAGTCGATTTTCAACCTCCCTGACCCGAAAGTTTTTGTAGGTATCAAATACCCTTGGGTTATAAAGTTTATTGGTTAAGGTACGTGGCCGTGTGTGCCAAAATCAAATACCTTTATTGCTACAACAGCAGGGGTGTTTGGCTACTGCTTGGGTACCCAGCAAATTACTACACCCATCAGTTTTCTGACCATATGTAATATCATACTTTCAACATGTTTTATTGCTATGAAATATAAAAACAAAAGGTAAATACATTAGTTGTGGCAACTAATGATAAGATCTTCCTTGGTTTACCAGGATGCGCGAATAGCTGCTGAGAAAGCATATGGTGTAAGGCTGGTGAAAGGGCAGCTCTTAAACACTCTGAATCAGCAGAGCGTGAAGTCGATGCATTAAGAGAAGTTGCGTTCAGGTTAGTAAAGGGGTGCAGGATCTGGCAGCGACCTTCAAAAGTCACTATAATGCTCTTACTAAAGAAACAGATGCAATATCGTCTATCTCATGAAATAGGTAAAAATACATGCCCATTTTTGCATATCACGTTTATGGATATTGTAGAGTGAAGACTATATACTAACTACATGCATCTTTTTGCAAAATATTGGTTGACTTACACAACGACGCGTGCAGAAACGATCAGGATATAGGTTAGTATGAAAACGTGTTGCTCAGCCAATTGGCTAATGGGAAATGGTTGGGAAAATCTTTGTTTGAAATATGCTACCGCATTTGGAGCGTTTACTGAATAATGACAATCAACATCAGAGATAGTGCGATTATCTGCAGTAGTTATTATCTGCCATGGATCGTGGTCCTGATTTGATAGGTAAGACCTTTAGAATGTAGCTGCTTCAGTTGTTAAACAATTACTGTTACAGGTAGCTAGCTGGGTGGTTGGGTAATGGGTTAAAGCAGGCTCATGAGAAGAGTCATTTTTAGGTGTGACTCTAAGCTTAAAATGAGTCTGGTAGGGTCGATCCACTAAGCAGCGGTGAGTGGGCTAAATATGAGTGCAATTTGCTTTAGTTTTTTTACATTCATTATTCGTTATACTGTTATAGTAGTGGAAATGGTTTCATTTGGGTTTTGTAGTATGTCTAACATCACCTGCTTCACGGCTGCTCATCGACTGTTATTCCTTACAGCTTATTGTTGACAGCCACTATACTGTTTAATTACCCATATCATACAATTTTGATTTTTGATTAGAGAATGGGTCAAAAGCTGTGCAACTTTCACTGTTATTCTACCAGGCAGTGAGTTACATGCTTTCTTTTCTCATCTTTATTGCAGATTGTACGTTGTTATTTTCATCTACCTGCACACACCATTCTCACGTGAGCAAAGTTATGTGGCTATTTTGCGTCCACTTGGAAGCAACTGCAGTGCTTCATAGGCTACATATGATGCGGGTAACAAAGGTTTGGAGTTATGAGTTAATACCTTATTCTCATATTAGTGTTACTTAAATCTTTATAGCAGGACAGAAAAAGTTATCGAAGTGTTTTGCAGCTGTAGATGATACAATTAGCGGCTGCCAATTATAAATTTGCAATTGGAGTTGCGAGATCTTTCGGATGTGCTCACTGGGTCATACATGTAAGCTACAATTTCAGGAATTGCTTATTAGCGCTTGAGAACTTATTTTGATTTTTTGCGATTAGAATTTGTAACGAAGCAGTGGTATCTGTTGCAGATTATCGATCACAAAGTTAGCGGAAGAAGTAGGAGTTTGGGCTTTGTTACTATGTCACCCGTCAAAGATGTTGGGGAAGGTGCTACGAAGTTCAACGGCTACATAGGTTTTTGTATAGTACCCTCAAACTCAAGTAGCAAATAGAAAGTTCTGAGCGTTTTTACTTTTAGTACTTTTATGTATTGTAGGATCAGTTACTTATGTCATATTAACCTTTTGTACTGTATAATTTTTTCAGGTATAAATAAACATATAGAGCGAATGAGGAATCATGGTACTGTTGAGACTGCGGCACATCTCAACCATTCAAATGCGTATTGGGTGCCGTGTCAGCAATATAATCCTCCCTATTCATTGAGATAACTCTGTCCATCCCAGTTTTTCACAAATCCAGACATTCCTACACCGCTAACCGACTTTCTAAAAAGGTTCCACAAACCCGTTCTCCATTATAAACAATTTATACAAGAGTAAATACTCCATAATGCTAAGATTTCTAATCCTTTTGTAAATCAAGTAAATAAAAAATAAAAATTGTATCGTAATTTTGTGTTAGGATTTTAGCTTTTGGTTTTGGCAATAAATTTGTTTTGAAGGTTATAATTTTACATTAAATTGTCGGTTTCAATTATTCATCATTATTGTCTTATGATCTTTCGTAACAGGAAAGATTGGGAGTTCTAAGGGCTTCGTTTATGAATTTGAATCATAAGTCGACAAGGAGATGGGATGAGCGTAAGGTACTTTTTTGTAAATTGATTTAACTGTTCAGTAGTACATTCTTTACGGTTTGAAAAAGATAACATATGCGTATGTTTGTTTGTAACATAATTCCTTCTTCAGAATTACCTTATTACAAAGATGTCCTGCTTCAATTTCTTAGGCAGGTAGGGTTTTTTCGGGTTTTAGACGTTTACTAATTCTGCAAAGGAATAACAGGAAGATATTTCATTTCATGTATCTTATAATTATACATAATTCATTTTCTTAATTTTATGTCTTTCAAATGTGTTATAAGGCAAAGTTGGCGTGCAGGGATGTTGATGGTGACACGAATGGTGATGGTGATATAATACTAAATGACTTACAGATTATAGTTTTCGTTTTCATATTTTACTGGATCATTGACTGATGGTAAGGAGTTCATGGCTCACAACAAAGAACATGGTTTGCTTCTTTTCCCCTTTTTCTTTTCCATTTTGTAGATGTTAATCGTTTCTATTATGCCAAAATTGGATATGAATGATCTGTTTAATGTTGTGAAGGAAACTTGGGGACTTTAGGTAGACCATCATAGGTAACGCTGCCGGCTTCAGTCACCGAAGCTAAATAAAATTCATGCTACTCTCACCAACAGGAACTCGGTGGTTGATTGATACCACAATATGTAGAGTAGGTGCCTGAACATATTTCGAAGCGACCTTTCCTGTATTGGTAATTGCTTAAGCATGAGGTAATGACTATTCATTATTGTGCAGACCAACAACAATAGGTGGGGATACCATAATAATTAGCAGCGATATGGACTATCCAAATTGTATTTGTCTGTCGAAGAAGATGCGATTCTGGATTGTCTTGCGATAATAGCCCGGTTCTTCGTATTGAGTGGGTAAAGTCAAATGAAGAGGTATGTGAATTGCCATTTCTTTTTTCGTATTAATATTTTGTTGTAACCGATAATTATGTGCATATAATTTAATTGACCATGATGATTTAGATGCATTGACAGTTGGGAAAATGTTAAAGCAATGTGAAAGGTTGCAGGATGGATGTTCCGGTAAGTAATCAACTATTTTTTTGACCATTATTTATACTTAACCTTTTACTGAATTTGCGTTCTTATGTGCCCATTTTGTGGACTGTAGGTAGTGCTCCAGATGCTTGCGAGGACGATATCATTACTGGAAATGTTGCCGTCCAGCAAATTCCGATTAATTGTGTTAGCGATACGTCCAAAAGAAAAGTAGGTGTCCATGATAATTTAGATGTGTACACAGTTGGGCAAAGGTTAAAGCAATGCAAAATGTTACACGATAGATCTTCTGGTAAGCTCTCAACTATTTTGTTGACCATTATTTCTACGTAGCCTTTCGCTTACTCTCGGTTCTTATGTGTGCGTTTTGTGGACTGTAGGTAGTGCCCGAGATGCGTTCTGACATGTGTCTAATGTACATGACATTTGTAGCTACGTAACAACTCCTGTAATGTGTACAGTGAGTAGCACTAAAAAAAGGTGAACAAGAATGTGGTGTGCACACCTAATGCTGCGTGTGCAACCTAGATATAAGATAGTTTCTTCATAAAAACTGAAGTAAAAACCTGCAATTTTTTGTAATGAACAAGAGATGCAGCATGAATGCTAACTACCTGAAAAGTGTTCCATTTGACATTGCCAATTCGATACTTACAGTAGCGAACAAATATAGCAAATAACCCCGCCGCAGCGCGGCGGGTTACTACACCTCGTTATATATATATTAATAACTACCACAACAAATGACACAAGTCATTATAATCTTTTTTAATCGATGTCTTAAACGACGTCGTATGCTACAGTTAAGACCCGGTTTCAACCCGGGAGATTGTGAGTGAGGCTACAGTGTTACTTCCATTTTTTTGTCGTTTCCAGTGTTACAAAAAGCGAGTCTTTGTCGTTTCGGGTAAGCAAAAACCCGATTGGAAGAACACCGCCTCACTCATCCATCACCACCGCCTCACTCTTGGCTCCTTATTACACGAAACCTACAAAACCAAAACCCCAGAAACTTCACGAATTAACTACAATTACTATTATGCGTTTTAATTTTCCAGAACCTCCCATCCCCATATCAAAACACACACGCGCACACACACACAGAGACACAGGCAGTAATCGCAATAAAAAAAACGATGATTCAACCTATTATTTTAATGTGGGATGTTCATTGAAAGTTTGAAGAAATGTCAAGAGGTGAGAACACGACGAGTAGTTGTTTGAGCTTCAACACTCCAACAAAGATTATTCAAGGTATATTGTATTTTTGATTTGTGAAATTAATTGTTTTATTATTGTATAATTTATGAACACGTTTTTTTTAAATGGTTTGGTTTTTAGGTGTTGTCGTTTTATCCTGGGGAGAGTGAACATCGGTCGTTTTATCGTGGGGAAATTGAAGTTGATTTTGGAAGGTCTTGAAGTCAACCAAGCAGATTACAGGGTAAGAAAAAAAACCTTCTATTAGTTATCTTTTTTATTTATATTGTTAATAAAGTGAATTAAGTGTGGAAAAGTTGTATACACACCTTGAAACTGCTTTCGGAAATTGAAACTGCTTTTGTTTTGGTTTTTGAAAAAGTTGAGCAGGGTGGTGAGTTAGTCTTTTCGTGTGGTCTGTTCGTGTTACTTTGGCAAAAAGGTTGCATTACCAGGTAGTATTTGTTAACATAAGTTAACCTTAAACAATAGTAACCAAAAATTTCATTGAATTATTTGTTTGTGATTAGTAACCATTATGATCTATTGTACTAATTGATTTTCTTTTTGTTATATTTCAGCCTTCGAGACTTTGTTTGTTACTGACATTTTTATTCAATTATCTACATCTGAGAAGAAAGGTATGAGTTACTTCAGCTTCATTTGCAATCATTGTTTCTCGAGCAGATCTATTTACTTTAATATTAGTTCAGGTTGATGCTAAATGTTTGTGCTTATGAAAATCATTCGTTTGCATCTACTTTTATGTTTCATTGCTTTTAATGATTTTGGGTGCAGAAGAGGCTTTTTATCAGCAACAAAAGGGTATCATCTACATGTGAGAAGAAAGGTATGAGTTACTTTAATTTCGTTTGCAATTATTGTTTCTGGACCGGATATATTATTGTCGATTGTTTAGCTTTAATGGTTTGTATATTATTTTTTTTAGTAATAAAGGTTTACCTTGGGCTGCCGCATGGCTGCTTTTGGTATCCCGATAGTCATGTGCGAGCAAGACAATGTTTCAGAACATATGTTAGAAGGAACAAAAAAAAGTGCTCGAGAGTGAAAATTATGTTGTTGCAACCATATAGAAAAAGATGCCGCATCAAAAATCAAATGAATTACTTTTTTGGTTTTCGTACGATTAATTTGCCATGTTGGTCTTGCATCGAAAAATGCCCCATGTTATTAATCATTTAAATAATATACGAGGCCATTATATTATCGAAAGTAAATAGCTTATACTAATATACCGACGACTGCTGTTATTATAGGTATAAATGAAGGACCACAAGGGAGTTGTAGCAGATCGACCAATAATGATAGACGGAAACGCTCCATGCCTCGAGGTTATTAGTTTCGCTACTTTTATGTATTCTAGGGTCCGTTATTTATGTCCTATTTACCTTTGAGACTGTAGAATTTACAGATGTATAAATGAACCATTTCAAAACTTGCGCGACAGTTTGAATGCGAATTATGGACACGTATAATCACCTGTAAATTATGAGTTCTAATAATTAAAAGCTATTACATTTAGCAATCCAATTGGCTATTATATAGAACATAAATTGTGTTAAAAAGCCTGTTGTTGATAATGGCAGGTACAGCTGCTTTGCAAGTATTCACGGTCAACAGCTTACGAGCAGTTCTTCAAGGAAAAGGTAATACTTTTTGGGCAAGTTGTCTGGATAGCTGCATAAGAAGGTTGGGTTCGGAACATCTGGAATCACGGACGTTACCCGATAGCTTCAGGATACATGTACGTCTGCAATTTATCGTTATCAGTAGTTATAAAAAGTTTCAGTAGCTATAAAAAGTTTCGGTGACGCTTGAATAATCTTCCTGATACAGGGTACTTACCAAAGCTTTCGAAGCCTTGGTCGTAGATTAGGCCTTTGACAACGGTTTATAAAATTTCACAACAAAAAAATGAAAAAGCGTAGACCATAGGTATTGGTGTTAATTACTGTAGTAAAGTTCTTCAAGTACGATTCCGGATATGGCTAAGCATAAGGTTGGACTTAATATGCATTTAGAGTAGTACGAGATGCAGTGATATATATGACAATTTTTTGATAATATCAGTAAGCTTGATTGCATGTTTTAAAGTATGGTCTGCACTGATTTTACGGTAAGCTTCTCCTATATGTCAAACAGTTTGGAAGCTTCTGCTTCAGCAAGCCTAATGGTTATATTGAAACAATACAATTTTTATTGCCATTTGTGTATATCGAGTGTGATTGTTTATGATGTATGCAAAATATATCTTGCTATCCTAATATTATAGTCTGTAGTATAATGTATTTGTCAATGACTTCAACTGTTTCGACCATTCATATTTCTATGGCTTTTTGTCATTTTTAGATATTTTAGGCCTTCCATTATCTAAATTTCTATTTGATGCATTATCTGAGATTCAGCAAGTTATAAAACTCCTATCGTCTCTGTTCTTTGGTCGAGGCATTGTCATAAAAATTTAATGTTTTTAAAAGTAAAAAGATTTTCTTATTTTGCGCTAATATAATATTATTCCATTTGATTTTGTTATCTGTAATTGTTTCAGGCAATCGGTGTCATCATCATTCTCTCATCTTTTAAAAGTCTGACTCAAGAACGAAAGCTCAAGGCTACATCGACGATAGCAACTGGTAAGCTTACCATTTCAATATCAATGCACGATATGTAGTTAGGTTTTGCCATTCATGCAGTTCCATAAAACTGTAATACTGTTAACTATATGGAAAACTTCATCCTATTATTAATATATAAATGGGTCAATTCGGGTTATGTTTACAATTTAACGGGTTGAACTATTAAGTCATTCACATGATCTTGATGTATATCTATTAATGTAGTGTAGATTATCATGCTGCAGGTAATCATTTAGTCATTTTTTGGTTGCCATGTGCATTATAGTTTATTTATTAGTATGAGACAAAAGTGTCCTATATAATTGTGTTGACCATTATAGTTTATCTATTACTTACAGTTAAACTCTTTAATCAGTTTTATATTCTTGCATTTCAAAGTGCATATTGGAATCAGTGGAATCTTATCAGATGGCGTGAAGGTCAAAAATTGATTTCTGATACGAACAACCAACGAGTTACATGGTTTTTTTACACATAAAAAATCGATGTGCTCTATGTACTGCATGTTAATATGGTTAGGGGTTTAACCTGAATCTTTGGTTTTTTTATATTTGTATCGCTTGACACGGCTTAAACAAATCACATCTATGAGATAGTGAACTTCCTTATCAGCTATAACGGGGTAAGGAAACACTCCAATCAGATTGCTTTGACAGTATTTGAGAAATACTTTCTTTGGCCAGGTCATTCAATTAAAGCTTTTGAATATGAACACACACAATTTTGATTGTATATCACTGTGCTTGCAGCCTATGAAGAGTGCATGCCGGCGGCCGAAAAAGATGGAGAGAAGAATCAAGGTACTTAACCAGTGTGGAAGAAGGGGAAACAACCACTCAGAGGTAATACGATGTCGCTATTTAGCATGATGTTCTCATGCTTTCATACGTGTAGGCACAGGATATGTAAATGGGTTCTGTGTGCGGTTTCTTATTCGTTTTGTGGCTGCAGATACAACATCTGGGAGCGTGCTTCCAATCCCGCCTATAAATATATGCACTTCTTCCACTTCACTCTCAGGTAGCTAGCATTTATTTTTATGGCTGCAGATACAGCATTGGCTGCTGTAGTAGCTGTTGGAGGAACCCGCTGACCAAAGCGCGTCCGCTGCTCGCGAAAGGAGAATTGACAATTCGTCCACAGGTAGTCGATAATCTTAACACACGTATGCTGAACAACTGTAATATGTTCTTTGTGCCAGCCTTATTAAACATCGCATACTGTTGTCATTTTAGGTACACCTGATTTTACCGCGCTGCCTCCAGTAGCAGATAGTGAAGCGACAGCAACAGGAACGGCTGGCCACCAAGGTCGGCCATATGCAGTTACTTAACCCGGTGTGTCCATCTCATTTGGCTATTCGTGTTGTAATATGACTATTCCTTAATTCGTTTTTACTTAATGTAAAGTACATATTTGGTCTAAAACCTCCGTATGCTTGGAATATCACTTTCATTATAACAGATCTTTGCCTAGCTTTTTGTTAAACCTTCCTTATGAATTGTGCAGAGAAATGAAAGCCATGATATGATATAAACTTAATGAAAGAGATCTGGCTTTTTATTATAACAAATCTTTGCCTGGCTTTTTATTATAACAGATCTTTGCCTGGCTTTTAAACCTTCCTTATGTAAAGTACATATTTAGTGCTTTAAATGTTCGAATTGAGCAGTGCAGCCGGCAAATATATTTAGTTCGTCACAAAATAACAAAACTCATATAGCATAAAAAATTAAATGCAAAAAACCCGCCGCAACGCGCGGGTGCATAATCTCGTTCTTATTAAATAAAGACTTGTTAGGAGGTTGTAAAGATTTTGAAAAGCTTTTGTACATTGGGGAAAGTTTGTATAAGGCTGCCCCAGTAAGGGGCTTCAATCCCTTTCATTTTCATTGTCACGTTAATTTTCTCTCTCCAGCGACCTTCATGCGATTAGGTGCCTCAAAAAGGGCGACCATGATCATTTTTTTTTCTTTTTTTTTAAATATTTTTAACACAAAATAAAATTTCATTAATAATTAAAATGTTACATACTAGTTCTAATAAAATAAAAACATTACGAAACTTATTAAAACACTACAACACTTATTAAAAATCTAGGTTGTGGCGTGCCTTGATCGAGTCTTTGATTTCCTGCATTTTTTGTTGTTGTAGTGAGGGCAAAGATGGGTCGATTGGCGTGCAATAGAATATGATGTCTTTATCATATCTCTTTTGTCGCTCAAATGCAAGTTTTTCTTGTTCTAGTGCCAATCTTTTGTCTTCCGTTTCTGATTTCTTTTGCTCCAGCTCCAACTCCTTTTGCCTTTGATCCAGCTCTTTCTTCTTCAAATCATAGTACCCGTCTGCCAGCTCCTTCTTCTGTCCGAAAGCCTTGGACTTAATGCTTTTCCATTTCTCGGCAACACCTTCCATGTAGCTAGCTTTGGAACACTCCGAAGATTTCTTTTTATTCTTCTTAGCGGTATCACGACCAATTGGTCGCTCACGCACAGGCACAGGCACATCCGAGTTCACATCTGAGTCGGTTGAAGTCCTTGCTTTTTTCCGACTCTCATCTTGGCTTAAAAAAGCCGGCATCTCATTATCCTTCCAAACCGAATGGTCCCTCAAAATTTCCCAACAATGCCCCAAAACAAACGCATGATTACATACTATTTGGTATTCATCACACGCTCGTCTATAAACAGTGAGGTCATTCTCACCACTTTCGTAATTCTTGTAAGCATTGTTGTAAATGGCACAAAATTGACCAACTCTAGGACGAATCCTATTTTTCCACTTGGTAATGATAGAGTTGTACGTTCTTTCTGCACCAACCTCCTTCTCAAAGTAAGCAATGACTTTTGACCAAAGCGATGAATCATTCTTGCCTTCTTTCTCAACAACCTTCTTCTTCGCCTTTGTAGCTCGTTTCTTCGGTTTGACCGGTGACGTCTCTTCGGAAATAGTCTTCTCGTCATCAATGTTAACCAAATCGTGATAGGATCCATGAGCCGAACCTTGACCCAAACCGTGATACTCTTGAGCCGGATAACCCGAACTGGTTCCAACATAAAAATTAGGATTGGTGTATAATTGTTCTTAAAAATCAAAAGCATCAAGATTGATACGGTTAACCGGAGAATATTGTTGATAATTTGAATATGAAGACGTTGATGAATCCATTGTTGGACGATACACAGATTCGGGTGAGCCATACATAGATTGTTGGCTTCGACGGAAGTGGCTTTGTTGTTGTTGTTGGATGTTTTGATACGGTGGAACAAATAGACGATTCATATGATGGTTTATAAAAAATGGATTGTTAGTTTGTTGTTGTGGAGCTTGTTGGGATTGATAATCGAAAGAAGCGGGTAGGAAATTGAAGCTTGGTGAGACACTGGTTAACCGGAAATTCGGATCCGGTGTTAAAATATGCGGGACGTTTTGTGCCAATCGGGATTTTCGGCCTTTTTGTTGTGGTGTTTTCTTAGACATTTGGATAGAGATGATTATGAGATTTTTGATAGAGAGGATTTGTGAGATTTGTGAATTTAGTATGTAAATATGTTGTGTATTTAAAGGGTAGTTTTTTTTTTGAACCTTGCAACGGTTGGATAATTAATCCCCACCCACATTTTTGTCCAATGTATATCGATCGCAGTAAGGACCAAGTTGGTATTCATTTTGGATGATCGAATAGGGCCACAAAAGGGCGATCGATACACGATCGATCGTGTATATCGATCCCCTTTGCTTACTGCGTCCAGCCTAAATAACTTCTTAAGAGATAAAATATATTGAAAAACAAGATTCTTCATTGATGCTCTCAATTACCATTAGTTTCTAATATTTACTGTTATAAAATATCGGTAAAAAAAGTAAAATATTTACGTCAAAAGATTTACGATGGCTATTACGAAGTACCAAATAGAATTGATTGGCACACTTTTAATTTTGATTAGAACACATCAATTACTGCACTAAACAATTGTACTATATCTATATAATGCTTTGAATACTTTTATATTAATGTGTGCAAATAAAAAAGAATACAAATCACCCTCCGTTATAAAAAGTTTTTTAATAATTTTAAAAATTTAAAATCCGATAAACCTCAAGTTATAAGTCTTGTTTGATACCATCTATTTCATCCTAATTTAATCCACTCTCTAGTTTTGTAACTTTAATACAATAACTTTTTTGTATTAGAGGAAAAACTTTTTGAGACACATACTCTTAGAAGTTTAGAAAAAGTTATCGGTGGAAGCCTTTATTTAACTTTGCATATCTAAAGCAAAAAATAGTGTACCAAAGACAAGCTTCTGACGTATTAAATTTATTATTGACGTTACTTCAAGCAAGGGGTGGTTGGTCATGAATGTAAGCGGTGGGTAGTTTGGAATACGCGTATTCAGAGATAAACTCATAAAGGTGTTTGTGAGTATGTGATGGACGAAGCCTCAAACATTTATATCAAAACTAGAAAATTTTACGCTGGGTGAGATTGTTTTGCAATCAAGTTTTTGGGTAGCTTGGCAACTAACATATATATTATCGCAACTAAGAGAAACGTGATAACCATATTAGATTTAACGTTACAATTCTTACATTGCTAACTTATAATAAATTTTAGCACACGGTCACGTGTCACGTTTTACATGACCCGTATAATAAAACTAAATGAACACTAAAGACCAAACCAAATCGACCACTTGTTAGTTGTTACCTACCATCATTGGTCTATTTGAAATAATGAATCTAAAGCCTATACTCTAATATATACAGTGTTCAACACACTTTATGTGAGACCAAAGGTATCAAACTAAATGACTAACTAGCATCGTAACTTTTCAAACTACCAAACCCACCCTTTGCTAGTGTAGTAACATCACTCATAAAGATTTTGCTGAAGGGTTATTTGTATAATACATCACTCACATGGGGTAGGCTACAGGAACCCCCTATAGGGGTTGCTATAGTTCATACGCATCGAGAGATTATACTGTGTGCTTTATGGTTTGTAGGGTTGACTATAAGGGGTTCCTATAGTATATCCTCACTCACAAACCTACATTACACTTACTTTCTTCTTCTGCTTATAACTTTGTTCTAAAGGAATATACTATTGGAACCCCCTATAGTCAATCGTACAAACCGCGAAGCACACAATACAACACTGCGATGCACACAGTACAACCCCCAATGCGTGTTCTAAATCACACACACATCACACCCTATTTATAAAGGTAAGATATGTGCCTACAGTAGTCCACCAATGAGAGCAACACTTACCAAACACTCAATTCACCATCTAACACTATTGATCATCCGGTTTGCACATATATCGCAAATTTGTACCTTCAGTAATCGTTTCTAATAGACGAATGCAATGTTAACGGCTGAAGTGAAAGGAGTAGCTAGGCAATGATTTGGTTTTGTTTTTTAAACAAATAAATAAAAAAAAGTTGTATATCTATTTTTGTGATGACTAATACAAGAGAATTTTTAGCATTTCTCTTTATACAGTTTTTCCATATTTAACTTGCGTTCTCAGCTTAACAAATGTTTTGTAAAATCTTTTTAAAATCGACATCAACTGACATTGGCTACATTAATTCGATAAGATTGTAATCTCGGCAACCTTCACATACATACATCGTTTATAAAAATATTAAAAGTACATTTTAGGCAATTCATTTAGAATATTGAAACTCATGTGTGCCATAATGACATCTCGAAAATCGTTACTATTAATTCAAAAAAACATTGAAAGGGTTTTGTTACGACTATGAGTGTTTTATAAGATTTTCACTTTCAAGTATAAACTTACTTGATATCAATATAAACCTTTTTCAAACTAAGGGTTCGTTTCGTATACGTTAATGGGAATCAAACAATGACTTTCATTGTGATTTCAATTGTTAGGTAAAACATCTAGCAATCAAACAATAATAAGATACCCATAAAACCATACCAATGTGGTGAGGTGACTTTTTGATGCTCATTCCAATAGACTCCACTTATTTATATCTCCACTACATTTTTTTTTCCTTATATGAGCATTTAAATGAACCATAATAAATGTGATACCGATACCTAAAATTTTATACCAAACAACAATAATGAAACTCATATCCCCAATCTCATACACCCCTCTAATCAAAACCATACATTTAGTGATTCCGGATAGCGTACCAAACGCACCCTTATTATATGTGTTTAAATCTTGTATTTATAGAAATGATTAGTTGATATTTGAAAACGTTTTTAATTAAAGAAAGCTTAAACAACGCACATAGGATGGTTGTTAGCAAAACCCAAATTGAAATCTTTTTTGAAGTGACTATTTCAACCAATTAACTTTTGAATAGGTTGAGTTAGGTTAGGTTTTATTTTTCATATAACCATTAAGGCTAAATGTGTTTATTGTAAACACATTTAGCCTTAATGGTTATATAACCTTAATTTACTATTTAACCTACACCAATTTACTATTTCAAGGCCATTCGCAACAACCTTAATGGTTAGTGACACATTTAACCTACACCAATTTACTATTTCAAGGCCATTCGCAACAACCTAAACACATTTAGCCTTAATGTTTAACAAAATTAGCAGCCTCCAGGCTAGTCTCACACCAGCCTCCACGTCATCGATCTGTGTGACTGCCAACAAAAACAACCCATCATCCACGTCAACGATCCTTGTGATACTTTTCACAAACAACCCAAACCGTTAGATCAAATTGCTCACATTAAATCTCAACAGTTGATTAATTCATCCTTCACAATAAATGAGCTCCAGAAGTTTGGCTGATTCACACACATACTTTCTGAGTGTTCTCCCTTCTTCTTCATATCAACATTCACCAGTTTTCTTTAATTATTTTGGTTGGTGGCGATGAACATTGTTGGCTCTACCCAAGATCATCTGTTATTTGTGCTTTTACTTTTTAATGCGCTAACAAAAAACGTTATCACTCGTTATTAAAATAGGTGGTCTCGGAATATTAAGGTACATTTCATTTTTATTTTAGTTTATCATTTACAATACTTGTATTTTTTTGGCTTATTATTAGACCAGATTAACAAAATAAATATTTTAAGAAATGGTTGATTTGTATAATGTTAGATTATGAATTTCTAAGATCACTGTTTACAAAATTTTGTTATGTGTAGCTAATTTTTGGGTTTTTAGTTTTGTAAAAATTAAGGTTAGCACATAGGATGGTTGTTCACTGTAAACACATTTAGCCTTAATGGTTATATAACCATTAAGGTTAGCAAAACATTAAGGCTAAACGGGTAAAACTGAAAAATAGCTTGATATGAAAGAGGTTGGAGTAGGTTGAAAATTACCCAAAAGTAAAGTATTATCGCATAAGAGTGTAAAACTTATTTAACTACTACAATTACTAGTCACTGACCACATATTTCCCTCCATTCTCTTAACAACTGAGACTTTATATATTACAACTTGTAACAAGGGGTGTTAATCGGATCGGTTAGTTGGGTTTGAGTCAATTCGGGTGAGGTCAAAGTCGGGCGAAAGCTAAAAATAATATAGCCGAACGCAACCCTATTTGAATTCAGGTTAGTCGGGTTCGGGTCAACCCGAATATGAGTAAAATGGTAAAAAAAAAATTTTTTGCCTAGTTGCACTTGTTTTGATAGATATTTTACAAAAATATATTAAAAACTAAAAATCCTTATTCGGGTTAATCCGGTTGACCCGAATGTGATTTAGCCAAATATTTTCAACCCGATACCCGACTCTATTTAGTATTCGAGTCACTCGGGTTAACTCGAATTAAATTATTGACCTATGTAACTCGACCCGAATAGACTTAATCGGGTTCGAGCCCAGATCTTGTTTTTTTACACCTCTACTTGTAACAATTTGGTATTACAAGGTAAAATTTAGATGATAAAGATTTAACTTCAATGAATGTGTCAAAAGTTTATTTCATACTTGTTGGGCTTTCTCAAAAAGTTTCCTAATTTCTACTGTAATTTTCTATGAGTAGGCGAGTAGCTATAGGGCCTCGGTTTTAAAAAAAACATTTTTACTTCAAACTTTCACTTGCAATTACTCTTAATACTCTCCCATTGTAATTGAGAAGGTGGTTGAAGACTTCCCAAAACATTGAATGAACATTAAACTCCAACACTTGAACTCAAATCTTCCCTCTATTACATACACATGGGATATTTGCTTTTTGGAGGTGTGTTGAACATTAAACCATGAAATCTTGACCATCTATTAGTTTCACTTCACACGGATCCATCAATGTATGGTCACGATCACATCCTCAAACAAACACAAAAATCCATCGGGTAAAAGCCTCTGTTTACACCTATATATCACACACATTAAAACACACCAAACACACATTTTTCAAATACAAGTTTATTTTCATCATAATATAGATCTGCTCCTGTTGCTAGCATGTTGATCAAAGTTTGGAATATTTGGTTTTATGGTTCATTTAGTCGATGTTTTCTTAGAGATGACGACGTTACATGTTTTTCGACCATGGTTTCCCTGTTTAAAATATAGTGAGGTATAACTTCTATAATCTCCTTTTTTTTTAAATGCCATAGAATGTTTTGCACTTTGTAGTTTATTTTTTTTGACAATGTTTTTTGCACTTGATAGTTTATTTTTTTGTATTTTTTTGTAAATGTGGTTTTGAAGATGAGTGAGCTCAAATGTGTGCGCATTGTGAATTTATGTGTATTTGGGTTGTATGACGTTTTGGTTAGATGATAATAAAGACCTAATAATACTAGGTACTGTAGTACGGAGTCGACGGTAAATACGTTCCATGTTGTATTTAAATGACTAGGATATAAAATGAGATGCGGCTTGCAGAATGTGGGTGTAATGAGAGGTTTGTTGTGCTAGTAGATGAACAGAAAGTAAACTTTGAAAAAGTTATCTGTTTGTTGGGTGCATGGCAAATGTTAGGAACATTTTTGTTGTAATTGGAAGCCATGCCTATTGGAAACATGATTTTGGCTTTTCGCCTATTTGTTTCTGCTGTATTAGATATTTATACATCAAAATTGTCATCTTTCCATGTTTTGCATATCACACGATCTTGTTTTTAGTCTACTAATGTTCTGCTTTATTTATAACGATATTTACCATGCATCATCAGAATGGTGGTTCAAACGAGGTCAGGACCCAAGTTTGTTGACCCAGAAAAACGTGAGAAAGTCTCTCTTTGCCACCATGACCGTCATTATCCTTTGAAGAATTCAGGGGGTCTTCGTTGCTCCGAATGCACCATATTCTATTGTACACCCCACCTGGAAAAAAAATATGACGTGAACACCTTCAATGGCCCGCCATCTCTATGGGTCTGCTACTTCTGTCGTAGGTGTTGCAGAACACAACATCACCAAGAAGAAACCCGAAGCCAAAGTAGAAGACGAAAGAAAGCCGGGCTGAAACACAACTGAAAAAAAAACTCGAACTTAAAGAAGCTTATGTGTTGCAGCTGAGAACAACAATAGAAGAGGGTTAACATATAGATAGATACACAAAGGCAAAACACAAGTTAATATAGCTATTCATTTACATAGGCTACAACACAAGTAATCGTTTATGCTATATAGATAGATACACAAAGGCAAAACACTTGAATGTTGAAAAAACTTGCTATGTTTGATCATAACTTGTAAAAGTGTAAAGTAGCAACTTTTCTAATCTTGCTTTTGAGGATGTGATCGTGGCCGTACATTAATGGATCCGTGTGAAACTAATAGACGGTCCAAGTTTGAAGTTGAGATGTTGATCGAAACAATTTAATGATATGGTCAAAAGTAATGAGATGTTGGTGGAGGAGTATGTAAAGTTACAATAAGCTCCTGAACCACCACGTGTTTATACTAGTAAATTTTTACTGTTATGAAAAAGTGAAATTGATATTGAAGTGATCATAAAAAATGGTCTGTGAGTACATTAAGAGTTTGCAAAAAGCAAATAAATTGAAAATGAAAGAATACTTGCTTTCATTTAAGAGTACTTCCTAGTTAAGAATACTTGTGCTTTTATAATGCTAGGTTCATGGGTAATGAGATATATTTGTTGACTTGTACAATCATCTTATTTGATATTGTACTGCCGCTGTGATTTCATAGAAAAAAAAAGCCCTCAAAGCCTATGCAAAAAACATCACATAAATCATTTATTTTAATTAACGAAATTATTTTCCACAACATGAGCTCGATCGCCTGAAAGAAATCAAAAGCCACGAGCTCGATCGCATGAAAGAAAATATTTGCTTGCAAGCAAGATCAATGGGTGGCCGAGTGGTATGTTTTAGGTTTTTTAGCTTTCAAATAATATAAGGTTTTGAAAAAGCAGATGTAGAACTTTAAAGTAATGGGGGAGTTGGTAAGGGAGTACAACTAAAGTAAATGCGAACAATAATTCTATGTAAAGTTACAAACTTACATCAGACCAAGTGCAACCAAGTTTAATGCAAAATTTTAAAAAGAAATTTTACTATTTAAATAAGTTATTTGTTATTTGAATGAGTTGAAGAAATGTGGCAAAAACTTTACTAATGACTTTTAGAAAATAGCTACCAAGCATTTGACAACAAATGACGCAAGTCATTCTTATTAAATGAAGACTTGTTAGGAGGTTGTAAAGATTTTGAAAAGCATTTGTACATTGGAGAAAGTTTGTATAGATAACTTATTAAGAGATAAAATATATTGAAAAACTAGATGCATTATTGATGCTCTCAATTACCATTAGTTTCTAGTATTTACGGTTATAAAATGTCGGTAAAAAAAAGTATTACATCAAAAGATTTACAATGGCTATTACGAAGTACCAAATAGAATTGATTTGCACACTTTTAGTTTTGATTAGAACACATCAATCACTGCATTAAACAGTTGTACTATATCTATATCATGTTTTGAATACTTTTAGAGTAATGGTGCAAATAAAAAAAATGTAAATCACCCTCCGTTATAAAAAGTTTTTTAATAACTTTAAAATTTTAAAATCCGATAAACCTCAAGTTATAAGTCTTGTTTTACCATCTATTTCATCTTAATTTAATCCACTCTCTAGTTTTGTAACTTTAATAACTTTTTTGCATTAGAGCAAAAACTTTTTCAAACACATACTTTTAGAAGTCTCTAAGAAAAAGTGGAAGCCTTTATTTAACTTTGCATATCTAAAGCAAAAAGTAGTGTACCTAACACAAGCTTCTGACCTATTCAATTTAATATTGATGTTACTACATGCAAGGGGTTGTTGGTCATGAATGTGAGCAGTGGGTAGTTTATTCAGACATAAACTCATAAAGGTGTTTGTGAGTATGTGATGGACGAAGCCTCAAACATTTATATCAAAACTAAAAAATTTTACGCTAGGTGAGATTGTTTTGCAATCAAGTTTCTGGGTAGCTTGGCAACTAACATATATATTATCGCACACGGTCACGTGTCACGTTTTACATGACCCGTATAATAAAACTAAATGAACACTAAAGACCAAACCAAATCGACCACTTGTTAGTTGTTACCTACCATCATTGGTCAATTTGAAATAATGAATCTAAAGTCTATACTCTAATATATAGAGTGTTCTACACACCTTTAAAACTACCAAACCCACCCTTTGCTAGTGTAGTAACATCACTCATAAAGATTTTGTTGAAGGGTTATTTGTATAATACATCACTCACATGGGGAAGGCTACAGGAACCCCCTATAGGGGGTTGCTATAGTACATACGCATCGAGAGATTGTACTGTGTGCTTTACGGTTTGTAGGGTTGACTATAAGGGGTTCCAAGAGTATATCCTCACTCACAAACCTACATTTCACTTACTTTCTTCTTCTGCTTATAACTTTGTTCTAAAGGAATATACTATAGGAACCCCCTATAGTCAATCGTACAAACAGCGAAACACACAATACAACACTGTGATGCACACAGTACAACCCCCGATGCGTGTTCTAAATCACACACACATCACACCCTATTTATAAAGGTAAGATATATGCCTATAGTAGTCCACCAATGAGAGCAACACTTATCAAACACTCAATTCACCATCTAACACTGTTGATCATCCGGTTTGCACATATATCGCAAATTTGTACCTTCAGTAATCGTTTCTAATAGACGAATGCAATGTTAACGACTGAAGTGAAAGGAGTAGCTAGGCAATGATTTGGTTTTGTTTTTTAAACAAATAAATAAAAAAAGTTGTATATCTATTTCTGTGATGACTAATACAAGAGAATTTTTAGCATTTCTCTTTATACAGTTTTTCCATATTTAACTTCCATTCTCAGCTTAACAAATTTTTAACTTGCATTCTCAGCTTAACAAATGTTTTGTAAAATCTTTTTAAAATCGACATCAACTGACATTGGCTACATTAATTTGATAAGATTGTAATCTCGGCAACCTTCACATACATACATCGTTTATAAAAATATTAAAAGTACATTCTAGGCAATTCATTTAGAATATTGAAACTCATGTGTGCCATAATGACATCTCGAAAATCGTTACTATTAATTCAAACAAAACATTGAAAGGGTTTTGTTACGACTATGAGTGTTTTATAAGATTTCCACTTTCAAGTATAAACTTACTTGATATCAATATAAACCTTTTTCAAACTAAGGGTTCGTTTCGTATACGTTAATGGGAATCAAACAATGACTTTCATTGTGATTTCAATTGTTAGGTAAAACATCTAGCAATCAAACAATGATAAGATACCCATAGAACCATACCAATGTGGTGAGGTGACTTTTTGATGCTCATTCCAATAGACTCAACTTATTTATATCTCCACTACATTTTTTTTCCTTATATGAGCATTTAAAGGAACCATAATAAATGTGATACCGATATCTAAAATTTTATACCAAACAACAATAATGAAACTCATATCCCCAATCTCATACACCCCTCTAATCAAAACCATACATTTAGTGATTCCGGATAGCGTACCAAACGCACCCTTATCATATGTGTTTAAATCATGTATTTATAGAAATGATTAGTTGATATTTGAAAACGTTTTCAATTAAAGAAAGCTTAAACAACGCACATATGATGGTTGTTAGCAAAACCCAAATTGAATTTTTTTTTTTTTTTGAAATATATTTTTTTTTTTTTTTAGTGTATCATATGGAAGTGACTATTTCAACCAATTTACTTTTGAATAGGTTGAGTTAGGTTAGGTTTTTAGTCTAACAAGTCAAACGGGTAAAACTGAAAAATAGTATGAAAGAGGTTTGAGTAGGTTGAAAATTACCCAAAAGTAAAGTATTATCGCATAATAGTGTAAAACTTATTTAACTACTACAATTACTAGTCACTGACCACATATTTCCCTCCATTCTCTTAACAAATGAGACTTTATATTTTACAACTTGTAACAAGGGGTGTTAATCGGATCGGTTAGTCGGGTTCGAGTCAATTCGGGTGAGGTCAAAGTCAGACGAAAGCTAAAAATAATATAGCCTGTAACATATTGGATTTCACAAACACACTAAACCATAAGATCAAATAGGCGTATTATGAGTTCTAGAGAGAGAAAGTTAGAGGTTTAGGGAACTTTAGTGAGAGAAAGAAAAATCTTAGTATGAGCTCCAAGTCTGTACCTTGGAAGGTAGAGAGTATTTATAGTCTTTACATAAATCGCTACCTATCGGGCTTTGGATCAGGCATGCAGTGGGTAAAGACCCGTCCGTCCTCCATGGTGTTACTTAACTAAATACTACTTAACATTAAATAACTACGACTACGAGCTTTCTAACGAATACATATACTTGAGGTGACCGAGACTTTAACTACTGAATTTTCCAAATCCTAACAATCTCCCCCTAAGGGAGGTCACCTCAAACATACATTTAAATTACATAGAAAACAAACAAATATATCATTGAAATTGTTCTTGGATTCTTGTTCTGTAGCTCGTAGTCTTTGATTCTTCATTTTTGCATGTTTAGGATAATCTGAGTGGAGGTCTTTAACTGATCCACGTGATACTGAGTTTTGAGCCAGCTTTGAGATCATCGCACACATTAAATCTCTGACTCAACCATTGTGGTGTTGGTATTATGTGATGTTGTGACTTTTGGACCGACATGCTCACATTTTGGATCATGATTTCTTCTTATCAGAGTAGCGAAAGCTTTCGTTGATTCATGATATTGGCGCAAGCGAAGCATGGAGTGATAATATCAGAGTCATTGATGCACTAATCATGATTTCTTTCGAGATGAATGTGTTGAGTGAGCATGCGGCTATGTATTGACCGCTTCATTCTCGACAAACGAGGGCGTATTGCATACAATTGCAAGCTTATAAATCGCACGAAAGTGTATTTGATCACTTTAAGCGATCCACGTGATACCGAGTTTTGAGCCATTTGAGATCATCGAGCAACATTAAATCTTTGAATCATCCATTGTGGTGTTGGTATTATGTGATGTTGTGACTTTTGGACCGACATGCTCACATTTTGGATCATGATTTCTTCTTATCGAGTGCGAAAGCTGTTGATTCATGATATTGGCAGAAGCATGGAGTGAAAATATCAGAGTCATTGATGCACTAATCATGATTTCTTTCGAGATGAATGTGTTGAGTGAGCATGCGGCTATGTATTGACCGCTTCATTCTGATCAGCTGCAAACGTAGGGCGTACCTGCATACAACAGTTAGCAATAAATCGCACGAAAGTGTATTTGATCACTTTCGTTGAATTGAGGTACACGCCCACGGTTCCCGTTGATCGATAGACAAGTACTTACAGATCGTATAATTCAAGAATTTCCTTGACGGTTTCACGGTGCTCTAGCGCGTTCTCAAACCGGAATGACTCAAAGAAGACAACACGGAGTGAGTGAACCAGCGAATAGAGATTCACTGATTGATGAAAAGAGATTTGAAAAACAATCGTGTATTGCTCAATAGAAATTTGTTTTTGCAATACAACGAAGGTTTTAATGAAAATCAATTATCAATCATAAACACCTTCTGATATGAAATATTACGGTTGAAATGCTAAAGAAAAGAGTTTTTAAGCACAACGACCGGTTTTTCAAAGGTGTCCGTCAATCCATAACCTGAACCAGGATTGATTCAAAAAATTGAATCTCTCCATTGTTTCTGTCCAGTTGTCACATGGTTGATCTATTGGATAGATCTCACATGCCACCCACCAGGAGCTTGTTTGATGTTGGCTCCATAAGGCTTTCCATCTTCATCGTGAATATGAATGTGATTGAGCTCCAGACAGTCAGGTTTTATCACACAAGCTAACCACTTGTGAATGGTCAACCGTAATAAAAGTCCAAACAGTCTAGAACCAAATGCAATTAAGATCTGGAGAGTATAGTGTTTCCACAGTTCGTTAAATCCCACGGAGGATGAATGGTGTTTGAACAAATTCAGATGTCGAATGATCACTAAGGATAATGATCAGTAAGGATTTTGGAATATTTATACCTAAAGAAAAAGTTTTGTAAATTACAGAGGCTTAAATGCAAATTAAAGAAAATTAAAAAAGCTAAAATATATTAAATAAACGCTATCACTATTTTTACAAAGATGTTTTTCTAGATTTATAAAACAAAATAACTTAAATAAACTATTTTAACTAAAACGTAAACCTATATTACCTAAAAACGTGACCTAGAATGAAAACGTGCGTTATGTATAAAAATTACGCGAGTGCGCAAGTAAAAACGTAAAATTTTTGAAATAAAAGTCCTACGAGTGTAAAAACAATTTTCTTACTTACTATATGACAGAAGAAAATTTTAGAAAAAAGAACTATATTTTTTTGACTTTTATATTTTTTATTATGAATTAAATACTATTTTACACTAATTAAATGATTAAAAATACTAAAACTATTTAGAAAAATCTGAAACTTTTTTGTAAAATACTTTATACTAATACAAAGCTAAGAAAATTACAAAAGAGGTAACAACTTATTTAAATAAGCTAGAAATAAGCTAAAAAATACGAATAAGCTAAAATGGAAAACAAGAGGTATATATTAAATACTGCAAACCATAACCAGTCAAAGACCCAAGGGCAGTTGGTATGGTGTGTGTGTGGTGAGCTGGGTGGCCAGTGTTCGAATCCCAGCAATGACTTTTTGCAATTTTTTTTTTTTTTTATTTTTCTTTTACAAACTGCTTAAGTACACTGAAATAAGCAATTTTTATAACTACAACTTTTTCTAAAAACCACTAATAAGCTCAGTTTGAGCTTATTATTTCAACAGTGGACAAAAATTTGCAATAAGCACAAGTTTAAGCCAAAATGGCTTATAAGCTGATAAATAAGCACAAGTAAACTGGAAATAAGCTAGGAAACTGATAATAAGCTATAATGACAACTGGAAAAGTAATTTAACTAAGAAATAAGCACTGGATAAGCTTCAAATAAGCACAAGCTTATCTGTTGAACATGACACTTATTGGTTTTCTAGGTACTTTTAAGCTAACTTTTAAGCCTTTGAAATAAGCTAGAAAATGAAAACAAAGACTGGAATTAACAAGTTGACCAACTCAGCTTTCCAAAAAGCTAAAGCTCTTACTGTAGTGATGACTAATGAGCTTATGGTGAGCTTGAGAAAAAACTGGTAAACACTGAGTAATGACTCAGTATATACTGAGTGTTTTGGACAAACAAAAAGCTATGTGCAGCCTTACTGAATAAGCTACAAAGTGGAAAATTAAGCTTGGGACTTAAAGATGGCTAGGTTGGCTTTCCAAAGAACCAAGATTCACAAGCTAAAGCTAACTGATGAGCTCTGTGTGAGCTTGTGAAAGTGGCTAGCTCAACTGTGTACATGGCATGTTTTGACTTTTTAAGAAAATGAGCTAAGTTGACTTTGATGAAGTTTAAATCAATACCACTTACTGATTTTGATATATTAAGCTGTAATAAGAATGATTTAAGCTAGAGTACCAAGTTTTAAGCTAATATGATGAATTTTACACTTTAACTCCTAACAGTTAATTATTTAAGTGAGATTAAGAGTGATTTTGACTATTTATAAAACAAAGACAGGATTTTATGTTTTAACTGAGATACTAAATACTAAAGTGACATGAACCAACAACAAGCAATGACACAGATGTCCTCTAACACATGTAACACATTGAATCCAAACACTCCTATACTTGACTGTTTTGAAACTTTTTAAAGCTTAACACAGATTAAAACCATTCCATGGATTACAGACCTTATATTATCATATATTAAAGCTAAATAAGCATTAAACAACAACACTAACAACATGAAACTAAGAAATTACACTTATGCTATTTTAACTGTTAAAACAATATTTTTAGCAACTATAAATTTTAAAGAACAAGCTAACTATTTTATTGTTTAATTATACTTAACTATGACTAAGAAATATAGAAACACAAAAATTGAAGCTTATAAGTAGCTTAAACAGTGAAATGCCAAAATGGATCAAAAGGCTTACAAATTGGATCCAAGCACAAGACTGAGAACTGAGGCACACAAACACAACCTAAAGCTTCCCAATAAGCACTAAACCCAAGGGCAATCCTTTATTAACCCTGCTCCAGCTTTGATCACCATCTCCATTGTTTTTTTTATTTTTCACTAATTTATTTGTATTTTTGGTATTTTTCTCTTTTTTCTTCTAAACTGATTTTAAGGGTTTTTAAAAGCTTAAATAAGCTTTCTAGGAGCTTATGTGATCTTACTCAGTCAATAAAAACAGCTATAAACAACATTAAGCTAACTTGAGATTTTAAGCTTGAAAAATGCATTAACTGAAATCAAAACAGGAAACTTGAAATTGCTAATTGAAAAGGATTTATAATACACTCAGATTACTTAATTCAAAGCTTAAAAGCTTAGACAAACACTGGAAAGTTTAAATTATTAAAACGACATACATAAACTAATTAAAAACTAGATAGATCACTCCTCTGCTTTATATTGATCATTTAGACTCCCCACATGTCTCTGAATCTTTCCCACTTCAAATCTTGGCCATTGATTCAGTCAAACTCATCCTAGCCTTTAAAATTGATTTTGGCGCCAAAAGTAGTTTATATAACTTGCAGCCGAAATTTTGCAATTAATGCACTTTGGAAGCTTGTACATGTTGAGGAGACACAAAGGAAAAGGTATTTAGCCTAGTTGGTATATTTGTGAAGAAAAACAGGGGAAGGTATGGTTTAGGGGTTAAAGTGGTGGGGAAGCATTAACTGCGGTTGTGGGCTAGTTCATGAGGTGGAAGGGATGAGAGTGAGTAGTAGGTGGTGAGGTGGAAGTAACAAGTGGTGAAAACCACCTGGTTTTGGGATTGCAGGTGTTGAAGAGGGAGATGAACAGTGCCTGTGGTTTGGCGGGTTTACTTTATTTGACCGACGGTATAATAAGTGGGGGTTCAAAAATGGGGGGGGGGGTCACAAGTTGACAGGGGGTCTTTTGGGTTTTGGCTGGGGATCAAAATACACAAAGGGGTCAGTTTGGTTTGTTTAATACACAAGGACCATTTATGTAATTTTCTGTTTTTGAGGGGATGAACCTGCCAACAATCCAAAGTTATTACAAGGACCAAACTTGTCATTTATGAATAGTACAAGGACCACATTTGCATAAAATTCCATTTTTATATTTCCAAGGACTATTTATGACACTTTTTAAACTTGAGGGACTAAAGTTGTCATTTTGCAATTTTTTTAAACTTTGAAGGGTTTGTTTTGACAACTTTTGAATCCCATTGACCTTAAATGACATTTTTCTTTATTTTGATATACGGGGACTATTTTGACAACTTTTGAAACTTGGGGACTAAAAGCGCCAAATATGCAAACTTAATACGTTTTCATCCGATTTTGGTATTTTTGCATTTAAAACACATAAAACACTTATTTGTGATATTTTCATCATTTTGATGTATTTCTGAGTGTTTTCAGATGTTTTGGCATTCTAAACAGTACAAAAATGATGAGTATTTAGACACTCATCAATCCCCCACACTAAGATATTGCTAGTCCCTAGCAATGTTTTGAGAAAAATTAATGGATTTCATCTCTTTACCAAAGCCATTACTTCTGGAGTAGCCAATTGTTTTAGTTCAAGTAAGAACTTTGGTACAATGATAACCAAATGATTTTGAGCAAATCACCAGCTGTAAACGGTTTTGATTTGTCTTTACCAGAAGCCGTTTGCTCCTGGACTAGCCAACTCTTAGATAAATTATCAATATTATCTTTGGTGAGCTGATTACCAATTATGGCTTTCCAACTGCCTTTACCACAAGCCATAAACTTGCGGGCTAGCCAACTTTTCACTAATTAAAGATATGGTGAGTTTAACACCATACAATTTTGGGCAAATTGCAAGCCATAAACGGATTTGAGATATCTTTACCAAGAGCCGTTTGCTCCTGGATTAGCCAATCCTTATGTGTGTTAGACATTGTGGACTGATTACCATTTGCTGAGTAAGTGAAAAACACTTACTCCAAAAAATTTTGGCCAAAAACGGGAATGGGTGGTATAATTACATGATAAAATTCGTGAGAATTCCCCCACACTTAGAAATGAATATTGCCCTCAATATTCAAAGTACCGGCGGTTATGCCGAAACATAGAACGTAAAAGGGAAATACTACGGCCATTATTTTATTTTTGTGATATATACACACATTTTTTTTAGAGAGTACTTATATACAACAGCGGGGGGCAACTCCCCCACACTAGGGTGGTAGAAAGTAGAAAGAAGTCAGAAATATGGGTGAAAACCCATATTGCGTGCTACTGTTTTTGATTACCGAGTCGTTAGCTTGACTCGATCCCCGCATTCATTGGTTCATGGGGAAAGTTTGTAGATCCGGGACAACCACGGGTGGAATGTCCTCTCCAAAATAGTGCTTTAATCGATGACCATTCACTTTAAAATTTGGACCATCGGGCTGAGATAACTCAATGGTGCCATAAGGATAAACCTTAGTAATAGTAAATGGACCAGACCAACGGGACTTGAGCTTTCCCGAGAATATCTTTAATCTTGAATTGAAAAGAAGGACTCGATCACCAACGTTGAAAACGCGGTTCTTGATTTTAGAGTCATGAATCTTCTTTGTCTTTTGTTTATAGATCAAAGAGTTCTCGTATGCTTGATCACGGAGTTCATTTAATTCATTTATTTGAACTTTTTTGTGATCACCAGCTGTCTGAATATCGAAATTGGCATGTTTTAAGGCCCAGTATGCCTTGTGCTCAAGCTCAATCGGAAGATGACATGCCTTTCCGTACACTAGCTTGTATGAAGTACACCCGATGGGTGTTTTGTAAGTCGCACGGAAGGCCCAGAGTCGTCATCCATTTATCCGACCGGGATGCACGGTTTTCGCCTACTGTCCTTTCTAGAATTCTTTTAATACCACGGTTGGAAACTTCCACTTGCCCACTTGTTTGGGGGTGGTATGCAGTAGAGAGACGGTGGGTTACACCATACTTTTGCATGACACGATCAAATTGATCATTGCAGAAATGTGTACCACGATCACTGATTATAGCTCGCGGAGTTCCAAACCTAGCAAAAAGAGATTTTAAGAATTTTACAACAACTCGGGCATCATTGGTAGGTAAAGCTTTCGCTTCAACCCATTTTGACAAATAGTCAACAGCCATGAGTATGTATTTGTTTCCTCGAGATGATGGAAATGGCCCCATAAAGTCAATACCCCAGATGTCAAAGATCTCACAAACTTGAATAGCGTTTTGCGGCATTTCATTTCTTTGAGAGATATTTCCATGACGTTGACAAGCGTCACAGGTTTTGACAAAATTGTGGGCATCCTTATAGATAGTGGGCCAATAAAACCCGGAATCAAACACCTTTTTGGCGGTGTAGTTTGGACTATGATGGCCCCGGTGGTCCAGATGGCAAGCTTTGAGAATGTCCATAGCTTCCTGTTCATAAACACACCGTCGGATGACTTGATCCGCACAGATTTTGAATAAGTAGGGGTCGTCCCAGAAGTAATGTTTAACATCTTTGAAGAATTTGTTCTTCTGTTGGGTTGACATCCCTTTCACTATGAAGTTACCCGCATGGTGTAGAAGAGTTTCCACGAAAAGAAACCGCATTGAGTGTCTCGAGAGGAAATGTTTCATTTATTTCCTTTTTCTCGAAAACATCTTGGTGAGGGTTTTCTAGGCGGACATGATGATCGTGACCCGCTCGTTCTCAACTCCTTTTTATCACGTATAATGATATCAAATTCTTGCGGAAGGAGAACCCAACGGATCAATCTCGGCTTTGCATCTTGTTTTGCAAAGAGATATTTGAGAGCCGAGTGATCCGTATACACCACGCATTTGGTCAAGATTAAGTACGGCGAAACTTCTCAAATGCATACACCACGGCTAATAGCTCTTTTTCTGTGGTGGTATAATGGGTTTGAGCTTGATCATAGTCTTACTTGTGTAGTGAATAGGCTAAAAATTCTTGGATCTACGTTGCCCTAGGACTGCACCGATAGCAAAATCACTTGCATCGCACATGAGCTCAAAAGGCAAGTCGGTCGGGAACAACGAGAATGGGTGCTTCAGTAAGCTTTTTCTTTAATGTTTCAAAAGCTTTGATGCACTCGGGTGAGAAGATAAAAGGAGCATCTTTTTCAAGAAGATGGGTCATAGGCAGGGCGATTTTAGAAAAATCTTGTATGAATCTGCGATAAAAACCGGCATGACCTAAAAACTCCTAATACCTTTGACGGTAGTAGGATGAGGCAGTTTAGCAATAACATCGACTTTTGCTCTATCGACCTCAATCCCGTTTTTGAAATCTTATGGCCAAGGACTATGCCTTCTTTGACCATAAAGTGGCTCTTCTCCCAATTTAGACAAAGATTGGTGTCTTCACACCTTTGAAGCATTTTTCTAAATGGGAGAGACATGTTTGAAACGAATCCCCAATGACCGAGAAATCATCCATAAACACCTCCATTGTTTCCCCGATCATGTCGTGGAATATGGCCATCATACATCGTTGGAGCGTGCGGGGAGCATTACATAGGCCAAAAGGCATACGTCTGTAGGCAAAAGTTCCGTATGGGCAGTGAATGTAGTCTTCTCTTGATCCTGTGGATCAATGGGAATCTGAAAATAACCCGAGAAACCATCAAGGAAACAATAGTATTCGTTTCCTGCTAATCTTTCAAGCATTTGGTCCATGAAGGGTAGAGGAAAATGGTCTTTTCGGGTGGCGTCATTCAACTTACGATAGTCAATGCAAACCACGCCATCCGTAACCAATCGAGTTGAAATTAACTCGTTTTCTTCATTTGTGACAACAGTTATGCCACCCTTTTAGGAACACAGTGAATTGGGCTAACCCAAGGACTATCAGAGATCGGGTAAATTAATCCTGCATCAAGAAGTTTGATAACCTCTTGTTTGATAACATCATGGATTTTAGGATTCACTCTTCTCTGATGTTGAACTGCTGGTTTGAAGTCATCCTCCATCAAGATTTTGTGAGTACAAAACTCGGGGTTGATACCCTTAATGTCGCAGAGTTTCCAAGCAATTGCTTGCTTGTGTGACTTCAAGACCTTTATGAGAGCAGATCTTTTCATCTTTACTCAAATCTCGAGAAATAATGACGGGTAATTTATCATCACCTTCAAGAAATGCATACTCGAGATGAGGTGGTAAGTCCTTAAGTTCGACTTGAAATTCTTGCTTTCTCAAGCGACTTGACTTCCTTGTTATGAAGCTCGGCGGGAGGGAGTGATGATGGATCATCATTAAGCAACTTCTCAATGAGAAGTATGTCCCCTCGATGTCGATGGGAGCGTGATCAATTTCCCATGGAACAGAATCACTAGACAAGTAGGCTTCGATCTCTTCTAAGATGAAGTCACTTTCCTCAAACGGAGTGAGAGAAGGAGTAGAATTGGCGATGATGGGTTGAGATGAATGAGTGAGATTATCACTCGAAGAATTATGATCATAACCAAGAACTTCTTGAGAGTACTCTTCAGAAGCAACATCAATGATATCTATTCGGTTAACCGACTCAGAATCATAGTTTGCGGAGTACCTCGAAGTTTGATCAAGGTTAAAGGTGACAGCTTCATTACCTACACGTAATGTGATTTCTTGCTCAAATACATCAATGAGAGCACGGCCCGTTCTCAGGAATCCTCGTCCAACAATGAGAGGAACCCGATGATCGGCATCAAAATCAACAACTACAAAGTCAGCTGGAAAATGGAACTTTCCTACTTTCACAAATATATCCTCGGTAATGCCAAGAGGACGGGATATTGTACGATCTGCAAGCTCGAGAGTCATGCATGTAGGAGTAAGTTCAGAAGAAAGTTTCTTCCATCTTGAATAAGGCATCGGTTTATGCTTGCACCAAGATCTGCTAAGGCAAAGCATTCAACCATTGGAAATACACAAGGTAAGAGAAATTTTCCAGGATCTCCAAGCTTTTCGGGAAGCTTCTTCAAGATAAGCTGCAGAGCAGCGCTCGTTCAGAGGAGTTTTATCCATTTCAAACAGCTTTTCCTTGTTGCTTAACATGTGTTTGAGAGTTGATGCAAACATGGGCATCAGCATGATAGCATCCGCAAAGCTTATGTCAAAATGTAGTTCTTGGAAAATTTGAAAAAATTTGTCCATTTGATGACCGGCTTTTTCGCGGAGCTTTTGCTCATTCAAACGTGATGGGTAAGGAATAGAAGATTTGGATTTGGGGTTTTCAACGGGAGCTACTGGAGGTTCAAAAACAACTCCTGGATTGGATTTGGGTTTATGGACAACTTGAGGATGGACATCGTTGGTACCTCCGTTATTAGTAGGAAGTTCCTTGTCCTTTGTTGCCTCAGGTTCACTTTCCACTACCTTTGGGAGAGAAGAAGAAGAGGTAGTAGGAATAGCGGGTCCATTGTATGAAACACCACTTCGGGTTGTGATCGCCTTTGCATCGCCCCTCGGGTTAGCGATCGTGTTGCTCGGAAGTTTTCCGAGCCCGAGGGTTGATCATTTAAAGACTTCTTTAGATCAGCGATCCGATGACCAACAACTTGTTCATTTCATCTTGGGATTTCATGAATTGCTTCAATAACTCATCGATGATGGTCTGCTGGAGGATGTGGAGGGAAATTTTGAGGTCGTATGTTTTGATTATGACCTTGTTGTTGAAAATTCCCTTGGTTAGGATTCATATTTCCCTGAAATTGATTCCCTCGATTGAAATTGTTTTGATTAAGGTTCCCTTGATGTTGGAAACCTTGATTTGGTCCGGGATAGAAATTACCTTGGTTTTGATAACCTTGGTTCATTCTAGGTTGGTTCTGATTTCGGTTTTGTATGTTAGGATTCTGGTTAAAACCGGGTGGTGCCTGATAAGTATTAGCTCGGTAGTTTGGTTCATTTTGAGGAAGGTATTGATTACCTCCTTGATTTGAAGTACCGGCTATAGCATTGGCTTCAAACGGACTACCATCGGTGGCATACAGATTGTAGTATGCATGAGGACCACCACAAGTAACACAGACTTCAACTTTCTTCACTTCACCATGTGATGGTGTTTGTGTGAAAGTGACTTTCTTTTGGTTAGCAAGAACCAAAGCTCGAACAATATCTCGTGAGTTTGTCAATCTTAGCATCGGTGCTAGATGTACCCACTGGAGATGAAGTAGAAGGTCCTGATTAGACCGAGATTGATATGTCTTTGTGCGAAAGGGCGGACACGGGACTTGTTTTCAATGATCTGCAAGGCTTCTTTTGTGGTCTTGCTCAAGAAATTACCTCCCGCGGAGGCATTTAAAGAGTCTTGGTTGGCTTGTCTCAGACCATTGTAGAAAGTATCCATTTGCATTAACTCGGTAAAACCATGATGCGGACACTTGCGGAGCAACTCTTTGTAACGATCCCATGCCTCCCCGAATGATTCATCAAATCTTTGAGAGAATTTCATTATCTCATTCTTAAGACTTGTAGTTCGGGATGGAGGATAGAATTCGTTAACAAATTTAGTGACTAGATCCTCCCATGTCTCAATGGAGCGAGGGGGTTGTTTCTCAAGCCAATTCGGGCTTGTCCCTTTAAAGAGAATGGGAACAGAAGAAGCTTAATTGCTTCATGTGGGACATTCTTGTATTTGATGGTAGATGCTATCTTGTTAAACCATCGAATATGTGCATGAGGATCATCCCGCTCAAAACCATAAAATTGGCTTTGGGTTACAAGATTAAGCAACCCGATTTTGAGCTCAAAGGTATCACCACGATGGTCGGGACAATAATGGCATCTCCGTAACCATCGATGGGTGCTTGGAGAAGCTCATTCATCGGTTTGTCTTCTGCCATTACGACGGGGGTGGTTGTGCTAGGCGTTCCTCGATCCGCGGTGAAGGAGCAGAACGTCCTCTATGTCTACGAGGAATATTTGCAAGCTCAGAAAGTGGACTTGTAGAACTGGAAGAACGAGTGCGCATGCACTAAGTATAAAAATCAGTTTTCAAAACAAATGCGAGGCAAAATGACAAGTGAACTTAAACCAATAATCACAAATGAAATGGCTTCTTTGAAAAAGGTACACCAAATCACAAGGACACAAAGGCAAGTTTTAAATCTTTTGTTCGGGAACTTATTAATGATCACACCCCCAGTTGGTAGGTGTACTGCCTTGATTTGCGGTGGTTGATTTTTATGTATTTATTAAGTACCACTGAAAAGACGTAGGTATAGATTTGTGCTAAGGGTTTAAAAACTTTTGGACAATATTTTTGGTATCGTCTCGTTTAACCAAATCGTATCTCTTTAAGAATCACCTTAAAAGAAACACAAGCTAGAAAACGTTACGATTGTTTTGTTGTTTTATTTTTTTGGTGTTGTTAACACTTTAGGAAAAGTGTTAATGAACTTTTTGATTTTGATAAACTTTACAAAAAAATCTGTTAACAAAAGGTGGTATATGTGCAAGTATGGCTCTGAAAACTGCTTTAAAACACGCTTACAGCCTCCCCGGCAGCGGCGCCAAAATTTGATTGAGCTCCAGACAGTCAGGTTTTATCACACAAGCTAACCACTTGTGAATGGTCAACCGTAATAAAAATCCAAACAGTCTAGAACCAAATGCAATTAAGATCTGGAGAGTATAGTGTTTCCACAGGTCGTTAAGTCCCACGGAGGATGAATGGTGTTTGAACAAATTCAGATGTCGAATGATCACTAAGGATAATGATCAGTAAGGATTTTGGAATATTTATACATAAAGAAAAAGTTTTGTAAATTACAGGGGCTTAAATGCAAATTAAAGAAAATTAAAAAAGCTAAAATATATTAAATAAACGCTATCACTATTTTTACAATGATGTTTTTCTAGATTTATAAAACAAAATAACTTAAATAAACTATTTTAACTAAAACGTAAACCTATATTACCTAAAAACGTGACCTAGAATGAAAACGTGCGTTATGTATAAAAATTACGCGAGTGCGCAAGTAAAAACGTAAAATTTTTGAAATAAAAGTCATACGAGTGTAAAAAACAATTTTCTTACTTACTATATGACAAAAGAAAATTTTAGAAAAAAGAACTATATTTTTTTGACTTTTATATTTTATATTATGAATTAAATACTATTTTACACTAATTAAATGATTAAAAATACTAAAACTATTTAGAAAAATCTGAAACTTTTTTGTAAAATACTATATACTAATACAAAGCTAAGAAAATTACAAAAGAGGTAACAACTTATTTAAATAAGCTAGAAATAAGCTAAAAAATACGAATAAGCTAAAATGGAAAACAAGAGGTATATATTAAATATTGCAAACCATAACCAGTCAAAGACCCAAGGGCAGTTGGTATGGTGTGTGTGTGGTAGCTGGGTGGCGTGTTCGAATCCCAGCAATGACTTTTTGCAAACTTTTTTTTTTTTTTTTGATTTTTCTTTTACAAACTGCTTAAGTACACTGAAATAAGCAATTTTTATAACTACAACTTTTTCTAAAAACCACTAATAAGCTCAGTTTGAGCTTATTATTTCAACAGTGGACAAAAATTTGCAATAAGCACAAGTTTAAACCAAAATGGCTTATAAGCTGATAAATAAGCACAAGTAAACTGGAAATAAGCTAGGAAACTGATAATAAGCTATAATGACAACTGGAAAAGTAATTTAACTAAGAAATAAGCACTGGATAAGCTTCAAATAAGCACAAGCTTATCTGTTGAACATGACACTTATTGGTTTTCTAGGTACTTTTAAGCTAACTTTTAAGCACTGTAATAAGCTAGAAAATGAAAACAAATACTGGAATTAACAAGTTGACCAACTCAGCTTTCCAAAAAGCTAAAGCTCTTACTGTAGTGATGACTAATGAGCTTATGGTGAGCTTGAGAAAAAACTGGTAAACACTGAGTAATGACTCAGTATATAATGAGTGTTTTGGACAAACAAAAAGCTATGTACAGCCTTACTGAATAAGCTACAAAGTGGAAAATTAAGCTTGGGACTTAAAGATGGCTAGGTTGGCTTTCCAAAGAACCAAGATTCACAAGCTAAAGCTAACTGATGAGCTCTGTGTGAGCTTGTGAAAGTGGCTAGCTCAACTGTGCACATGGCATGTTTTGACTTTTTAAGAAAATGAGCTAAGTTGACTTTGATGAAGTTTAAATCAATACCACTTACTGATTATGATATATTAAGCTGTAATAAGAATGATTTAAGCTAGAGTACCAAGTTTTAAGCTAATATGATGAATTTTACACTTTAACTCCTAACAGTTAATTATTTAAGTGAGATTAAGAGTGATTTTGACTATTTATAAAACAAAGACAGGATTTTATGTTTTAACTGAGATACTAAATACTAAAGTGACATGAACCAACAACAAGCAATGACACATATGTCCTCTAACACATGTAACACACTGAATCCAAACACTCCTATACTTGACTGTTTTGAAACTTTTTAAAGCTTAACACAGATTA
Organism: Chrysanthemum makinoi; assembly: GCA_910596185.1. Taxonomy (NCBI): domain Eukaryota; kingdom Viridiplantae; phylum Streptophyta; class Magnoliopsida; order Asterales; family Asteraceae; genus Chrysanthemum; species Chrysanthemum makinoi. Next base: position 231,853,744 of record OU343218.1, read on the forward strand.
AAACCATTCCATGGATTAGAGACCTTATATTATCATATATTAAAGCTAAATAAGCATTAAACAACAACACTAACAACATGAAACTAAGAAATTACACTTATGCTATTTTAACTGTTAAAACAAGATTTTTAGCAACTATAAATTTTAAATAACAACCTAACTATTTTATTGTTTAATTATACTTAACTATGACTAAGAAATATAGAAACACAAAAATTGAAGCTTATAAGTAGCTTAAACAGTGAAATGCCAAAATGGATCAAAAGGCTTACAAATTGGATCCAAGCACAAGACTGAGAACTGAGGCACACAAACACAACCTAAAGCTTCCCAATAAGCACTAAACCCAAGGGCAATCCTTTATTAACCCTGCTCCAGCTTTGATCACCATCTCCATTGTTTTTTTTATTTTTCACTAATTTATTTGTATTTTTGGTATTTTTCTCTTTTTTCTTCTAAACTGATTTTAAGGGTTTTTAAAAGCTTAAATAAGCTTTCTAGGAGCTTATGTGATCTTACTCAGTCCATAAAAACAGCTATAAACAACATTAAGCTAACTTGAGATTTTAAGCTTGAAAAATGCATAAACTGAAATCAAAACAGGAAACTTGAAATTGCTAATTGAAAAGGATTTATAATACACTCAGATTACTTAATTCAAAGCTTAAAAGCTTAGACAAACACTGGAAAGTTTAAATTACTAAAACGACATACATAAACTAATTAAAAACTAGATAGATCACTCCTCTGCTTCTCCTCTGCTTTATATTGATCATTTAGACTCCCCACATGTCTCTGAATCTTTCCCACTTCAAATCTTGGCCATTGATTCAGTCAAACTCATCCTAGCCTTTAAAATTGATTTTGGCGCCAAAAGTAGTTTATATAACTTGCAGCCGAAATTTTGCAATTAATGCACTTTGGAAGCTTGTACATGTTGAGGAGACACAAAGGAAAAGGTATTTAGCCTAGTTGGTATATTTGTGAAGAAAAACAGGGGAAGGTATGGTTTAGGGGTTAAAGTGGTGGGGAAGCATTAACTGCGGTTGTGGGCTAGTTCATGAGGTGGAAGGGATGAGAGTGAGTAGTAGGTGGTGAGGTGGAAGTAACAGGTGGTGAAAACCACCTGGTTTTGGGATTGCAGGTGTTGAAGAGGGAGATGAACAGTGCCTGTGGTTTGGCGGGTTTACTTTATTTGACCGGCGGTATAATAAGTGGGGGTTCAAAAATGGGGGGGTCACAAGTTGACAGGGGGTCTTTTGGGTTTTGGCTGGGGATCAAAATACACAAAGGGGTCAGTTTGGTTTGTTTAATACACAAGGACCATTTATGTAATTTTCTGTTTTTGAGGGGCTGAACCTGCCAACAATCCAAAGTTATTACAAGGACCAAACTTATCATTTATGAATAGTACAAGGACCACATTTGCATAAAATTCCATTTTTATATTTCCAAGGACTATTTATGACACTTTTTAAACTTGAGGGACTAAAGTTGTCATTTTGCAATTTTTTTAAACTTTGAAGGGTTTGTTTTGACAACTTTTGAATCCCATTGACCTTAAATGACATTTTTCTTTATTTTGATATACCAGGGACTATTTTTGACAACTTTTGAAACTTGGGGGACTAAAACTGCCAAATATGCAAACTTAATACGTTTTTCATCTGATTTTGATGTTTTTGCATTTAAAACACATAAAACACTTATTTGTGATATTTTCATCATTTTGATGTATTTCTGAGTGTTTTCAGATGTTTTTGGCATTCTAAACAGTATAAAAATGATGAGTATTTAGACACTCATCAGAATGCATATCACTCGGATGTTCTGGCAATACCACAAGGATAATGCGTAGGACTCAAGATATAATCTCTCTTTTCACATTGTGTGAAATAGAGAGTCTTCATTGAAAGTGTCCTAAGGAGATTAATTGATGATCTCGTGGCTCTAGACTCAATTTGTGCATATTTGGATCCTATATCGGAGACTAGGGAGAGGGTCTCCTTCTTCAATATCAACAATCTCTAAGAGAAAGTCGATAGATTATGTAGGTTCCCCGTGAGAATAAAACAAGCCCTTTTAAGAGGAACTTGAGTGGTTTGGAAAGTTGAAGTGCAGTGCGTCACTGGGTCCATGACGTCTTGTCTTCAATACCGATGTTACCTTGGTAACCACCAGTAGTATATGAATTGAACCCGGTTTCTGCCCTAAGGTTGAATAAATGGAGAGCTATTTCTTTTCACCCTTTTTCACATTCAATTTTTTTTCATTCTTCAACCCCTTCAGTGGTTACCGAGACTTCATAACTAGAACCTTGTTGGGTTTATTCCAGTACTAGTTCAGTCTTAGTCCGCACTCTTCCCACATCTCATTTTTCTCCTTTTTTCAATATTCCTAAGGACTTCTACACTATCTAGTGGATTGTCCCTGGGTAGATCCCTCCGGTTCTGGCGGATCATGGGAACAACTACCTAACCTTATCATCCTTATATCACCATACATAAAGTAAAGTTGGTCGGTCTATTTGGTATTGTTCATCTGCCATTGGAACCAATTGAAAACCATTTGAAAATCAATCCAGATACTTATGATATATTATCAAAGCATTTTGTACCTGAATTGCTCTTGATATTTTTTAGAACAAGAGCTCCCCCTCAACATGTGCATCAAGTGTTTGAAATCGTTTTGCACACGGAGGCAAGAGAAAGAATTAACTTCTTTGAATACCATTTTCTAAAAAATATCAACATCACTTCCCTAATCAAATCAAGTAGATAAAGTATTTTGGGGAAGGATGAGGTTTTCATAAGCTTGCTCCCCCTCAATATGTGCATAAATATTTGAAAATGTTTTGCACATATTAGGAAAAGACTGCACATTGAGATAAACTGATCACGTTTCAAATATTTTTGGTTTAAGATAGATGCTCCCCCTCAACATGTGCATGAAAAAATTGAAATCGTTTGGCACATGTGGGAAGGAGAGCTTGTACATACTTATAAAACCATTTACCGAATTATCAGTTTAAATCCAATTTAAATCACAAATTCTCCCCCGATCACAATTATCAACTCATTTGAGATTTGTGATCTCTGTAGATTTAAATTGAATTTGAAAGCTTTTAGGGAGAATTGTGACTTGATTATGAAAAACGTTTTAACTGATAAGGATCGGATTTTGAGACTTTAAACTCCATTGAATAAACATGCATGATTATCTTTTGAAAATAATTGTATGACAAATAACTTTTTGATTTAATTGAAATAATTCTCCCCCTCAATCAATGACATAAGTTGTTGATTGAGAGATAGATGTTTTGACAAACTTTTAAGTCCAGATGATTATTAAAAATAGAGTCCAAATTATTTTTCAAAACAACTAGTTTTCATTAGATATTAAGGATTAGTTTAAAGAATCAGAGCAAGGAATTTGAAAACCAAGATAAAGAATGGCTCTGTTCTATCTTTGAAAAGCGGGTTACTGCCTGAAATGACAATAAACCATTTTATTTCTCTTTCTCTCAAAATTTTTCTTAGTTTAAGATTTTTCTTAGTTTAAGATGATTAGCTTAAGATTTTTTTTTTTTTTTTTTTTTAAATTCGTACAACATCAAGACCGTAGATATAATTGAATCGAGAAAAACATGAACAAAGTGACATTTTTTTTAAATGATATTTACAAGAGATAGATGAAGGAAACCTTTTACTCCTCTTCTTCCTCTTGAAGACGTTTGAGTGTTTCTGGTTGTAGGCTCTTAAGACCCAGTCGTGGAAGAATAAACTCAAAACGTTCTCTAGGAAGAGCTTTGGTGAAGATGTCTGCTAACTGGTATTCAGTCCTCACAAAGTATAGTTCCACCACACCGTTTTCAACTTGCTCCCTGATAAAATGATGTCGAATGTCGATGTGCTTTGCTCTTGAGGGTTGTACATTGTTGCATGAGAGAGCAATAGCACTTTTATTATCACAGTACAGAGGGATTTTCTTGAATTCAAAGCCATAGTCAGATAATTGTGATCTCATCCATAGGATTTGAGCACAACAAGACGACATGGCTATGTATTCAGCCTCTGTAGAGGAAATAGAAGTACTCATTTGCTTCTTTGAAGACCAGCTCACAAGCTTATCACCCAAAAACTAAGCACCTCCAGAAGTACTTCGACGAGTATCTTGACATCCTGCATGATCAGCATCTGCATAGGCTGTTAGTGACATACCGGTGTATTTCGGGTACCAAAGTCCATATTGATGGTACCTTGGAGATACCGAAAGACCCGTTTAACCGCTTCAAGGTGCTTTTTAGTAGGCTTAGCCTGGTATCTGGCACACATGCACACAAATAACAAGATGTCTGGTCTACTAGCTGTGAGGTACATCAGGGTCCAATCATACTACGATATTTAGTTTGGTCTACCATGATCCCTGAGTGGTCCTCATCTAGTTTAGTACGTTCAATCATGGGAGTGTCAACAGGGTCACTTGAATCAAATCCAAATTTCTTTAAAATCTCATTTGCATATTTAGATTGATTTATGAAAATGCCTCCGGGACTTTGAGAAATTTGTAGTCCTAAAAAAAATGACATTTGTCCCATCATTGACATTTGAAATTTAGAACCCATTTCATTTGAAAAACGATCACATTCATTGGGGTCAGTCGAGGCAAAGATAATATCATCAACATAAATTTGAACATGAATTAAGTGTTTGCCTGACTTCCGCGTGAACAATGTCGGATCAACAGCTCATTTGCTGAATCCAGTGGATAGAAGAAACTTTGATAGCGTATCATACCATGCCCTTGGAGCTTGCTTTAAACCGTAAAGAGCCTTCTTCAAATGATAGACGTGAGTAGGATGCTCTGGATTCACAAAACCTTCAGGTTGGCTGACGTAGATGACTTCTTTAAGATCTTCATTCAGAAATGCCGTCTTTACATCCATCTGATAGACTACCATGTTCTTACTAGCAGCATTAGCCAAGAATATTCTGATTGCCTCGATACGAGCAACAGGAGCAAATGATTCTTCAAAGTTAATACCCTCCTCTTGACGGTATCCTTTAGCAACCAATCGAGCCTTGTTCTTTAAGACATCACCATGCTCATCAAGTTTCACTTTGAAGATCCATTTTAGAGAAATGATCATAGCACAATCTGGAGCAGGTACTAATTCCCATACATCAAGTCGATCAAACTCATGAATTTCTTCTTGCATGGCATTGAACCAACTGTCTTCATTCATGGCGGTTTTAACATCTTTTGGTTCGATCTTAGAGAGTACGGAGTTGAAGAAACACCATAAGGCATCGGTTGCAAGTTGTTTCCGCGTGGATACTGGACGAGAGGGATTTCCAATGATGTTGTCTAATGGATGATCGTGAGTCCATTTTCTGAGGTGTTCATGTAGTTGTTGTTGAGGGACTGAAGTAGCAGAGTCGATGTCTCCTGAAGAAGATGGTTCTGATGATGATTCAAGAGCAAAGATATTTTCAAATGGAGCATCTTCGGGAGAAGCAAAGGGATTAACTTCTTCATTGATGCCAGAAACAACTTCATGATGTACATTCGAAGATTGAAGATTGGTTGATGAGACTGAGTTATCAGCAGCAGGCGCTTCTTGACTTAATGAGATTGAAACTCGGGGTTGACTTCATTCACAGGAATATGAGCAGCCTCTGTTGTAGGAATTGACAGTTCATTAGCACTTGGCTCATAGTGTTCATCAAACATCGGATCAAACAATTTCTTTAAATCATCTTCAGTTGGAGGTACATATGGAGTAGCTGGAGAGGAATTTGGTACAAGGGATGAACCAATGGGACTGTTTTGAGGTGTGGGTCCAGAACTGGGTTGTCCAGGAGCCATTTGACCGGTCAGCTCATCAAACATGACATGAATTGTTTCCATGATATTTCGGGTTCTCTTGTTATAGATTCGGTAACCTTTTCTGTTTGGTGCATAGCCTACAAAAACTCCAATGCCCGCTTTAGCTCTCAGTTTTCCTAAATCTTGACCATCATTAGTTGGATAACATAAAGCACCAAACACACGAAGGTATGATAGATCAGGTTTTCTATTGTGGACAAGTTCATAAGGAGTCTTTCCATGAGAAGTGTGAACTAGAGATGGATTTTGAGTGTAACAAGCAGTGGCAATAGCTTCAGCCCATAGAAACATTGGAACCTTTGAGTAAATCAGCATTGTCCTTGCAGCTTCTACAAGAGTTCGATTTTGTCTTTCAACTACACCGTTCTGTTGAGGAGTTCGAGGACACTTCTTTGGGGACTGATTCCAACATTTCCATAAAATTCATTGAGTTCTTTATTAACAAACTCAGTTCCATTGTCAGTACGACGATGAACATTTTTGTTGAGACGGATTTGAAGTTGTTTAATGAGTTTAATGATGACATCTGGAGTTTCATCCTTCGTCCTCAAGAACTTAACCCAAGTGAATCTGGAGTAGTCATCAACCACTACTAACACATATCTCTTCCCATTAATAGTTTGTACTCTCATTGGGCCACATAGATCCATATGAAGGGTATGAAGAACTTCCATTATAGAGTTTGTAGGTTTTGGTTTGTGGGCATATTTCGTGCTCTTTCCCAGTTGGCAGGCTGAACAAAGATGATCCTTTCATATTTTAATCTGGGTAAGCCTCTGACAAGATCCTTTCTGGAGAGGTTGTTTATGGTGCCGAAGTTCAAGTGATTGAGACGACGATGCCATAACCAAGACTTTGTTTTAGAGGCCTTTGATAGCAAGCAGATTGGAGAGGACTTCATCATGTCATCGATAGAGATGGTGTATAGATTATAACCTCGAGTACCTCTTAATAATTCTACACCGTCAAGTTCTCTAACAAAGCAAGTATGTTTTCTAAAAGCCACTTCCAGATCAGAATCACAGAATTGACCAACAGAGAACAGATTGTGACCAAGACCTTCCACATAATATACCTTGGAAATCACACTTTTACCAACCACATAATCTCCATAACCTATAATAGCTCCAAAATGGTTGTTCCCGAATCTAACTGTCCCGATGAATTTGCTCATGAAGTTCATGAGCCGCGACCGGTCTCCAGTCATATGCTTGAAACAACCTGAGTCCAAGTACCACAGAACGATTTAAACGATCTGCAGTTGAACACAGACAATAATGGATAACTTGATAATTAGGATCCCCATGCAAGAATGGGTTCCATTTGGTTAGTAACAGTGATTGGAACACCCACATCAGAGATAGAAACATTCATATCAGAAATTGAGGCAATGGAATCATTATGAATAGATGCAGTACTATTGTCCGTATTTGTCCTATTCAAAGTATGTTCACTTCTTAAGGGAATAGTTCTACCAGTAGGCATCCATTTTCTAGTGGGCATTGCCTGATTATCCTTATGGCCAACATGTATCCATTGATAACATATCTTACTAAATGTTCTTCCTGTGGATTTCCACTGTTTTCTAACTTTCTTTTGCCTATGCCTTTTTGCCTTCTTAGCATGATGTTTTGAATTAACAATGTTAACTGGAGATTTGACAGCATTAGACAAAGCATTCACACTACATTCATGATTAGAGACAGAATTCAAGCAGACATCATACAGGGTTTGCAAATAGTATCAGAATTCGAATTAATTACAGTACGCCTATGGCTAATACTAGAATCAACACGATTAGTTTTATTCGACTCTAGCTTAAAATTCCTAGGTTGGTCTTCTACTCTCTTCCAATGCACATTCTTAGCTTGCGAGGTCCTATCATTCCTTGTATTGTCTTGAGACTTTGACCTGCTTGTTTTAATGTCACTGATTACTCCTGTAGAGGGAATGGGAACATTAGTTGGTTTTGCTACTCTTTGCCCCTGTTTAGATGTTCTGGGATCTGAACTACATGCAGGCACACTAAGGTTCACTTTCTTAACACTAGGCATTGAATGGATTTCATGCTTGGCACTGGGCATAGAACAAGGAATCAAAGGATTAACTCTCTCACCTAAGGACTTAGGGCATATTGTAATTAAGCATTCTAGAAGTTCTTGAGATATACGCATGCATGGTCAATTGCATTATCAAATGGTTTCTCTAACTTATCCTCTTCTACAATCTCACGGAGACATTCTAGACTATCCTTAAGGTATGAGAAATATGTTTGAATGGCAAGTTTGTTATTCCTAAGATGAGGAGGAACATATTTCACAGACAAAGCATATTTATTACACGAGTGAACCTTTGATACATCATTCTCCCCTTTGGTCATTGGCATTTTCCCTTTTGCCTGGCTCTTCAGATTCTCAATTTCTTTTTGCAATGAAGCTATTTGTTCGTTATTTTTGTTACGAGTGACCTTTATTGATTCAAATAACTCATTGAAATGACGTTTAACCTTTTCATTTTCTTCTAGAAAACTTTTGTTTTCCTTTTGTAATGCATTTACTAAGTTTTGAAGATGAAACGTTTGAGAATTCTGAGAATCTAAAGGAGGAGGCATTTGGGAGCCAGTCACGTTGTTCTTTTGACCCTTTAATTGAGAGATTTGGGCTTTCAACTTTCTGATCGTGTTACAATGAGCTTGAATCTGTTCATCACGTTTGTTAATTTGAAAAACTGCATCAAACTCTGGAGCATCTGAGGATGTCTTGATATTTGAAGTTTTGATATTTTCTTTAAGATGTTGGTATTTTAGTTGTAGATTAAAATGTTCAACCTCTAGTTTAGAAAAATGTTTAACCAAATTGTCGTGATCATCCAGTTCAATTTTCTCATTTAGTTTAGAATTTGTCTTTTCAAGCTCAATGACACGATCATGGGAGACTTTCAGGGCAACAGATAGTTCATGAAATTGAGAAGCATTAATTGAACAATTTGTAGCAGTGAAAAACACATCTTGAGCAACACATTCTGTAATAAGAGTCTCATTCAATGTATGCAAGTTCTTCCTCTCAATCTTATTATATTTTAGTGCTCGCTCATAGTCACTAACCTCAACTATCATTGCATCAAATTCCTTTTCCATTTCTTTAATGTCTACATTCATTCCCTTTTTAAGACTTTCAAAATGATCTTTTAGTTGTTTAAAGAAAGGCATGACTTCAGTTAAATAACATTCTTTCGTTTGCTCAAAACCCCTTTCCCCTTCAGTTATACCAGTAGGTGTGATCCTTTTCTTACAAGTTTTCTCAAAATCAACAAATAGTTGAAAAATAACGTATTGACTGATTAAGGTCTTGCTTTTAGTGGCAATAGTCCTAGGAACTAAATGCATTGGTGTATTGGGAGGATACACAGTCGCTGAAGACATTTTCCTAAAGGGAGGGTTTGTTACAACAAGGTTCTCTGCTTTTTGCTTATCTAAGTCTATTTTCCAGAACACTTGTTCGGGTGTTAACAACGTCTGAGGCTTAAACATGTTCAAGGAAATCTAATTCTCCTTTTTGTAATCATGGGGTGTGATATTTATTTTCTTCTCTTTACATTTAGGATCATCTAATTTCTTGTTCATCTTTTCCCTAGTGACTTCATCTGATTTCTTATCTTCCTCAGTGCACTCAAAGCAACTAGGTTTTTGTCTAGGTTTAAGAATCTCATTGCCATTATATATTACATTTTGAGCTGCCTTTGCTATCTTCCCGTACTCTGGGTTAGGTTTATCTATAATGGGAACACTATGCTTGTCGCTTAAAACTCTATGCTTAGTGATCATGTGAGCAGTTTGAATGGTATTCTCTTGTACGTACAACTTATTTTCAAGCTTGTTTTTCAAGGTTTTTAGATTAGAAAAGTCATTCAAAAGTTTTGATTCCTTAACCCTGAATTCTTGCTTAAGCATTTTAACATTTTCTTGAAGTTCTTGTTTTTGCTTAGCAGTTTTAGAAAGCTTTTCTTGTAAGGAGTTCAACTCTTGTTTTAATACTTCTTTTCTAAACCTACTTTTTCTAATAGTTGTACGCATTTGGTCATCCATTTCCTGCTCACGGGTGGTTAATTCAAACTTAGCACGTTGTTCATAAATGGCAACACGTTCTTTATAAGCATTAAGTTCAGAAATAACAGAATCATCAGGGGTACGTGCAGTGTATTCGTCAAAAACATAGTCATCATTGACTGCATAAGATACATCACTTGGTACAGTTTCACTTTCACTTTGTTTCACATATTGATCATATGGAACAACATTGATATTACCCATACTTTCAATATCTGACTCAATAGTTACAGTTGATTGTACTTCGTTATGTATCTTTTGCTCATCAACTTCATCATATAATTTTAATACATCAGAAATGATTTTGTCTTTGGATAGACCAGCTTGTGGTGATGAAGAGACTTTAGGAGAGACCATTGGAGAAATGCTAGCCATGAAAATGGTTTGTGCGTAGGTTCTTCATCAACATCAGAGTCGTATGTATCACAATCAGCTACTTGAAAGGCATTCTGATGATTATGGCCTATCTCCTGAATTGGTTGCTCATCCACATCTGCATCATATGTCTTAGCATTTCCCTCAGCCAAGAACATCAACTCCTCTTCATCTAAAGCTGCACCATTATCCTGAGCTTGCACAAGCAACATCTTATCCCTGAAATACTCTGCATTCTGAGGGCTTTTTGGTGATGTACAGTTCCTTGCAATGTGTCCCTCACCTCCACAATTGTAACATTTGATTGGCTTTGCTTGACCCTGGTTTCCATTCCTTCCCTTATTCTGATTAGCAGTAACCTCTACCAGCTCCAGCTCTTGCTTGTTCGTACTGTCTTTCTTGAACTGGTTGTACCATAACCTTCCCATCTCTGACAGTGGCTTGATTGCGTGGATTAGACGCTGTTATGAGGTTATTGTTGGTGTGTGGGAGAGAGTTCATGTTTTGACTAATCAGGTGAGCCAGTTGATTAATGAAGTTACCCACGTGTGCATCAGCATCAGCTTGTTTGAACATTGGATCGGGAATGAGTTTGTGAGTTCCATCACCCATGGGTATAACTTGTGAAGCTTTAGTAGTAATCCCAATGTTTGAGTAGAATGTAGTTGAATCATTTGATGAGCTTGTCTCTCCTGGATTTGTTTTGAATTGTTCAAGAATCCTCTTTTCAAACATGGCATGTCTCTCATTCTGAAGAAGGAAGGCATAGAGTTGCTCATAGTTTGTATTCTTCAATCCTTTGGTTAGCTTCACAGAGGTGACAAACTTGTGCCATTCGGGATTCATGTTGTTCACAAACTTTGAGTTCAGCTGAATGTTCGGCATAGTCATTTTGATGTTTCTCATGTCATTCACAAGCTTATGGAATCTCACATAGTAAATCAGAAACAAACTGCTAACCATCTGCATACCCATAAGGCATAGAAAATCAGAAACAAACAAAACTGAATACTTCATAACAAGGTTACTACAATTCAAGATACAGAACATTAACCAAGTAGCCTCATTACATAAAAGGTTAAAAGTTATCCCAATGCATAAACAATTAAGAACAACATCCAACTTAGCACCATGTAAATCTTCCACTTCCACACATCACCTTGAGCAGCTACTAATCTTGCCTCAAGCTCATTTCTCCCCCTCAAAGTCCGGTATGATCATTCTTGATCGAGCACAGATTTCAGGATCATACCATCTTATCCACCGACAAGAAGACCCCTATTGATGATTATGAAAAGTCATTAAACAACCACAGTTGTTACAAACTTACACAAGAAATATTAAGACGCACTTACTTGAACAGGACAACCAAAGAATCGACGCCCTGGGTTGGCAGAGGTCCACGAAGTGCGAATAATAGCTTGCTTACCACACCAGCAACGTACCATCTTCAAACAATTATCGTTTTGAAGAAGACGGGTTTTGAAGGATAGTTTAGGGATGGGTGATAAATGTAGACCAAACCTTGTTACACACTAGGGATGAGCATTTCGAACCGAATCCCGGAACCGAACCGGAACCGTACCGGTACCGTACCGAAACGGTACCGATTCTTGAAATACGGTACGGTACCGAGACTACAAAATAAGGTGAAAAAAAATTCGGTACCACTAATTCGGTACGGGACCGGTACCAAATCGGGAAATTCCCGAAAAAAAGCGGGTAAAACCCGATTACCCGGTACCGGTATCGGTATCCGAATCCCGTTCGGTACGGTACCGGTACCACTATTTTTGCTCGGGAAAAAATCGGTACCATTAATTCGGTACGGGATCGGTACGGGACCGGTACCGTGCTCATCCCTATTACACACATATACTAGCTACATACATTGTACAACGGTTTTATTTAGTACGCTACAGTGAAAGACGGTTTTGCCCTCACCAACATAACGTTGACAACGACATTATTGGTCAAGGGACGAATCTGGCATTTAATGGCCAAGGTTTGGACCTGTGGCGATGAAAAAGGCGAGTTTCGTCCCATCGCGATCCGGCCTGCCAAGTTTAGGGACCAACGGTGTATTTTAGTCTTGTTACTTTTTGCAGAATGACAATCTTCTCTTAACTAGTTATTTACGTTTTTTAGTTTTGTAGTTTTTAGTTTTTATTAGGGGTATTTCATCAACCTCAATCTACTTATACCCTCCAAATTTTGTAATGGATAATTTTACTGACAAAAATCAAATGAAAACGTGAACACTTATATTGAAACGGAAGGAGGAAAAGTTATTACAGGCAAAATTGTAGTTTGATGATGAACCGGACTCGAACCAGACATTTTGATTCGGTATTTTTGGTCAAACTGGTTTTCGGACTGTAATCAACCTTATTACTTTCTTCGGCCTATAATAAATGTCTACGTTTAACATGCACAAAGTTTTCGAAAATCTCACTAATTTCACTCTCCACCACGGGAGGTGATTTGCACACTTCCATAAATGATTGGCACACTCAAATTTTGAGTGACTGGGACATTTATACCCTTACAAGATAAACATTACTAAAAATAATATGAGGGATAAATGTCTAAACACTCAAATTTAGAGTGTCCCAATCATTTATAGAAATGTGAAAATCACCTCCCTTTTCTCATTGGTTAAAATGAAAAGTGAACACTTGTTTTAGAACATCTCAAAACAGCAATGTGGGTACTTATTATAAAATGGGTGAGTATAAACCAGGGGCGGAGCCAGAATTTTGTTATCGAGAGGGCACACTCTAATAAATTTTAGAAACTACAATATAAATTGGTATTTAAAAGGGGCAAATTACGAAAGAAAATCAAATATTTTTGAAAATTTACACTACAATTTTTTTCGCTAAAGGGCACCTGCCCCTTGTGCCCCCTTTTATCTACGCCCATGGTATAAACTAAGGGGAGTGATTGACACACTCCAAAAAATTATTAGGACACTCAATGTACATGTAGTTAAAGCATGTTTTGCATACAGTGGAGCGTCTCAAATCTCAATAACTTTTTGGAGTGTACGAATCAGTTCCCATAAACTAAGGTTGGTTATAAGGGTGGGAAGAAAATTGAAAGTATAAAAACTGAAGGACCAAAATCAAAAGTACAAAAAGATGTGTTTTTGTGGGAAGTGCTAATTATCCGGCTAAACAAAAGTGGAAGAAGAAATGATGGCGGCCAAACCCTCAAACGGTAACAACAACAACAACAACTAGTCCTTTCTTTCTTATACTTTATATAAGAACAACTTAACTTATGTATTATTCTGCATATGATAATGATATGGCAGCATCTATCCTTGAAGAGCTGAAAAATGGTTCAGCTAAATTCGAACTTGTTACGACTCCGGTCACTCCACTTTTTGTTAAAACCCATTCATTCTTTGCCAAAATTGGACCTCCTCTTCATTTGTAAGTTAGTTTATTCGCGCAATCTTTATTTTTACGATTTAAGGAGTACATTACATATTTGGTTGTTTGTGTTGAATTGAACAAGTAGCTAGCTTCAAGTTATGTTACAAACTTTATATTTACCTTGCCATAGAAACTGATACATAGTAACAAATTTACGGGTTTTCAACTGGTAAAATTTTCTTGTTTAGAAATAGCTGGAATGTATTGATAAGTATCAAACCAGGATTTTAAGGATTTGTACTCGAGATTGAATTACATGAACTAACTAACAGTTGGCTTCTAAAATAAGTCACGTGTGTGGTCTCCAATTTACCAGTAGTAAGGAAAACAACACGAATAAAGAAACACTCGCTCTTGAAAAGAGAAAGTTGCGGTATTCTCTCTCATGTTTTATGTTTGAGCAACAGAATGCAATGTGATATCTTTTTTACGGATATATGCACACACTTTCTTAATGCATCATAGTTTTACCAATTCTTTCAATGCAAAAATTTTAATAAAACGGCATCTTCTCTTGCACTTTACACCATGTACAAAAAAGAGGTTATGTCATTTACGAGTGTCTTGTTTCATATTTGGTTTAGAGGTTAATTTTGATGTTTGCACTGAATTTCTATGTTGGTTGGCTCTTCGTAATTGTCATTTAAATTCTAAGACAAATTTTTCTTCCTTTTAAATCTAGGGAAGTTTCACCAGCATTAAGGAAAGTGGAGAGTTTTAGGGTGCACAAAGTTACGGGTGATGGACGCTGTATGTTTCGTGCTCTGGTATGATTAGTACTATGGCTTCATGATTTTTCTATGTAATATGGTTTCAAAACAAACAAGAAAAGAGCGACTTAACCTAATGAAAATCGTGGAAGCAAAGTCAGACTCACCAAAGTGTCCGCTGAATTGTGACATGAGATGAACGATGAAAAAATAGTTGTAGCATTCAGGAACTGAGAACGGGAGAATATATAATTGTGACACTAGTTTAAGGCAAATAAATAAAGTTGGAGTCTTTATCATGTCTGTGAATGGCCACAACTATTCTATTGTTTCAGCAACTTATGTGATGCTCCTTAATGTATTATAGGTGAAGGGAATGGCTTTGAACAAGAGCGTTACTCTTAGCGCCCGAGAAGAACGAGAAAATGCAGGTTCTTTTCTGTGTTTCATTCATCTTTTGTTGTCTGTCTGATCAGAGCTGCTAATGCCAGTACATTGAACACATATAATCTACTACATTATGACTATTCTTTGTTCCAATGGAATATGAAAAATCATACTAATTTACTAAAAAATTGGATACCACTCAGTTTTTAAATGTTATTTTGCGGTTGTTTCTTTTAATCTTTCTTTCTGTATTCTTCTGCCAAAATGTTTTGTGTGAATTTTGGGTGCATATGCTGCAGATGAACTTCGAATGGCTATTAAAGATGTCTTATGTGACAATGACAAAGAAAGGCATCAGTACGAAGAAGCATTAATAGCAATTACTGTTGAAGAGTCCTTGAAACGGTTAGAAAGGCTCTCTTTTCCTCACAACAAAGTTCTTCGCAATTGCTGAGTGTGATTAGGGGTTACAATTTGCAACCATTTATATAGGGACCTGTCAGTTCGGGTTGTATTTTTTACAACGGATAATGTAGAAAATTAGCTAAAACTAAGACAAGTTAGTTGGGCTGAACTAGCTAAATATGTCAGAAGTCATGTAACGTGTATGCAAATGCTTACAATGTCGGCTTGTTTAATATCAGATTTTTTTAGTATGTATCTTTACCATTTTTAACACATTGAAAATTTTCAATAACATGGACCAAAACTCCAAAGGTTTTGGTGGGTCAGTCCAAACCTCAGCCAGCCCATTTTGAATTTTTGAACCGTTATCATCTGATTTTCGCCTCTAATTCTGATCATTCTAAGGGTTATTCAAGATGTGTTGATAAATCTTATTTAATGAATGCTTGTAGATACTGTCAACGCATTGGACGGGCAGATTTTTGGGGAGGAGAGTCAGAACTACTGGTTAGTATCTCAAACATGTGCTGATATGATGCTTTTTACGTGTCTGCTATTCTGCTATTCTTGCCATGCTAACCTTTGTGGATTTTGAAGTGCATAGCTGATCACAAAGGTAGGTGGCATGATGTGTGGGTCTGGTAACGGGTCAAAACGGGACCAGGTTGAAATTAGTCATTTTTAGGTTCAAAATGGAACGGGTCAGGTTGAGTTTACCCAGAAACACTTTTTGTGGCATTTAAAAAAGTTTAAAAAGTTAGTGCGCTAATAATAATCAATAGACTATGGCGAGTTTAGACACATTTGACCTGTTCCCTGTGGCTTACAACACACTGTGCAAACCATGCATGTTAAGAATTTTACTTGCTGACCGTCTCTATCTTGTCCGACATGTTGATCATACTCTTAGTATATCGCTGCTAAGGATAACCAAATAACGATAGTCTTCAAGTGACAGGTTTTTAGTCCTTTATGCAAAGCAATGAACTGTACCTTTTTCTCTCTTCAGCCACATCTCCAAATTTTCCAAATATTATAATTTTTATGTACCTTATTGGAAATCTTTTTTCTTTGTAAACAATTTTCTGTCTTACTTAACAGGAATCCTATTTCTGTTCGGATACCCATCATCTTTTTCTCTTTTTCATAAGTAGCATCTTATCATATATATTATATTAATAAGCTCCCAGGCTAGTTTCTTTTTGGTGCCAATATCCTACACAAGTTTCATGAAAGGTTAAGTTGGTACAAGAAAAGGTCAATAAGCAATTGTCCACAGGTCATACATGAAAAACGAGATGCAATTGTCCAGTATGTAGGTAAGTTCCTTTAGTGCTCTACCTGGTCATAACTCAATACGATTTCTTGAGCACTCAAAAGTGTGCTAATAGTTAAAAAGCTAAACGATATGGTTGTAATAATCTTTATTTAGTACATTATTTACTGTTTTGACCTTTTACCCACTCTGCTCATTGTGACCACCTCCATTAGATATGTAGAAACATTACCTTACCTATGCTTCTCTTATGCATTCAAACAAAATCAGAAAAGCATGGGTGTCAACCTTTTAGTAGACCTTGTATTTTAGTTGGATCACCATCTGCCTCTAATAGTATAGTAGCTAGATATATGTTTTTATGCCTTTTGTTGTTTTGGCGATAAATAATAAGCAAGATGTTAAACTTGTCCTTTAAGAGTTTAATGGGGTACTTTTGCTATCTTTATTTGCCATTTGTACATTGCCAGAGACAGACTGGAGGTTCATCTTCTTAATTCACGTGTTTTGCTTCTGTGTGCAGATCTAATCACACATTTACTTTCCTTCCACAGGTACTGTCCAAGTTATGTCGCCAACCAATCATGGTCTATATACCCGAGCATGAGGTATTGTTAATTGTTTTCAAATAGAGGTGCCAATTTGGGTTGTGCTTATCTCAAATACGTCAAATCAGTGAATTTAGCTGGAAGGGGAATGGATCGAGTTGGCTTGTCAATTAAACAAAACATATTTGTCGAGTAATTGTTTGGTTAATCATAGTTGACAGATTAATTATCTATAGAAAATTTGATAAATAAGTGTTTATATTTCAGCCCATACTAAAAAATGACCCCTGAATACGTTTTTGACCCATTCATAGATCTGCCATCCTGCCACCGCTAGTGTAAAGAAATGTGGATCTGTCATTTGAACCAGCTTTTAGTTCAATCCTTCACCATCAGTAGGACTTAAACTAGCAGTAATATAAATTTTGGCTATTGTACTGCAAAAAGTGATTTGTCTAGTCACTCAATTAATCTGGGTACATGATGCACTTACAGCCATATACATAATAACATAAATATGCTATTTTTGTCGTGAAAACTTATACTTTTCGAGCCATCTCCTTTGTTATATTGAATAGTCTTCTGATACTCGGTGTATTGCAGCATACAAAAGCTGGTTATGGATCCGGTTTCATACCGATTGCTGAGTATGGAGCAGATTTTGCAAAGGCATCAGGACAAGGGAAAGCTAAGAAAGCTGTGAGGCTTTTGTACAGCGGAAGAAATCATTATGACCTCCTTGTATAATTCAACTGGATTTAATATATTAGTGGGAAAGTTAGTTTTGGTAAATTCAGAACCTGAATAGCATGCACTGTTATTAAGAGTTTTGGTATAAAGAACTTCTTAAGTTTAGAGTATGGATGATTGCGAATTACATATAGTGGCTTTAGAAATATTTTTTTCTCAAAGAACAATGTTTACTTGCACTAAACCTTTCGCGTTCTCCTTCTTAAGAAGTAGACGATGCCATTGGACAAACTGCATAACCTTTTTGTAATCTTTTTGCTAGGAATATACTTAGTATCAGAATGAGGAATTAGCTGGAATTTACTATAATAGCATAATGGTATGAATTACTGTATAATTTTTTTTGAAACAAAATGTGTATAGAACTGATTTTAGTTATTTAAAGGAAAACATAATTCTCTATTTTTTTTTTATCACTTTTTAGAACATTCCCCATGCTTGCAATAACTTGTACAATATTTTTTGCAATATAATGTGTATATAAAGGCTTCCATCAATGTACTTCCTCATAAAGGTTTTGCAAAGGGGGTGGTTGGACCTCATTACTCACCTACCTTAATTTCTTCTTCTGCTTATAACATTGTTCTAAACAACACACACACATCACACCCTATTTTATTTGAAAGCTAAAAACCCTAAAAACATACCACACTCACTTGTTTGGCGGCCCATCTCCCTTGCAAGCAAAGCTTCTCTTTCAGGCTCAACACTACTCTTGATCGAGCTTATGGCTTTTGATTTCTTTCAGGTGATCGAGCTCATGTCGCTCTTTCTGTCCCGTGAGCTAAACTACCTTCATAATGATAAACACAGGTTAGATATTCATTTTGCATGTGAATACTCATATTATTTGATGTTTATAAGATAAAACAAAGCAAGATTAATTAGAAAAGTTGCTCCTTTTAAACTTTTACAATGTTATGATCAAACATAACAAGTTTTTTCAACATTGAAGTGTTTTGCCTTTGTGTATATGTCTATATAGTATAAACTATTAGTTAAAAGCATGTGAATACTCATAAACTATTTTGCATGTGAATACTCATAAACTATGAAAGCTTTTTGGCTTTTGCATGACTCTTGGGTTCTTAAGGATTTTTTGTTGTTTATTACTTAAGTTAACATGTTATGTATTTATTAAGCTAATTGTGTATTATGTATGTCAGGATATTAACTCCTTGTGGTATTAAAACGGGTATTCCGGAGCATCCTTAAGAGGGAAAAGCCTCCCTACAGGGAATGCACCCTAACTAGGCTTCAAGGTATAAATTCACTAGAGTTGGGGTGTTGATCGTGTCGGGTTTGGGTCCAATCGGGTTGTGGCTAAGAAAACATACCCACATCTGACCTTATAACATCTGAAATTCAATAAAAACCGGTCGAACAACTACATTACAATGCATGATCCGAGACTGAAACAACATACAACAAACTCTATCATCATATACAACAATTACTCATTCATCAAAATCACCTTACATCACTAAATCGATAACATAAAACAAAAGACCAGGAACAGGATCCCAAACTAACAAACAAGAAACTGGATCAAGACCCACAAATGATCTGACAAACCATATGCCACTAACCCAATATCCCATATGGTCTGCCTACCAGGGAGGCTTCTTGTGAGTGTGTAATTCCATGGGGCTTGGACTCGTTATTATCTGTTGATATTTTCTTTTCGGGGTTCTGCCTAGGGTTAGGGGACATGGCTTCTTCCCGAGGACGTGCATAAATATTCAGTATGATGATTTTTTAGTTTTGAACTTTTGATGATAAGTGAATGAAATTTTTGTATAAAATATGTGAAAGTGATGTACTGTGAACTTCTGTGGTATTCGTTGTGCGGTGTTTTGGTTAGAATGTTAGACAATAGTTGTTTTTAGTTTGTCGTTTGTACATGTTATGTCTATGATTCTTATGGTTAATGTGAAGGTATTTCTTATTTGTTGGTATGATGTGTTGATACAAAAGTTGGGCGTTCATTGTTTGGACTCCGATTCCGTATCAATTGGATCTTAATGCTTGAGACCTGCGCACTAAGAAAACAGAAAACACCGTTAGACTTACCGTGGGATTGTCTCCCACGATTATCCTCCGGCGTGAGAGTAAGTAATCGGTTTTAGGGTTTAGTCGAGAGTTAGGGTTATTAGATCGTACCTTTAATGAGGACCGAGATGCCCTTTATATATACACGAAATCCTTGTTGGTTTCGTGTTTCCCAACCTTCGGCGGATCCCGCCTAAGTCAGGCAATTAATACATATCTCATAAATAAGAGATATCCGATATCCAAACCATAAATAAATATGGGTTTGGGCCTTCGTGAGCCCAAACTGTTACCGGGTTAGCCCAGTTGTACTGGGCTCGCTAGTAGCAGTCATTGGTTGGGTTCGTGACCCAAATGCGGACTATACGTCATCATGTCCCCCCAGTCTAGTATGCGCAAGGACAACCTGCGGATGCTAGACTAATAGTTGTAGCCCATAATTCTTCGAAGCGTAACAAAGAAGCCAAAAAAGAAAAAATGTCCCGCCTTGAAGAATACACGGTGAATCTAGTCAAAATATTTCAAATGCACACCTCGTAAATCGTGGAAAAGTAACTGAAAAGATGTCATGTCAACAGATCCTATCCACACATTTAGAGATAGTGGGTCCACGTGTCGATCATCGTGTGGATGTGAAAATCTATAAACCATCGCCTCCCATTTACTGTGTTTATCACAGTAAAAGAAAGCATTTCCACCATTGTTGAAAAACTCAAACTGCAACCCAGAATCCGTTAATATTCCATAGGTAACCGCGCGTGCGCATTCAAAAAACTATATCATGGTCCGTGGATTAACTGACTTTGTCTCCGACCTGACCGAGGATGAACTTCGTGAGTTCACCTCGGATTATTATATCCCACTCGCTCTGCATCCGGTAGTCCCGACCGCGCAGGCTTCAATAGCGGATTTCCCCTAAGGGAAGGTAGGGGTATACACACGTTTTTTCGAATTTTTGAATCAACGTGTGCCTATATCCTTATTCCTGTGCGACGTATTAAACTATTATCATCTGCACATATCCCAGCTGCACTGTATAGGTGCGGCAAAAATAACAAACTTCGAGGTTAATTGCCGGTTATTGGCGATTAACCCCACCATCTACTTGTTCCGCGCTTTTTATCGCACAACGTGGTCAAACGGGTGGGTTTCGTTCGCTAAGCACGCCGGGAGGTTGCAATGTTACAAACTGGATGCACTTAGGAACTGGAGGGAAATTTTTTTCTGGGTTGATAAGGCGCTATTTCCCTGGGACTTCGACTTCTATACCCAGGGTTCGCTGCCAAAGGATGAGCGCCCCCCTGGAACATACAGAGCTGAGGATGCTGATACGATAAACACCAACCGTATTCCCATCAGTTCCTACCCCGAGGAATTTTTGGTGCATATGGGCATCAGTCGTAATTACTTTGGTAGACCTGATGAGGTGCCAATCTTCTTAGACGCGGAGGGCCAGGGTGGGTGCTTGTCCTATCGCATTCCTTTGCTATATTAATGTGAGCCTTTCTTTTAATCTTTGTACTTTTCGTAACCTGTTTGTTGTTTGTCTTCTGTTGCACAGAGATGGATCTATTCGGAGTTGTACAATTGGCGAAGCCGCGCCAGGTTACTATGGGGGTGCGCCCGTTGAGAGAGGGGGAAAAGCCCATTCTAGAAGCTACAGCGGGACGTACCATAGAAATGGAGTTGGGAGAGACGGGAGGTAGTTCCTCCGTCGCGCTGGAGGCGACCCCTCTACAAAGCGTGCCTAGCCCCAGGGTACCTTCCCCGTTAGTGGAGCCGTCGCACATAGATGTGGCGGAAAACATGGAAGAAGAGGAGGAGGAGGCCAGCCAAGGATTGAAGCGTAAGAGAGCGCTGAGTGGCGATGGCACGAGCTCATCCAGGAAGAAACGTCCTGTCGTTCTGGACGTGGAGTCGTCCTCAGATGATGTTGCATCGCCCCCTCCCCTTTCAGCTGATACTACTGTTCCCCAGTAAGTATAATTTTCAAAGCCCTTATCGCATTCCCTGTTTATGTGATGAAACAATCGCTAATTCTCTTTTTTGCGTGCAGTATTGAACACCCTAGGAAGTCGCCCCACAAGGCTAGTCCTGTTCGCGCTGATTCTTCTAAACAAAAGAGCCAAGGCGCTGAGCCATTGGCATCTGGGGGCGGGCCAATGGATCAGCTTGTTGAAGATTTGGTGTTGGCTGCTGCGCACCAAGCTACGTTGGTTGCGCAACTAAAGGCAAGATATTCTGGAGAAAGTAGCCAGAGCCCGTTTGGCCAGTGCCCGTTGGTTGCGCGCAAAAGGACCAACAGATTGCGCAGCTGGAGGCCCATTTGGCCAGTGCCCGGGTTGAAGCAGAGGCAATGAGCTCATATGCCCAAAGACTTGCTGAAGAAAAGATGTCACTGCTGAGCCAAATAAGTTAGGAGCGTACTGCATCAGCGGATTACAAGGCTTCATGTCTCTGGGCGTTGAAATATCTGGAAAAGGGGAAGGAAGAGTTGTTCTCTCAGTTAGGGGATTTTGGTGCAACTGTTGGAAGCTCGCTGGAATAGCAGGAGATGAAGTTGCGCAAGCTCAGCATTGAGTATGATGAGGAGTTGTGTAACCACCCGCATTTTTAGGTTACTTTTCATTTTCGAGAATTTACAATTCACTTTCACTATTCACATTTACTATTCACTTTTACTATTCATCCGTAAAACTTTTATTTCACATTCTCGTAAGATAAATTATTTTAGTAATGACCTGAGAGTTCGACCATCGTTAGATCATTTTCGCAAAAGTTATTAAGTAAACATCGTTTTTAAAGTTTCGTTTTAGACGGTCCACCGTTTAAACATCACGCGCTTAACGAAAATCAACCCTGACAATTTTCCTCGCATCAGATAAATTTTTAGATCATTCATGATTAATTTGAAAATTTTTAAGAATTATTATTTTTAATATTACCAAATAAGCCCAGCGCAGAACAAAACTAAACTTACGTTTTAAACAATTCTACTTACATCCAGACTTAACGATTCCTGCACTGTGTTTCTAAATATGTTTTGACACTTTTACATTTTTTGGAAAAGTCAAACATATTTCCCTCCTCCTTTGACCATAAAGGAATTAACCTTGTACGTTCTACATTTCTGCTTAAATCGCGTAACTTTTAAACTTCACAAATAACTGTAAAGTTATCCTGCGTATGACGAAAACCACATTTTAACATCTCATATCACTTTTAGACTAATTTTAGTCCACTCTAAATAAATTCACAGTCGTTTCCCTGAAATTTCGTTCTTTTCTGATAAACTGCGAATTACGCGTTTTTGACCTGTATTTCCAGCTTTAAGCAGCGTTTTTGCACCCAATGAGACTTATCACCCATTTTATATTTTTAGATGGAGTATAATGATGAGTTTCATCATTCCTCCAAGTTTCGTATTTTCACGATACCGGTTTTACGTTTTATTGCTTCGGTTGGCATTTAACGGAACCAAAACTCACTCCGTAACCAAGATAATACCAAAACTAACCACATAAGTCATCCTACCTTATCATGAACGAAATTAGGGAGTAGAGTCATCATCTTGGTGTCAAAATCCTAAGCATACTTCCTTTAGATCATTTACATGTGTAATTTTAACCATGGTTAGTTTTTAACCCAATATATAGTTAACTATTTTTCTCATCCTATAAATACCAAGCTAAAACCTTCATTTTATCTTGCACCACCCCTTCTTAACACCTAAAGTCCTAAACCTAAAGGCATTTCTTATAGATCTTGTAAGAACATTCATGTGTTCTTGAAGAAAACTAGCGTTTGATCTTCGTTCTTGGAAGTTTTCAAGAAAGAGTCGTTATAATCTTCAAATAACTTCAAGTCTCCAAAAGGACGTTGTTATAATCTTCTATTATCCTTGGAGCTTTCAAGAAGGCGTTGTTATAATCTTCTAATAGCCTTGGGTTTTTGAAGATTGCAAATTCTACGTCGAAGCTCCGCTTATATTTCCTTTTTCCATAATACTCAAGCATTCTATATTAAGGTAAGTATTTATAAGACTCAAACTTATTTAAATACTTATAAACTTTGTTAGTTTATTTATTGTATTTATAAACTATTAATATATAATGTAATCAAGTAATCAAAATACATATTTTACGTATTGAGCACTACAACACTAGGGAACTTCATGTGAGGGGTTTCATTTGAGTAAAACGTATCGACGAGTTCTGGATTTACGATTTAAAGTGTCCTAGCTCCTCGAGCGTTTACTGCATGACCTCTGAATTATGATGGCCCGAACGGTAGTACGATATATATAAACTAAATATGTTTTCACATATTAAAGATCTTACTATAAACATTGAGACGTATATAGGATGGTTTATGTTTTCCTAAACATTGTTCCAAACCTAAGTCGCAACATTCTATTCTAGGTTGCTCGTAGAAGTTCTCACGGCATATCCATCATCCTCATTATACACTTGATATCATTTACTCTAAGGTGAGTTCATAGCCCCACTTTCTATTACTTAATTGTTTTACAAACCCTTGGGGAGATACATGCTTTATTTTAAATCGAACACATTGCTTTCAAACTGTATACTTATCTGATTGTTTTATTAGCACTAAGTTTCCGCATTTGCCAAACTTAAGTCCCTTAATCATGAATCATTAATCACTATGTGAGAGTGGGCGCGAATATTGTGAATAGATCTATTGGGTTTGACGAATCCCGTTTGTGTTGACCGGGTAGGCAAACAAACGCACTATATTTGAGTAACATTGGTAAAAATGGAAATTTTACCTGATAGGGCACGCACCGACATTTTCTCCAATTAATTTTGGAACACGTTAACGCCTTGATTGCATGATGCTTAGTCCAATAATAACTGTTTTGTTTTCAAACCATTGGTGTGAGTCTATAGCTCACACTACAAACATAATGTGTTCAACCATCAAACAAACTCTATGAATTTCACTCAACCTTTGTGTTGACAGTTTTAAGCATGTATTTCAGGTCTATAATGTCGGAAGCTGGCACGGAAGAGCAAGGACTAGATCAAGAAGGCTATAAATTTTATTATCATTCGAAAATCATTTTAATGTATTTTGTAAACATGGAACCATTTGGGACCTCATTTTTGTAAACTCTGATATTTATATAAATCGAATGATAAATCTTTTAAAACGACTCCATTAGAGTACGTTTTCTATTGTTATGACTGTTGTGCCATGAAGTAACACCCAGTTTGAATTCCGCTGCGTATTACGAAATTGGGGGTGTTACAGATTGGTATCAGAGCCACATTATAGAGAAACGGGTCTAATTGAGACTTAAACTATAACTACTTTTACAAACAAAAACATTTTATAGCCTTCCGTTCTCCGTGCCTTCCATCCTCCAGACGATTATGTGACTTTTGAACATTTTAAGCTACAAAAACATACTAGTATATTGACATATACACTCGACATATTTTCAATTATTTTAGCTAAACGATAGACTAAACATATCTACGTATGCCTATTCTAAGGCATTATGGCATAATCATATTTTTCCTAATCTGCCAATCATGCATCTAGTCATGCATTTTAGGAATACAAAACTTCCTCCAAGACATTGTAACTGACTACAATGTTCTTTCCTACTTCCCAGACATTGTGAGATACAATGGTCTCATTCATTTTTCAAGACACTGTGAGATACAGTGGTCTCTATTACATTCTCAGACACTGTAAATCCTACAGTGGTTTCTATTACATTCTCAGACACTGTAAATACTACAGTGGTCTTATTTATTTCTCAAGACATTGTGGGTTACACAATGGTCTCTTTATCATTTCTCAAGACATTGTGGGTTACACAATGATCTCTCTATCATTTCTCAAGACATTGTGGGTTACACAATGGTCTCTTCATTATTTCTCAAGACATTATGAGTTATACAATGATCTCTCTATCACTTCTCAAGACATTGTGGGTTACACAATGATCTCTCCATCATTTTTTAGACATTGTGAGTTACACAATGGTCTCTATTATTTCCTAGACATTGTGAGTTACACAATGGTCTCAACTATTTCTCAAACATTGTGAGTTGCACAATGGTCTCAACTACTCCTCAGATATTGTAAGTTATACAATAGTCTCTAAAAATTATCTTCTAAACATTATATGATATCGTTTTGCATGAAACCCGTCACAGTCTATCAATTTCCCTAATAGAAATACAAGAAATAGGATTTCTAAAGGACAAAGTGACTCATCATCTACAAAAGCTGAAGTTCAGCAACTTTCTCTACAACCATCAAAATTCTCTTTTGAAACCTTCATTGTTAAATGTCTGTGAATCTTAGAATTACTTAAGATTTCATTTCCTTTCCACACGTATCTACCCATACTATCTTCTATGCAATGGAATGTGAAAACATAGGTTACAAGTCTTTTATGGCCAGGACTTGCAACTGGATGGTTTGATATCACCTTTGCTTAGTGGACAATTTCTCAAAAGCTATGGACATATCACAAGTATACCTAATTTAGGTATTTGAAAAATTTATCGAACCTCGGCTAAATATAGTCTAGTCACCTATACTTAACCTAGGGATAGTGGAACATAGTCTGACTAACTATGTTTGACTTAAATTTTTCAAACACTGAGAATAGTTATACAAGTGTTATATTCAGGTTGATTTCCTACTTAAACTCGATAAACCACCATAATTCATTAAAAAGATCTAGAGACACGATAGTGTCTTACCACTCAGCAAAATCTTAACATCTTATTTATACTATCTAATTTCATTCTTGAAAGTTTTTATTCATGAGATAATCTGAACTACTATCTTGGGATAGTCATCAAAGCTTCTCGTCATTTCTTATAAGTACTAGCCTGTTTAGGTTTCAAGGATATCATTCCGCTATATTCCTTTAAAATTCACTTTTGATTTTAAAACAAACTTGACATCTCTACCTAAGAATAATAGTAAGTGTACGCTACACTCTTCTAATCGTCAACATATCACATCATTATCTGAACTCCATTATAAGTCAGTATGTAAAACTTCACAGTATCACGTTTCTTTCAAACACTAGTAGACATAAAAACTATACGATATATCTTTCATCCCGAAACCACCTAAGACATGATCAACTTTGGAAATTGTTTGGGTAAACCACTTGCCACTAGCAAGACTTTCCCTACAACGACAGTTATCACATCATTACAAACCATTTCACATCACCAATATCTTACACCTTTGATTAACAATAGTTACCCTAACAACAACAAAACTATTCCATTTTGAGGCACTATATAGACGAATGTGTTAGTTAACCATTTGCTGGACTAAGGTGTTTAGAGATCACCCACGAAAGAACTAAGGAAACTATACAAATATAAATTAGGCTCCATGCCGCACACTATCACCAAAAACTCCATGTTAGAAATTAAGGTTTTATTGATAGCCTCGATACAATAAGATATGATTCGTTTTTAGAATCGGGAAAAGCCAAACTTGAGGTATATTGGACTCTATAAGATTTTAACAAAACCCTTTAAGTGATCAACTTTAAGCCACATGGTACATAATACATCCTATGACCAGAAACTTGAAAACGCAAAGGCTAGGATTCGGCGTATACACCCTCATGTTCCTAGACACTTCAACATCGAGTAACACACATTGAATTCCGGGACGGAATTCCCATTAAGGGGGTGAGACTGTAACCACCCGCATTTTTAGGTTACTTTTCATTTTCGAGAATTTACAATTCACTTTCACTATTCACATTTACTATTCACTTTTACTATTCATCCGTAAAACTTTTATTTCACATTCTCGTAAGATAAATTATTTTAGTAATGACCTGAGAGTTCGACCATCGTTAGATTATTTTCGCAAAAGTTATTAAGTAAACATCGTTTTTAAAGTTTCGTTTTAGACGGTCCACCGTTTAAACATCACGCGCTTAACGAAAATCAACCCTGACAATTTTCCTCGCATCAGATAAATTTTTAGATCATTCATGATTAATTTGATAATTTTTAAGAATTATTATTTTTAATATTACCAAATAAGCCCAGCGCAGAACAAAACTAAACTTACGTTTTAAACAATTCTACTTACATCCAGGACTTAACGATTCCCGCACTGTGTTTCTAAATATGTTTTGACACTTTTACATTTTTTGGAAAAGTCAAACATATTTCCCTCCTCCTTTGACCATAAAGGAATTAACCTTGTACGTTCTACATTTCTGCTTAAATCGCGTAACTTTTAAACTTCACAAATAACTGTAAAGTTATCCTGCGTATGACGAAAACCACATTTTAACATCTCATATCACTTTTAGACTAATTTTAGTCCACTCTAAATAAATTCACAGTCGTTTCCCTGAAATTTCGTTCTTTTCTGATAAACTGCGAATTACGCGTTTTTGACCTGTATTTCCAGCTTTAAGCAGCGTTTTTGCACCCAATGAGACTTATCACCCATTTTATATTTTTAGATGGAGTATAATGATGAGTTTCATCATTCCTCCAAGTTTCGTATTTTTACGATACCCGGTTTTACGTTTTATGGCTTCGGTTGGCATTTAACGGAACCAAAACTCACTCCGTAACCAAGATAATACCAAAACTAACCACATAAGTCATCCTACCTTATCATGAACGAAATTAGGGAGTGGAGTCATCATCTTGGTGTCAAAATCCTAAGCATACTTCCTTTAGATCATTTACATGTGTAATTTTAACCATGGTTAGTTTTTAACCCAATATATAGTTAACTATTTTTCTCATCCTATAAATACCAAGCTAAAACCTTCATTTTATCTTGCACCACCCCTTCTTAACACCTAAAGTCCTAAACCTAAAGGCATTTCTTATAGATCTTGTAAGAACATTCATGTGTTCTTGAAGAAAACTAGCGTTTGATCTTCGTTCTTGGAAGTTTTCAAGAAAGAGTCGTTATAATCTTCAAATAACTTCAAGTCTCCAAAAGGACGTTGTTATAATCTTCTATTATCCTTGGAGCTTTCAAGAAGGCGTTGTTATAATCTTCTAATAGCCTTGGGTTTTCGAAGATTGCAAATTCTACGTCGAAGCTCCGCTTATATTTCCTTTTTCCATAATACTCAAGCATTCTATATTAAGGTAAGTATTTATAAGACTCAAACTTATTTAAATACTTATAAACTTTGTTAGTTTATTTATTGTATTTATAAACTATTAATATATAATGTAATCAAGTAATCAAAATACATATTTTACGTATTGAGCACTACAACACTAGGGAACTTCATGTGAGGGGTTTCATTTGAGTAAAACGTATCGACGAGTTGCTGGATTTACGATTTAAAGTGTCCTAGCTCCTCGAACGTTTACTGCATGACCTCTGAATTATGATGGCCCGAACGGTAGTACGATATATATAAACTAAATATGTTTTCACATATTAAAGATCTTACTATAAACATTGAGACGTATATAGGATGGTTTATGTTTTCCTAAACATTGTTCCAAACCTAAGTCGCAACATTCTATTCTAGGTTGCTCGTAGAAGTTCTCACGGCATATCCATCATCCTCATTATACACTTGATATCATTTACTCTAAGGTGAGTTCATAGCCCCACTTTCTATTACTTAATTGTTTTACAAACCCTTGGGGGAGATACATGCTTTATTTTAAATCGAACACATTGCTTTCAAACTGTATACTTATCTGATTGTTTTATTAGCACTAAGTTTCCGCATTTGCCAAACTTAAGTCCCTTAATCATGAATCATTAATCACTATGTGAGAGTGGGCGCGAATATTGTGAATAGATCTATTGGGATTGACGAATCCCGTTTGTGTTGACCGGGTAGGCAAACAAACGCACTATATTTGAGTAACATTGGTAAAAATGGAAATTTTACCTGATAGGGCACGCACCGACATTTTCTCCAATTAATTTTGGAACACGTTAACGCCTTGATTGCATGATGCTTAGTCCAATAATAACTGTTTTGTTTTCAAACCATTGGTGTGAGTCTATAGCTCACACTACAAACATAATGTGTTCAACCATCAAACAAACTCTATGAATTTCACTCAACCTTTGTGTTGACAGTTTTAAGCATGTATTTCAGGTCCATAATGTCGGAAGGTGGCACGGAAGAGCAAGGACTAGATCAAGAAGGCTATAAATTTTATTATCATTCGAAAATCATTTTAATGTATTTTGTAAACATGGAACCATTTGGGACCTCATTTTTGTAAACTCTGATATTTATATAAATCGAATGATAAATCTTTTAAAACGACTCCATTAGAGTACGTTTTCTATTGTTATGACTGTTGTGCCATGAAGTAACACCCAGTTTGAATTCCGCTGCATATTACGAAATTGGGGGTGTTACAAGTTGTATCCTCAACTCATGTCTTCTATTGCTGAGCGCAGGTGGCTCATCTGTCACACCCCCAAGTTACCTATTTTGCAGCGGAATGGAATTCCTGGGGATTGACTGTCATAGCATCACAATCACAGTTATATTGAACGACCTAAAGTGTCGTTTGGAAAATACATCGTTTGATTTAATAAAATAATCAGAGTTTACAAAGTGTAGGTCCCAAATGAAAATCAACTTGTGCGGAAATAAGTTTGTTACAATTCAAACGATGTTTTAAAGTGCGTAAAACCCAAGTAAGACGAGTCGTCATCGCGACTCCATGATGTGTCCAAATGCATGCCATGAAGTGAATGTCTTAGATACCTGAGATAAAACATGCTAAAAAGTGTCAACACAAAGGTTGAGTGAGTTCATAGAGTTTGTGTTGAAATGTAAAGCCTTTCAAAATCGTTTATGCAGCAAAGGCATTGTAAATCCACCCAGTTCCAAGTTCCGCCCATACAAAACTTGCAACCTGTGTGTTCACAACCCACTGCCAAAATGTGTATAGTTTATGTTCAAGCGCATGATGTCAAATGAAATCACAAAAGTACCTAACTCGACGTAGAACAATAGCACTTAATCAATAGGACTAGACTCAATGTATCAGTAGTCAACTGATTTAGAACATTATACGACGTAGAACTATAGCACATAATCAATAGTACATGACTCAATGTATCAGTAGTCAACTGATATAGTACTTTATACGACGTAGAACCATAGCACGCAAACAAGAACAATTGATATAGTACAACATTTGATTTTTGAAACAATGGTGATCATGATAGAATTTAGCCTTGAAACTCTAAAGTACTTGTGAAAAATAGTTAAACATGTATCTCCCCCAAAATAGTTCCAAACAATTGAAAATGGGGCTATGAAAACTCACTTGATTAATTGGTATGATGACAAGAGTGAGTACACCGAAATGTAGCGTGATACATTAACCTTGACCTATTATGAATGATATGATACGTAATGAGTTATGATGTAATGTTATGCATGCATTTCGTATGTTATTTATACCATTTGTGAGTTTTGAAAATAATACTCTTCGTCGAAAAATACTCTTTTGACGTCTTGACCATTCTTAAATTACTTTACAAGTATTTACGTTAAAATGTCATCCTACAATAGTTTCTTAATGATTTATTATGAAATTATAACTTTTCGTCGTAAAATAATGTCGTTGGAAATTTCCTGAAAGTGACAAAAATGGTTTCGAAAAGCTAGTCGTAAAATGGTGTACGTTGATCGTTAGGAAACGAACTCAACGGTTTTGGAAAGCTTGTATCATAATCTCAAAGTTTTAGTACATGAGTTTTCGTCATAGAGGTCTCGAACATAAAGATAATAGAGGTTAAATATGGTGATTTTGTCCAAAATGTAGTTTAAATGTGAATTTCGGCAAAGTTTAAGCAACCGTAAATAATTCATTACAACTCCGCTATACAAACGGTTGGTCGTTTTGGAAAATATGCATGGTGATCTCAATTTTATTAGAAGACATCTCGTTACAAAAAGTTCTACGTCAACGTTAAAAATAGCCTTCAATATGGTCGTTTTGTTTACCGTAACACTTGTCAACTAAAAATAATATAGTTTTTCTTAACTAATAAAGTTACGGCAATGTTGTGAAAACGTGTATATTTTAGTCGTTACAAATCCGTTTTCTACGTATTATACGTCCCTTAGCTTACGTATCAAAGTATACTCATATATTTTTGATAAGTCGAAATAATTTATAAAGCTTAAGACTCGTTTTTGACTCGTACAAAACAAAAATAGTGTGCTGAAATTTTCAGGACGTATATATTTCGTCGTCAAACTTGAAAAATTCATAACTTCTTCGTTATAGCTCCGTTTTAATCCGTTCAAGCGGCCACGGATTCGTTTTAAAGTATATTTTCTAATTATCTAGGCCAAAAATTCATGTCTACTGTCGGATTTTCCAGAAATTCAAAATAAGAACAGACCACTTTTTAGACTTGTCGAAAATAGTTTTTCTCGTACTAAACCTATTCCAATCCCTTCAACACAACTCCAAAGCTATTCTAATCCTACCATACACCTTCTTAGGGTGTCATGGGTTCCTAAACATCATCAAGACCAATATATAACAAGGGATAAATTATAGGATGACTTTTATATATAAATCTCTAAAAACAATGTAAAAATGGTATAAATAACCATAAGTCTTGCATGTTTGCTAAAAAAATGATGAAATACATATGAAATGATAATGAAAGATGTAAAACGAAAATGATATACTTACTAGTTACTTGATGAGGTGATAAGGACAAGAGATTAAACCTAAACACTCTAGGTTTTTATTTCAAAACCTAAACAAGAGTGTATACTAGATTGTTTTAAACTTGATTTGAAGATTTTTGGTGAAGATCTCCTTCACCTATGGCTTGGCCGGTTTTGTAGATGAAAAAGGAAGAGAAATACTTGACTTTTACTTTGAAATAATGTGATGTATGTGTAAGAAAATTTGGAGTGTAGACATATACAAAGAAGAAAAATTTTACCAACCATTAATGAACCACCTCCATTTTGACGCCAAGGGGAATGAATTTACAATACATATATATATATATATATTTTTCTATTTATAATGTATGTATAATTGTGTAAGTAAAAGGTGTAAGTTAAATAAGTTTAAGTAAAGGTAACTTGTCTACATTTGTGAAATTAGGGTAGTGTTGTCTAAAAATAAACTTTAATGGATCAAAGTAAAGTATATTGAGATCATATAAATTGTAAAAATATAATTCTTGTAAAATTTGAGTGATATAATAATTATCGTGTAGTTTTTAAGAAAAGCGTCGTAATAATATAAATTTAACGATTTATATACAAAATAAATTTAAAACACTAGGTAAACTCAAAATATTATTTTTATAAACTAAATGTAAGTATAAAAATATATCGGGATAATTTTTGGAAGTATCGGATTAATTGTTCAAAATAATAACTTACGCGATAGCGTTTATTTAATATGAAATTTACGCGTTTAATGTGAAATGAAAAATCATGAATGAACTAACATGGTGAAAATGATGTTAATGAAATGTAGACTAAACTTAGTCTATATGAAATGTCCGTGATGATATGATCATGAATTCGCCGCTAAACCATTAAGGTTACGCGAATTTGGAACACGCAAAACCTAGTTTACGATAAATGATGAAATTGTGAAGCATGAATTGTTTTGAGAAATGACCTGAAAGTACGAGTTGTCACATCATCGGCCATGGCCTGCACTGTAACACCCCCAATTTCATGATACGCAGCGGAATTCAAGCTGGGTGTTACTTCATGGCTCAACAGTTACAATAACAGAAAACGAACTCTAATTGTGTCATTTTAAAAGATTTATCATTCGATTTATATAAATATCAGAGTTTACAAAATGAGGTCCCAATGGTTTCACAGTTTATTAAATAGGTTTTCGAATGATAATATAGCCTTCTTGAGTATCCGTGCCCTTCCATGCCATCCTCGTAAATTATGAACCTGAGATAAACATGCTAAAAGTGTCAACACAAAGGTTGGTGAGTTCATAGAGTTTATGATTAAAACAGTTGAGTTCAATAGTTTGATTATTGTAATAAATACCAATATCGATGAAATAAGTAGTGGGCTACGTTGTTATGCACCCATAGTCATTTGTTTGCCATAACCGGGTCAAAAGTTGAATGAATCCATAGAGTTTGTATGCAAATCAGTTGAACACAAGTTTCAAGATTAGGCCACGTTGTTGCACCCACAAATTCAGTAGTTGCAGCATTTGTATCATTGCAACATAGTATATATATTGCCTTAAGTCTCATGAACGCAAACCTTAACACGAACGCGTCATAATAATGACGTAAGTTACAAACATCATAATAATGATATGAGTAACAATGCCCTCTAGTAGGAGTTTGCCATTCTCCTAGTGTTCTCAAATAAAGTGCATTTGGTTACCTATCCGGCTAATACAAATGGGGCGTCAACTGCGAATAGATCTATTCACTATATTCGCGTTCACTCGCAAGTGATTAATGGTTCATGATATGAGGGACTTTTAGTGGCAATAGTAAGTAACTTAAGCAATAGCAATCAGGTTCGCATAAAGATAGTACTTGTGTTCAGGTTTGTAGCAAAACGTATAAAGTGTGATTACGAACTCATAGTAGTATGTAAAAGCTTTAGAGTACTTGTGAAAGTAAAAATGAGTAGTTAAACATGTATCTCCCCCAAAAATAGTATAAAACGCATAAAAGTATGGGCTATGAAACTCACAGTAATTCGTAAGAGTTTAAAATAAATGTAAAAATATCAAGCAATATTTAAGCATGTATCTCCCCCAAAACATTCAAAATAAGGAAAAGAGGGGCTATGACTCACCTCGATGTTACAGTTGTCTGGATGGAAAACAAATTAAGTAAAGTTGATAAACTGCTCCGACTCGTGACATGAGTTAGTGTGTCATGTTTTTAGTATTCGAATTCAAGTTTATGTGACGATAATGCTTTATTGATAATTAGATAACATGAAGTCTCTTCAAAAATTAATAATACTTATCATACTTATTTTTATGGCTCGAACGATCGTTAATAAATTTTTATCAAAACCCAAGTTGTTAAATATTTTATGTTTCCAAAATGTTATAATTTACAATTTTAAATATTTACAGTTTTACCCTTGCACTTTCAAAAATGACACTTTAAACCCTCAACTATGGGTTATTGACAAAATCAGCCCTTGTATAATTAACTTCGCAGAAATTACATTTTTAGTCCAAGAAAAACTTTATCTTACGAAAATTACCATTTTTATGTTTGAAATTTTATAAGAAAAATTTACTAGTTTTTGGCCTAAATGGATAAAAGTGCGGGTAAATATAAGCGAGACCTTAAAAGTTTTTTACTACGTTCTTGATCCCTTAGAGAGTTTGTCCGGTGGTCTTTCTAATGGTTCAAACTAGAGGTCTTAATCTTTTACGGTTTGGTCGCAATGATTTTCCAAAGTAGGGGGGTTAGGTGCCTTTTGTTGGTTTTGGGCGATAACAGGGCTAAACAAGGGCAGATTTTACACGAGGCAAGCTAGTGTTTCTACATCGCATTTGACCATTTAAATAATTTTCTGTAAGCTATTCTAAATGGTATAAGTCTCATGTCCTAGTCGTCTTTGATTAGAAAGATACAAGTCCACGAACATGGCCACTTGGCCACGACACGTTTTAAGAAAATTTCATTTTTAACTCGTTAACTTTCACGGTGTCATCTAGGGATGTTGTAATATGTTTATTAACTCTTTTTAAGTTATTTCCCATCATCCTATATCTCCCACGACTCAATTTTTGAAAAATGTACACAAGGCTTATTTATGAAAATTCCCGCGAGTCACCTTCTTTGTGGTCGATTATAAAAGAGACTATAAGTGATTTTAAAGACGTTGTTGGGGCATTAAAATCTTTGCAGCGAGCCCTTTAAAAGGTGTAAACCTCGTACTTTGCAACCCTTTAATTAGCAAGATATTAATTACGGAAAAGGGCTACTTAGGCTATTCTTGCCAAATTGCAATTCTCGTTTTTAAACCATAAAACTTTATGTCTTTTGCATGCAACCTTGTGAAATGTTGTTTTACTCATTTCTAATATTTCTAAGATAGTTCATAATCAAATTTATCAAAAATCCCGAGTTTTCCCCACATACCTGTTATAAAATACTTTTGGTGTTTAGGACTTTTAGCCATAATCAATGGCTGTTTTTAAGCATGGCGACTAGGCTTTTCAACCGGGTTATGGGGGCATTTTGTATTATCCTAGGTGGTGTTTACAATGGTACTTTGGTTGGCCTTAATACCTTTGACATGATGTAAATAAATAGGGCACAAGTAGGGGGTGTTGGGCTGTTTTTTTTTTGTAAGATATACCTAACAGCTGTTGGGATTTTTATTAAATTCTGGCTTCGTTATGCGTTTTCTAGACCCGTGCTCCTGAGTTTTTGAAGAAAACGTCGTTCCGGACAACTTTCGTGCTTTAACTTTTTCATGAAACGGACCAGAAATGCGTCTAATTGCGTGCCCGACGCTTCTGTCCACAGAAAGTTTCGGACAGATTATTGGCAACTTCTTTAGACCATAACTTTTGACTCGTGTACTCGTTTTAAGTGATTCAAATTGCCACGTTTTCCTTATAAAATCCTTTTTAACAAAATGCAACTGATATTAAAGGTGATAATGATATTGAGTGAGTTTAATGGACTTACTTAATGGTTAATTTTTATAGTTTCTCCCTTAGCCAATATCACAAAACAAAAAGGCTATTATGCATATGCTCATTTTACAGAAAATTTACATAAACCATGTTCCAACTTTAATTTTACATGATATGAGTTTATTATGCTAAGTGAGTGATAGTAAATGTGTAAGAATGGTTAAAGAAAAGAGTTGGAACACTTACAAGTTATGAGTTGCCTAAACCAGAAAAAGCGACTAATGGTTGCTAATGATCTTCAAGGTAGTTCCACACCTCCTAAGCTCTAGATTAACCTTTCCTTACACTACTTAGAGTTAAATTTCAGAATGTTTGGTGAGTATGAAAAATATTTATGGTGCGTGGGATGTGTGAGGGATATGATATAATGTGTGTGTTGTATGGGACTTAAAGAGAAGGGAATATGGGGCGTTTATATAGGCAAGGGAAGTGCATGGTTTTCCAAGTGCTAGGTCACCATGTCTCACAAGTGAAGAGACATGGTGAGGTGTTCCAATACACATGGGAGGTTCATGTGGTTTCAAGGGGACATGAAGAGGTGTGGTAAAACTCTAGCCAAGAGTTTTACCCACCAAATGTGACTAAGGTAAAAACCCTTGGTAAAAGGGTGATGTGTAAATATTAGGTGCAAGTAAATCAATTGTGGCTAAGGTTTTTACAAGTAATACTAGGTAAGTAAGGTGTAACTAGTTTAGTTCATTTTTAACCATGGTAATTAAGGGGGCGTTGGCATTAAGGGTAGTACTTAGGGCTTGCATTGTTATACCTATTGTGTAAATGGTATTTACATAGTTAAGTTTCTAATTTACTTTAGGTAAAATATAGTTTAGGTTAATTTACATGTAAATAATAAAAGTAAAGGCTTAAGTTTGGTGCATTGTTGTTTGTACATTAGCATTGTTTTGTTGTACTTACTAAAAAGAAAATATATTTTTAAGGCTTGTGCTTGAAAGGTTTGTACAATGTGTTTAAAATTAAATACACTAAGGTTTATAATGAAGTTTAGGTTAAGTGAATACTTTTGTGCATCAATGACTTGTACATTTGTTTAATAAACTTGTACTTTAGAAATTGGTAAAAGTTTAATATGTATTTTTAATTTTAGTTAGTGATCTCATTTACATAAAATAGTAGGATTTGCAAACTAGGGTTTTTAACTGGAAAATACTCTAGAGTTAGGGTTTTTATGTCTTAGAAACTTGTACATTAAGTTTATCAGTTTGTACATTAGGGTTTATGACTTAGTGTCGAAATTGTTATAAATCAATGCTTTAATAAAATTATAATTTACATTGTAACATTTTATTAGAAATGACGCTAATGATATAAGAATACTATACACCGGACATCCCGTATGTTATGTGAGGACACAACTGGCATGGGTGACCATACCGGGAAGTTTCAAGTATGACATTGTTGTGAGACTTCCATTGTCACTTAAGAGTGTGTATATCAAAGACATTAACTATGAAAGTGAGCAGTTTGTGAGTGTGGCTTATTATCTAGTTGCAGGGAGAAAAAAAAATGTATGTAGAAAAATGAATTACTATTAGTATAAAGGTGGATTTTTACCGGTGGTTACAGTCTCCCCTCCTTAAATGGAATCTCGTCCTCGAGATTCACTCGGTGTGGGTTATGTTGTGTGAAAAAGTGTGGATATCAATGGAGCGTTGCTTACAAGGATGTGTATGAATAGTTATCTGGTTACGAAGTTTCGCTTTTGAAAGATTGTTTTAGGAAATCTGTGATGACGACTGTTTCTTTCATGACATGATTCTTCCTAAATTAGACATAGGTGATCAGGCTATGTATAATTGAGGACAAATGATGTGATGCTTGATTCAGTCAAAGTAGTATTATGTTTCTCGAAAGTTTTAGATGGTGTTCAACGTTTTGCTTTTATAAAATGGCAGCCTAAACAACTTTTCATGGTACCAGAAATATCTACTCATATAATGATAATATATAGGATGACAAGATATAAAATCCTGGGTGGCGGCAAGAGAACTAAAATAGACAGAGTATATTTTATAATACATGGGGAAAACCTTATAGGATAGTTAGCCTAATCCTATTATAATAACGAGGTATTGTTATAACAAGACGAAGGTTGTGATTATCATGGAGATAGTAAACATAGAGCTTTTATTAAATATAAGGGTACTTATCACAACTAGGTTATGAATTATGGAGGTCGTGAAAAATTCTAGAGATGATTAAAACCTAATTACAATGTCTTAGGAAAATTCTATAAATCTCAAAAGTATAGAAGTAGGTACATGCTCGGGGAAATACAGGTAAGCCGTAATACCTTAAAATAAGCATATGCAGATAAGTTTATTTATATAAAGTATTCAGAAGTATATGCATATGTATCAGTATACTAAAATGTAGCATAAATTACCTAGAAGTCACGTAATTATCTGGAGGATGAAAGGCACGGAGAGCGAAAGGCTATAAAATGTTTTGTTTGTAAAAATAGTTATAGTTCGGACCTCAACTAGACCCGTTTCTCTATAACTGCGGCTCTGATACCAATCTGTAACACCCCCAATTTCGTGATACGCAGCGGAATTCAAGCTGGGTGTTACTTCATGGCTCAACAGTTACAATAATAGAAAACGAACTCTAATTGTGTCATTTTAAAAGATTTATCATTCGATTTATATAAATATCAGAGTTTACAAAATGAGGTCCCAATGGTTTCACAGTTTATTAAATAGGTTTTCGAATGATAATATAGCCTTCTTGAGTATCCGTGCCCTTCCATGCCATCCTCGTAAATTATGAACCTGAGATAAACATGCTAAAAGTGTCAACACAAAGGTTGGTGAGTTCATAGAGTTTATGATTAAAACAGTTGAGTTCAATAGTTTGATTATTGTAATAAATACCAATATCGATGAAATAAGTAGTGGGCTACGTTGTTATGCACCCATAGTCATTTGTTTGCCATAACCGGGTCAAAAGTTGAATGAATCCATAGAGTTTGTATGCAAATCAGTTGAACACAAGTTTCAAGATTAGGCCACGTTGTTGCACCCACAAATTCAGTAGTTGCAGCATTTGTATCATTGCAACATAGTATATATATTGCCTTAAGTCTCATGAACGCAAACCTTAACACGAACGCGTCATAATAATGACGTAAGTTACAAACATCATAATAATGATATGAGTAACAATGCCCTCTAGTAGGAGTTTGCCATTCTCCTAGTGTTCTCAAATAAAGTGCATTTGGTTACCTATCCGGCTAATACAAATGGGGCGTCAACTGCGAATAGATCTATTCACTATATTCGCGTTCACTCGCAAGTGATTAATGGTTCATGATATGAGGGACTTTTAGTGGCAATAGTAAGTAACTTAAGCAATAGCAATCAGGTTCGCATAAAGATAGTACTTGTGTTCAGGTTTGTAGCAAAACGTATAAAGTGTGATTACGAACTTATAATAGTATGTAAAAGCTTTAGAGTACTTGTGAAAGTAAAAATGAGTAGTTAAACATGTATCTTCCCCAAAAATAGTATAAAACGCATAAAAGTAGGGGCTATGAAACTCACAGTAATTCGTAAGAGTTTAAAATAAATGTAAAAATATCAAGCAATATTTAAGCATGTATCTCCCCCAAAACATTCAAAATAAGGAAAAGAGGGGCTATGACTCACCTCGATGTTACAGTTGTCTGGATGGAAAACAAATTAAGTAAAGTTGATAAACTGATCCGACTCGTGACCTGAGTTAGTATGTCATGTTTTTAGTATTCGAATTTAAGTTTATGTGACGATAATGCTTTATTGATAATTAGATAACATGAAGTCTCTTCAAAAATTAATAATACTTATCATACTTATTTTTATGGCTCGAACGATCGTTAATAAATTTTTATCAAAACCCAAGTTGTTAAATATTTTATGTTTCCAAAATGTTATAATTTACAATTTTAAATATTTACAGTTTTACCCTTACACTTTCAAAAATGACACTTTAAACCCTCAACTATGGGTTATTGACAAAATCAGCCCTTGTATCATTAACTTCGCAGAAATTACATTTTTAGTCCAAGAAAAACTTTATCTTACGAAAATTACCATTTTTATGTTTGAAATTTTATAAGAAAAATTTACTAGTTTTTGGCCTAAATGGATAAAAGTGCGGGTAAATATAAGCGAGGCTGATGAGTGTCTAAATACTCATCATTTTTGTACTGTTTAGAATGCCAAAAACATCTGAAAACACTCAGAAATGCATCAAAATAATGAAAATATCACAAACAAGTGTTTTATGTGTTTTAAAATGCAAAAATACCAAAATCTAGTGAAAAACGTATCAAGTTTGCATAATTGGCAGTTTTAGTCCCCCAAGTTTCAAAAATTGTCAAATCTAGTCCCTGGAATCCAAAAATGTGAAGTTTTGTCATTCAAGGTCCCTGAAATATTAATAAATGACAAAATTGGTCCTTATGGTAAACTTTGGAGAAATTACATGTTTGGTCCCTCAAGTTTCAAAATTGACAAAAATGACCCTTGGACGTATTAAAATTAACATTATTGGTCCTTTGGTAAATGAAACTTGGTAAATTTAACCCTTGTGATAACTTTGGAAATGTTACAGTTTCAGTCTTTCAGTTTCAGAAAATTACACAAATGGTCCTTGTGCTTAAATAAAACCAAACGGACCCTTTTAATTATCCAAAACCAAATCCAACCCAGCTCAGGCCCAATATCCAACCCGGCCCACTTTTTAAAATACAAATACCGCCTACCACTGTACGTCTCTCTCACTCTCACCTGCTATCCCAAAACCAGAAACCACCATGGTTTCTCCACCTCACCTCCACCTTTCCACCTGTTCCCTACACCTGTTTACCAACTCCTTCCACCTCCACAAAGTCCAAAATTCCTTAATTGAAGAAACCTGCTCAAAGACTTTTCCCGCCAAATTTCCAAGTGGACGATTCTGATGAATTCAAGGGATAAAGTGAAGTGGGATTGTTTCAGAGGTCGACAAGGATGCTAAGAAGTCAATAAATAAGAAGAAAGAAGCAGTGTAAAAGACCAAGTAGTGTAATTTTATTTTACTTATGTCGTTTTTAAGTTTTTTAAGTTTTCCAGTGCAAGTTTAAGTTTTAAAATACTTTGTAACTATATTTCAGTGTAATAAAGATTTAATTTCAGCTTCAATTTCAGTTTTTATTTACTAACTCAGTTTATGCTATTTCATTGTCTAAATTCTCAAAATAAGCAAATGTTGTTAATAGTTGTTGTTATTGTTTCTTAAGCTCATATAA
Organism: Chrysanthemum makinoi; assembly: GCA_910596185.1. Lineage (NCBI taxonomy): Eukaryota > Viridiplantae > Streptophyta > Magnoliopsida > Asterales > Asteraceae > Chrysanthemum > Chrysanthemum makinoi. The sequence goes on from OU343218.1 coordinate 231,895,674, forward strand.
GCTCTTGACAAGGCTTATAAGCTGTTAGAAACCTTAAAGTTCCAGTTTTATTCAACAATCCAAAATTCCCAAAAATACCAAGAAAATAGATTAAAAATCAAAAATCAATGGAAAATGGTGCAAGAGGTTGAAGCAGGATAATCTATGGATTGATTATGGTTTAGAGCTTTGTGGAAAGCTATAGGAAGTGGTATTGATCCTCAGTTCTCAGTTTTTGAGCTTGGGCTCATGTTGTAAGCAATTTCCTTAAAACTTGCATATTCTAGTATAAGTACTTAAATCCTGTTAATATTGGCCTAATCTTGTTTAAATATAGTAATTATAAGTTAATAAATAGATTTATCAGTTTAAGAGTTAGTTTTAGTACCTTTAGCTTCAATACAGTTAGTTGAAAGGGTGTTTGGATTTGCTGATTTAGTGGCATTCTAGCTTATGCTTTATGTTGTTTGTTGTTGTCTCATGTCATACTAGTACCTATTAGCTCAGTCAAACAATAAAATGCAGCCTTTGTTTTAATAAAAAGTCAAAATCATCTTTTAAATCATCTTATGAGTTAACTGTTAGAAAATATATTGTGTAATTCATCATGTTAGCTTAAAACCTGTTATTCTAGCTTAAGTTTATCTTATTTCAGCTTAATATAACATAATTAGTGAGTAAAATCAATCCTAAGTTCATAAAAGTCAAAGTTTCATTTCTGTCTTAAATAGTCAAAGTTGTAAAATCAGTTTTGCAAAACTTTGTTGATGTCTCAGTTGTTAATCCTTGGTCAAGAGCTTTTGGTATTTTGGATTTTACAAGTTCAGTTGGTCTAGTTTAATAATCTCAGTTTTGTTTTCCTTTTATTAAATGTCTATAAGCTCCTATCAGCTTCTCAAATAGGCCTCAAGTGCCCTGTGCACACACTCAGCATACACTGAGTGTGCACAGGCAACTTGCAGCCTTTGCACAAGCTTCATTCAAGCTTGTGAGGAGCTGAGATTTGGCACATGTGTAGTCTGCTAGGTGAACTTTAGGTCCCAATATCTGTTTTTCCCCTTAGCTTATTATGATTGCTTATGCATTAGCTTAAGGTGCCCTTTAATAGCTTTTTTGCTTAATTAATCTCATAAGCTCAAATCTTAGCAAGGCATCATTAGTGGTCTAGAGTAGTATTAATTAGTTGCATTAAGCTTATTATAGTGTACTTTAGCTCTGCTAATCATTTGGTTTATTCCTGTAGCTTATAGCTTAATCTAGTAGCTTATTTATAACTGCTTTTCACTCAGACTTCATATTCTTCAACATAAGCATATGTTTTTATACTTTTTATAGACTTAGAATAATATTTTAGTATTTTCCTGAATTTTTCATATTTTTCCAGCACTGTTTGATATTTTTCTTATTTTAAACTAGTTTTAATCCTTTTTAATTAGCTTTTATTACAAATAAATCAGAAAAAGCTTAAAAAATATGTTTTCAATTTTCCTAGATTAAGATAAATATAAAAAGCCAAAAAAATATTTTTCCATAATTTTCTTAGTTTAAATAGTATTTTCTAGCATTTTAATTAGTTTTAAATACTTTTTAATTAATAATAATTATTTAAAAAGTCTAAAAAATATCTTTTCAGTTTTAAAATTAGTTTTATAATATTTTAGATTTTTGTAAGTTATAATTTCATTTTTCTAAGTTAATTTTGTATTTTCTTATATTTTAGTGCATTTTAAATACTTAATAAATAGTTTTTAATTAATAATAATTAAATAAATAGTTTTAAAAATAATTTTATTTTTCTAATAATTTTCTTTTATTATTAGGATTGTAAAAATATCATTTTCATATTTGTAGGCCTTTTATTTCTTAAAACTCACGTTTTATTTTGTACGTTTACGTAATTTTATTTAAACGTACGTATTAGAATTTAAACGTTAATCAATTTAATATAATTTATCATTTTTATTTTCTTTAATTTGCATTTAAGCCCCTGTAATTTATAAACTTTCTCTTTAGGTATAATTATTCCAAATTCACAAACATTTTCCCATTCAATATCACCCGATCACAGATTCGTTGTACTACAGTGTTCACACCTCGTTGGGACTTAACGACCCGGGGATACACTATACTCTCCAGATCATAATTGCATTTGGTTCTAGACTGTTTGGACTTTTATTACGGTTGACCATTCACAAGTGGTTAGCTTGTGTGATAAAACCTGACCGTTTGGGACCAAATCAAATTTTGGCCATGCCGGGGAGGTGTGCAGCATTCTACGAATTTGAAGCATCAGTGTTGTTGAATATACACCCATTGTATATTTACCATCTTTGTCCATATTTCCTTGTTTTCATATAAAACCAAAATTATCGTGAAGTTAATTTGTTTGACAGATCGATTTCCAAAAACATATTTTATTCAAGTTTTCAACAAACACAAAAAAACCCAAAAAGATTTTCTTTCTTATTTTTACAATATGTTTTTCAAAAATCCAAAAATATCCATCTTTACCCTCTCACATCTTTGATTCTTCATCCCAACCCCTCTGTAAACCTTTGATTCTTTTCTATGTCTTATCCTCACCCTCTTGATTGTCAATGGTGTGGTGGTCCTTATAATGGTGGCAATTGCCCCAGTTGTAGCATGGTGGAATCAGAAACAGTCTGTCTATAACCGGGATCCCTATTCCTACCATAACACAACTGATTTATTCCATCGCTACCACCTGTGAGACTCATCAGTTTTCTGTTGTGATTCTGTGGTGGTTCACACTCCAGTTCTGATTGTCAATCGGAAACACGCTTGTCTATGGCGGGTTCGATAACAATTATGACAACCACACATATAACTCACAGCCACATCAGTTTTACTGTTGTGAGTATTGTGGAGGTCCACACTGTAGCTCGGATTGTCAAACAAGGAATCCATTTCCTTGTAACAATTACGACTCTTCGTATCATGACCAACCTCTACAGTACCAAGTGAATCAGGCACCACCTCAGCCTGACCCACTTCCTCAAAATCTTATCCTTGATCTTTTGGATTTAGTGAAAGATTTGAAGGAATGTAAACATTCCCAAGATAATCCAAATGAGAAATCCATGGAAGAATTGTTAGCCGAAGAGCGGACTGCTAAATTAAATTCCCAAATTGCCTTTGAAAAATCTATTAGGGAATCAATTGCAAAAGAAAACGCAGCCAAATCTAGCTCTCGATTCCGTTTCATTCCTGATGACGATGATGATGAAGTTACCCTTGATATTAGTCAATTTTGTACAGGTTCATCAAGTTCATCAGTTGAAATTCCTTCCATGAAAAATCAGGGAGAAAAGACTATGATGGAATTACTAGCGGAAGAACAAATGGAAAGTATAAAACATATGTATGCTAGTCCTTCTCAACTCCCTCATTCTGTTGTTATCACACCCGATATTCCCACTCACTCTCTAAATATGGGGGATGAGCATCTTGACACTGTTCCTGAAAAGGAATCGGACGAATTCATAAAGTCTAGTGTTGAGAACCTTGTCCCAATCCCGAGAGAGTCACAGGGAACTTCTGATCATATGTGTGATTCTCTTTTTCCTTTTGAGTGTTCAAAAGATCATTTTGAGACTTTCTCCGATTTTAGCGACGATTGTAAATCTTATGGAGACATCGAGTATGTTGAAGCATCACTCCCACAGTCTGATCCTCTTCTTGAGGAGTTCACCAATGAACTCACTCATATCATTCCACTTTTATCAGAAAGTGACGATGATCTCTTTGATTTCGAAGCCGATCTTGGAGAAACTAAAAATCTCCTATATAATGATCATCCACTCATTTCTTGTCCCATTTCCGACTCTTCCATTCCTTCTCTCACTCCAGATGAGGAAGATGACAACTTTTGGAAAGAGGTCGATGCTTTTCTTAGTGATGAGTCAATTCCAACAGGGATTGACAATACTTACTTTGATTCGGAGGGAGACATCCTCTTTCTTGAAAATCTGTTGATTGAAGAACCGTTTCCAGCTCTCCCTCCCTGAAATTTTGTTGCCAATCACCATACAAACTTCAAGTCTAAACTTAAAAATCTAACAAATGGTGATTTGCTCCTCACTGATGAAGAATGGGATTGCATTGTGATGCACATCTTTATTCCATTTTTCAAAGATGGTGTGGTTTCTCGTTCCCTTTTCTCCTTCAGGAATGAGGACACTATTTTTGATCCCGGCATTTTCATTTATCATTTGTGAGCCGGTTCTATGTATATCTCATCGGTGTGGAACTTTCACGTACTTCAATGTTTATACAAACATTTTGAATGAAAGTCCGATGGAGATTGTCTCTTCCACTTACTTCCCCATGAACAAATTAATTCGGGGTCGAGTCAAGCTAGCGACTCGGTAATCAAAAACAGTAGTTAAACATGGGTTTTCACCCGTGTGTACCACCCTAGTGTGGGGGAGATGCCCCACATGTTGTATAGAGATCTAAAAAAAAATGAATGAAAATTGTAAATATTAAAAAAGAAAATAATTGTTGTGTTTCTACACTTAGCTAGTAATGATATCTTTTTACGTTCTAAGTTTCGGCATAACAGCCGGTACTTTGAATATTGAGGACAATATTCATTTCTAAGTGTGGGGGGGAAATTCTGGCGAATTTGATCATAAATGTACCCTTTTAGTCCCTTTTTCCCCCAAAATGGCCAAATTAAAAAAATTTTGTAGTGGAAGTACTATGTACTAAACACAACAAATGGTAATCAGTCCACCATGTCTAACCCACATAAGGATTGGCTAATCCAGGAGCAAACGGCTCTTGGTAAAGATATCTCAAATCCGTTTATGGCTTGCAATTTGCCCAAAATTGTATGGTGTTCAGCTCACCATATCTTTAACTAGTGAAGAGTTGGCTAGCCCGCAAGTTTATGGCTTGTGGTAAAGGAAGTGGAAAACCATAATTGGTAATCAGCTCACCAAAGATAATATTGATAATTTATCTAAGAGTTGGCTAGTCCAGAAGCAAACGGCTTCTGGTAAAGACAAATCAAAACCGTTTACAGCTGGTGATTTGCTCAAAATCATTTGGTTATCATTGTACCAAGGTTCTTACTTGAACTGAAACAATTGGCTACTCCATAAGTAATGGCTTTTAGTAAAGAGATAAAATCCATTAATTTTTCTCAAAACATTGCTAGGGACTAGCAATATCTTAGTGTGGGGGATTGATGAGTGTCTAAATACTCATCATTTTTGTACTGTTTAGAATGCCAAAAACATCTGAAAACACTCAGAAATGCATCAAAATAATGAAAATATCACAAACAAGTGTTTTATGTGTTTTAAAATGCAAAAATACCAAAATCTGGTGAAAAACGTATCAAGTTTGCATAATTGGCAGTTTTAGTCCCCCAAGTTTCAAAAATTGTCAAATCTAGTCCCTGGAATCCAAAAATGTGAAGTTTTGTCATTCAAGGTCCCTGAAATATTAATAAATGACAAAATTGGTCCTTATGGTAAACTTTGGAGAAGTTACATGTTTGGTCCTTCAAGTTTCAAAATTAACAAAAATGACCCTTGGACGTATTAAAATTAACATTATTGGTCCTTTGGTAAATGAAACTTGGCAAATTTAACCCTTGTGATAACTTTGGAAATGTTACAGTTTCAGTCTTTCAGTTTCAGAAAATTACACAAATGGTCCTTGTGCTTAAATAAAACCAAATGGACCCTTTTAATTATCCAAAACCAAATCCAACCCAGCTCAGGCCCAATATCCAACCCGGCCCACTTTTTAAAATACAAATACCGCCTACCACTGTACATCTCTCTCACTCTCACCTGCTATCCCAAAACCAGAAACCACCATGGTTTCTCCACCTCACCTCCACCTTTCCACCTGTTCCCTACACCTGTTTACCAACTCCTTCCACCTCCACAAAGTCCAAAATTCCTTAATTGAAGAAACCTGCTCAAAGACTTTTCCCGCCAAATTTCCAAGTGGACGATTCTGATGAATTCAAGGGATAAAGTGAAGTGGGATTGTTTCAGAGGTCGACAAGGATGCTAAGAAGTCAATAAATAAGAAGAAAGAAGCAGTGTAAAAGACCAAGTAGTGTAATTTTATTTTACTTATGTCGTTTTTAAGTTTTTTAAGTTTTCCAGTGCAAGTTTAAGTTTTAAAATACTTTGTAACTATATTTCAGTGTAATAAAGATTTAATTTCAGCTTCAATTTCAGTTTTTATTTACTAACTCAGTTTATGCTATTTCATTGTCTAAATTCTCAAAATAAGCAAATGTTGTTAATAGTTGTTGTTATTGTTTCTTAAGCTCATATAAGCTCTTGACAAGGCTTATAAGCTATTAGAAACCTTAAAGTTCCAGTTTTATTCAACAATCCAAAATTCCCAAAAATACCAAGAAAATAGATTAAAAATCAAAAATCAATGGAAAATGGTGCAAGAGGTTGAAGCAGGATAATCTATGGATTGATTATGGTTTAGAGCTTTGTGGAAAGCTATAGGAAGTGGTATTGATCCTCAGTTCTCAGTTTTTGAGCTTGGGCTCATGTTGTAAGCAATTTCCTTAAAACTTGCATATTCTAGTATAAGTACTTAAATCCTGTTAATATTGGCCTAATCTTGTTTAAATATAGTAATTATAAGTTAATAAATAGATTTATCAGTTTAAGAGTTAGTTTTAGTACCTTTAGCTTCAATACAGTTAGTTGAAAGGGTGTTTGGATTTGCTGATTTAGTGGCATTCTAGCTTATGCTTTATGTTGTTTGTTGTTGTCTCATGTCATACTAGTACCTATTAGCTCAGTCAAACAATAAAATGCAGCCTTTGTTTTAATAAAAAGTCAAAATCATCTTTTAAATCATCTTATGAGTTAACTGTTAGAAAATATATTGTGTAATTCATCATGTTAGCTTAAAACCTGTTATTCTAGCTTAAGTTTATCTTATTTCAGCTTAATATAACATAATTAGTGAGTAAAATCAATCCTAAGTTCATAAAAGTCAAAGTTTCATTTCTGTCTTAAATAGTCAAAAGTTGTAAAAATCAGTTTTTGCAAAACTTTGTTGATGTCTCAGTTGTTAATCCTTGGTCAAGAGCTTTTGGTATTTTGGATTTTACAAGTTCAGTTGGTCTAGTTTAATAATATCAGTTTTGTTTTCCTTTTATTAAATGTCTATAAGCTCCTATCAGCTTCTCAAATAGGCCTCAAGTGCCCTGTGCACACACTCAGCATACACTGAGTGTGCACAGGCAACTTGCAGCCTTTGCACAAGCTTCATTCAAGCTTGTGAGGAGCTGAGATTTGGCACATGTGTAGTCTGCTAGGTGAACTTTAGGTCCCAATATCTGTTTTTCCCCTTAGCTTATTATGATTGCTTATGCATTAGCTTAAAGGTGCCCCTTTAATAGCTGTTTTGCTTAATTAATCTCATAAGCTCAAATCTTAGCAAGGCATCATTAGTGGTCTAGAGTAGTATTAATTAGTTGCATTAGGCTTATTATAGTGTACTTTAGCTCTGCTAATCATTTGGTTTATTCCTGTAGCTTATAGCTTAATCTAGTAGCTTATTTATAACTGTTTTTCACTACAGCTTCATATTCTTCAACATAAGCATATGTTTTTATATTTTTTATAGACTTAGAATAATATTTTAGTATTTTCCTGAATTTTTCATATTTTTCCAGCACTGTTTGATATTTTTCTTATTTTAAACTAGTTTTTAATCCTTTTTAATTAGCTTTTATTACAAATAAATCAGAAAAAGTTTAAAAAAATATGTTTTCAATTTTCCTAGATTAAGATAAATTTAAAAATCCAAAAAAATATTTTTCCATAATTTTCTTAGTTTAAATAGTATTTTCTAGCATTTTAATTAGTTTTAAATAGTTTTTAATTAATAATAATTATTTAAAAAGTCTAAAAAATATATTTTCAGTTTTAAAATTAGTTTTATAATATTTTAGATTTTTATAAGTTATAATTTCATTTTTCTAAGTTAATTTTGTATTTTCTTATATTTTAGTGCATTTTAAATACTTAATAAATAGTTTTTAATTAATAATAATTAAATAAATAGTTTTAAAAATAATTTTCTTTTTCTAATAATTTTCTTTTATTATTAGGATTGTAAAAATATCATTTTCATATTTGTAGGCCTTTTATTTCTTAAAACTCACGTTTTATTTTGTACGTTTACGTAATTTTATTTAAACGTACGTATTAGAATTTAAACGTTAATCAATTTTAAAAATAGTGATAGCGTTTATTTAATATAATTTATCATTTTAATTTTCTTTAATTTGCATTTAAGCCTCTGTAATTTATAAACTTTCTCTTTAGGTATAATTATTCCAAATTCACAAACCTTTTCCCATTCAATATAACCCGATCACAGATTCGTTGTACTACAGTGTTCACACCTCGTTGGGACTTAACGACCCGGGGATACACTATACTCTCCAGATCATAATTGCATTTGGTTCTAGACTGTTTGGACTTTTATTACGGTTGATCATTCACAAGTGGTTAGCTTGTGTGATAAAACCTGACCGTTTGGGACCCAATCAGAGGCCTTAAAAGGTTTTTACTACGTTCTTGATCCCTTAGAGAGTTTTTCCGGTGGTATTTCTAATGGTTCAAACTATAGGTCTTAATCTCTTACGGTTTGGTCGCAATGATTTTCCAAAGTAGGGGGGTTAGGTGCCTTTTGTTGGTTTTGGGCGATAACAGGGCTAAACAAGGGCAGATTTTACACGAGGCAAGCTAGTGTTTATACATCGCATTTGACCCTTTAAACACTTTGCTGTAAGATATTCTAAATTGTATAAGTCTCATGTCCTAGTCGTCTTTGATTAGAAAGATACAAGTCCACGAACATGGCTACTTGGCCACGACACGTTTTAAGAAAATTTCATTTTTAACTCGTTAACTTTCACGGTGTCATCTAGGGATGTTGTAATATGTTTATTAACTCTTTTTAAGATATTTCCCATCATCCTATAACTCCCACGACTCAATTTTTGAAAAATGTACACAAGGCTTATTTATGGAAATTCCCGCGAGTCACCTTCTTTGTGGTCAATTATAAAAGAGACTATAAGTGCTGTTAAAGACGTTATTGGGGCATTAAAATCTTTGCAGCGAGCCCTTTATAACGGTGTAAACCTCGTACTTTGCAACCCTTTAATTAGCAAGATATTAATTACGGAAAAGGGCTACTTAGGCTATTCTTGCCAAATTGCAATTCTCGTTTTTAAACCATGAAACTTTATGTCTTTTGCATGCAACCTTGTGAAATGTTGTTTTACTCATTTCTAATATTTCTAAGATAGTTCATAATCAAATTTATCAAAAATCCCGAGTTTTCCCCACATACCTATTATAAAATACTTTTGGTGTTTAGGACTTTTAGCCATAATGAATGGCTGTTTTTAAGCATGGCGACTAGGCTTTTCAACCGGGTTATGGGGGCGTTTTGTATTATCCTAGGTGGTGTTTACAACGGTACTTTGGTTGACCTTAATACCTTTGACATGATGTAAATAAATAGGGCACAAGTAGGGGGTGTTGGGCTGTTTTTTTTTTAAGATATACCTAACAGCTGTTGGGATTTTTATTAAATTCTGGCTTCGTTATGCGTTTTCTAGACCCGTGCACTCGAGTTTTTGAAGAAAACGTCGTTCCGGACAACTTTCGTGCTTTAACTTTTTCATGAAACGGACCAGAAATGCCTCTAATTGCGTGCCCGACGCTTCTGTCCACAGAAAGTTTCGGACAGATTATTGGCAACTTCTTTTGACCATAACTTTTGACTCGTGTACTCGTTTTAAGTGATTCAAATTTCCACGTTTTCCTTATAAAATCCTTTTTAACAACATGCTACTGATATTAAAGGTGATAATGATATTGAGTGAGTTTAATGGACTTACTTAATGGTTAATTTTTATAGTTTCTCCCTTAGCCAATATCACAAAACAAAAAGGCTATTATGCATATGCTCATTTTACAGAAAATTTACATAAACCATGTTCCAACTTTAATTTTACATGATATGAGTTTATTATCCTAAGTGAGTGATAGTAAATGTGTAAGAATGGTTAAAGAAAAGAGTTGGAACACTTACAAGTTATGAGTTGCCTAAACCAGAAAAAGCGACTAATGGTTGCTAATGATCTTCAAGGTAGTTCTACACCTCCTAAGCTCTAGATTAACCTTTCCTTACACTACTTATAGTTAAATTTCAGAATGTTTGGTGAGTATGGAAAATATTTATGGTGCGTGGGATGTGTGAGGGATATGATATAATGTGTGTGTTGTATGGGACTTAAAGAGAAGGGAATATGGGGCGTTTATATAGGCAAGGGAAGTGCATGGTTTTCCAAGTGCTAGGTCACCATGTCTCACAAGTGAAGAGACATGGTGAGGTGTTCCAATACACATGGGAGGTTCATGTGGTTTCAAGGGGACATGAAGAGGTGTGGTAAAACTCTAGCCAAGAGTTTTACCCACCAAATGTGACTAAGGTAAAAACCCTTGGTAAAAGGGTGATGTGTAAATATTAGGTGCAAGTAAATCAATTGTGGCTAAGGTTTTTACAAGTAATACTACGTAACTAAGGTGTAACTAGTTTAGTTCATTTTTAACCATGGTAATTAAGGGGGCGTTAGGCATTAAGGGTAGTACTTAGGGCTTGCATTGTTATACCTATTGTGTAAATGGTATTTACATAGTTAAGTTTCTAATTTACTTTAGGTAAAATATAGTTTAGGTTAATTTACATGTAAATAATAAAAGTAAAGGCTTAAGTTTGGTGCATTGTTGTTTGTACATTAGCATTGTTTTGTTGTACTTACTAAAAAGAAAATATATTTTTAAGGCTTGTGCTTGAAAGGTTTGTACAATGTGTTTAAAATTAAATACACTAAGGTTTATAATGAATTTTAGGTTAAGTGAATGCTTTTGTGTATCAATGACTTGTACATTTGTTTAATAAACTTGTACTTTGGAAATTGGTAAAAGTTTAATATGTATTTTTAATTTTAGTTAGTGATCTCATTTACATAAAATAGTAGGATTTGCAAACTAGGGTTTTTAACTGGAAAATACTCTAGAGTTAGGGTTTTTATGCCTTAAAAACTTGTACATTAAGTTTATCAGTTTGTACATTAGGGTTTATGACTTAGTGTCGAAATTGTTATAACTCAATGCTTTAAGAAAATTATAATTTACATTGTAACATTTTATTGGAAATGATGCTAATGATATAAGAATACTATACACCGGACATCCCGTATGTTATGTGAGGACACAACTGGCATGGGTGACCATGCCGGGAAGTTTCAAGTATAACATTGTTGTGAGACTTCCATTGTCACTTAAGAGTGTGTATATCAAAGACATTAACTATGAAAGTGAGCAGTTTGTGAGTGTGGCTTATTATCTAGTTGCAGGGAGAAAAAAATGTACGTAGAAAAATGAATTACTATTAGTATAAAGGTGGATTTTTACCGGTGGTTACATGCACCTTGCTGCCCTAAGTATCTTTGATTGTACAATAGATTGCACTACCAAGCTTCGATGATGATCAAAGGTATGAGGGGTGTATGTTCCAGCCAAGACTTGCCTTTCACCTGAGAATAAGAAATACGAAACACTACGTTAAGTGATTACGCAGGGGTATGACCCTGCGAACCACCTCCGGCGTGAGAGTAAGTATGAGTTATGGTTGTATAAGTGTATGTAAGTAAAGAGATGAGTGTGAAATGAGCATACCATAATCCATTGCCCGTACAACCTATTTATAGTGGATGAAATAAGGTTGAGAGCACTTCTGCATGAATGTCGGAGATCATGGGGGTGTCCCATGATTGTGGGTAACCGCTAGGGTTTAGTGACCCACGTTCTCAGACTTGACGGGGAAGCCAAGAGAGAGGGAGATCGTGGGTTTGACCAAGTCAGGAGGTTCTCCTATCCAATGCTTCTTCGTCAGCCATACCCCGAAGGGCTTAGGGCTTCGAATGGCGAATTCCCCTAAGGTAACCTTCGTGATAACGAATGGTTTGACGCCTATGGATATTCTGGAATCCTTACTTGGACCTTTGAACAGAAGGATTTCGACACGTCTCGGAGGAGTGTCCTTCGAGGTACTCGGAGGGTACATCATCAAGCCCCCCAGTCGAAAGTGATGTATATGAGCGAGGAGACATTGCTTTCGACTTCATGCTTCGAAAAAATATCATCCTACTGCGAATTGCATTAGTTAGAGGATAACAATGCACCTAACTTAGCGCATTTAATGCTAATTACTCTTTTCGGCTGCCCGCTACAGGAATCACATTTCCCCAACTTACCCGGAGACCAAAAGTCTTTTTTATTCAAAATTTAAAAAATTTAAACCGGATAAGAGTTATTTTTGGGACACGTGTGCGGTGTTTAAGAGATAAAAGTGAGTATAAAAAGGGGGTAGCTGAAACCCTAACTCATTTTACTCTCTCTGTCTATTTCTACACGCAGTAAAACTTCGTCGCCATCACTCCGAAACAAAAGGTAATCCTTCCTTCTCACTGATAGATTGTTTTTTTTCTTTAAAAAATGGATTCCAAGTTTATTATAAAACTGCAAAAGTGTACATTGTCTGCAAAAGATCTACATGATCATTTAGCCGATTACCCCATCCCACTAGAACACAAAGTGATGTTACCCAAACTTAATCAGGGTATTTTTGATGCTCCTCAAGGTTTCGTAGGGCTGTACACACATGCATTTAGCCATTCTAACCTTAGGATTCCGCTGCACCCATTGATATTAGAGTTTATGCAATACTACAAGGTCCACATCTCTAGGTTTAACCCCTTTGGTTTAGCCAAACTGACCACATTCATAGTGATGTGTAAAGCATACGGCTATGAACCAACATTAAAGGTTTTAAGAGGATTTCTGAACTTGTATCTTGGGGGCAATTGGTTAACTTTAGCAAAAAGGCCTGAATCGGATGTTCCAAACCTGTTTGGGAGGGTATATACAAACATAACAGGTTGGAAAGGTAGCTTTTTCTATGTGCAAGACACTATTGTTCCCCCTAAATATCCAGAGCTGCTGAATAAGGAAAATATGTTTGATGCAAAACGGTATAATGACCCCTTGCCATATGAGGTGCGAAGGGATCCATGTTATCAGCGTTTGGCCAAATATCCTGTGGATGTGCAAGTGTTCCCTGAAGCCATCTTATACATGGCTGGGATTGCCCAAAGCTGGGAGGGGTCTCCCAAGAAGCCTGTGATCATATACCAAGGACAAAGTATGTTTATCTACTTCTATTTAAGTAGGACCAATGTAACACTGATATTTATTTCTTCTTGTTTCTATTTTGCAGAGATGTCGTTCAGAAACTTCATGTACCAAGATTTGGATGAAGATTTAAGTTTTATCCCTGCGGAGAAGGCCGAAGAGTCTTATGGTGTTGGCTCTCCTTCAACATCTGTGAACAACAATGAGGTAGACACTCCGAATCCGGTTCCCATTGCATCGGCGCCCCCCCAAGCTGCGTTGGAGGGTCCGTCCCAACTTGTTGAGAATGTTGCTGACTCGGACGATCCTGCGGATGAGGATGTCCCAGTTATATGGTCAACAGGGATAGGCTGATTAAAGAGTAGAAAGGGAACAGCAGCCAAGGCATTAAGTCTACCAACAAAAAGAAGAATCCTCTCCCTGCCTCAGGATCAAGGGTTGTGAAGCAAAAGAGTGCTGAGGGCAGAAATTTGTGAAGTCAGCCTTCGAGTTACCAGATGAATCCGTGGAGGTTCATGGTAAGCAGTTTTACCTTATGAAACATGTGAAGTGATAAGTGTCAAAATTAACTTAACCTTTATACATTGTACTGATCGCAGGCCTTCCAGAGACGAAGGAGCTCCCCAATGCTTTAGCCTGTCATCAGATTGTGAATCATGTCACCCCCCTTCATGGAAGGGTTTGCTGGATAATATGTCCATTGAAAGGGTTTGTGATATGCATGACAATGGTGTAGCGAGGCAAGTAGTATTAGATAATCACTTGAATACTAGGACTAGGGAGTTGCTCAGGGTTGTGACCAAGGCTAGGCAGGAGATGGATGTGATGTTGGAAAGGGAAAAACATAGGGACCGGGAGTATGCTGAATTGGAGGCTAAGTGTGATGAGATAGAGAAGGACTTGGAGAAGAATCCCCTCGTTGAAGACCTTCGTCAAAAAATTGAAGAGTTGACAACCGAAATTGTTAGACTCAAGGTGGAGGAGGGTAAGGTAGCCACTCTTATTGGTCAAAACGTTGTGCTTGACGCTAAGTGTGCTAGTCTGGAGGGTGAGAAGGCTAGGCTCTTGGAGAGGTAGAAGTAAAGTTGAGGGAGGAAGTCGATGGCTTACAGATGAGGTATAAAATGCTGCAAAAGGATCGTGCGGAGGTCGTTTCAAAGGTGGTACCTTACATAGCCATGGAGCTCTACCACAGTGATGAATTGGGAGCTCAGATGTGGAAGGTCATCAAATCATCCATTTTTCATGGGCGGTGCTTAGCGTTGGAGGAGGATGCCAAAACAGGTAAGCCCGTGGACCTTTCCAAGATTGAATGCTACCGTCCCACTTCGAAGGCTGAATATGATGAGGCAGGAAATGCGTTCGCAACCACAGAGTACTCCTTCCTTACTGAGGCTACCAAAGATCCTATGGCACCCCTCGAAGACCTCCTTTCCAAGAAACCTCGAAAGCTGAAGCCTACCACTCCCACCAAGAAGACTATGTCTACCAAGCCTGTCTCAGTGCAACCATCTCCCACTCCATCTCCAAAAAAGCAGGAATGAAGGCTGCCATGTCGGCAGTAATTTGGTTTCAAAGGGTGGCATGTACCCTTTAAGACAATTTATCTTATTTGACAATGCTTGTCTTGTTCTCTAAACAATTTAAATGCTTATGATGTATAGCCATGGGCCAAAAACAATTTAACTGGGGCTTAGGCTCCTCGTGCAGGTAAAAGGGCACTAGCCCTCATTTTGAACGGTATGGTGTAGGGGAAATACCTCTACACACTTAGTTATTATTTATGTTTGTTTTGTTAACTTCTCGTACGCCATTTTTCCGACGCTTAAGTTTTACAACCTAAGGTTAAACAACCTCATTGTGTGTAAATTGAAACACCAAGAATATAATGACCAAATTTGATCATTGACAGAGGGTCGCGACCCACTCTATCTCAAATCCTTTAAGTAGTATGACTTTGTATATATTTTTACAAGCGCCAAAAACTACTAGGAGAGTTAATGTGAATGTTAAAGTTGGCTTAAATGATAAGGCATGTATTATACCTTGAGCCATTTTATTCGACATTGAAACTCATTAACGACTTGGCTGAACAAATCTTTGTGTTTAAGAAACGAAGCAAGAGATTTGTGGGAAATGTCTTATTTATCATTGAATTGGTAGGGAGGATTACATCATTCTTGAAATGAAAACTAAGACAACTACCAATAATGTTTGCTTTCCCTTGAGAAGCTTCTAATTACAAGAAAAAAGTAAAAGTACTTCTTAAACATAGAACTTTCGAAGGTTCGTACCGTTCCATGTCCTGTCGATGGGTTCTCCGAGAAGAGTGGCCAGTTTGTAGGCTCTGTTGTCGTAGGCCTCTGCTACCATGTAGGGTCCTTCCCAAGTTGGTCCCAGCTTTCCCTGGTACTCTGCTTTGCTTGCACTGTTGAGGCGTAGCACATATTCTTCAGGCTTGAAAGTGAAAGGTCTGACCCTTTTGTTATAGTAGCCTTCGATCTTATGTTTGTGCATTGCTTCTCGGATGGAGGCTATTTCTCGTCTTTCTTCTAGCAGATCAAGGTTTTCCCTGATCCTTTCGTCATTTTGGGAGGCATCATACATTGCCACACGCTCCGTGTGTACAATTAGTTCCGAAGGGATGACCGCTTCTGTTTCATATGTTATGCTGAATGGGGTTTCACCATTGCTTGACTTAGGGTGCGTCCTGTGAGCCCATAATACTTGAGGGAGCTCATCCACCCATCCATTATGAGTTCGTCCCAGCCTTTTCTCGATCCCTTTGATGATGTCTCTGTTTGTAACCTCCACTTGTCCGTTACCTTGCGGATGGTAGACGGATGTCCAAGACTGCTTTTATGTTGAGCCCTTGACAGAAGTTGTGGAAGACTCCTTCGGCAAACTGCTTCCCGTTGTCAGATATGATTATATGGGGCACTCCGAATCTGCACACAATGTGCTCCCATACAAACTTCTCGATCTGTCTCCCTGTTATGGAGGCTAAGGGTTTAGTTTCCACCCACTTAGTAAAGTAATCGATTGCTACCAGCAAGAATTTGACTCCTTCGGGCGCTGTAGGCATAGGTCCTACGATATCGATGCCCCACTGAGAGAAGGGCCATGCGGATTTCACACTTGTCATGTCCTGCTTTGGCATCTTTGAAACGTTTGAGTGTATCTGACAAGCTTCACATTTGAGAATGATTTCTGCTGCATCCCTGTGCATCGAAGGCCAATAATAGCCCAATTTCATTATCTTCGAGACAAATGAGCGGGGTCCTGCATGGAGGCCGCAGGATCCTTCGTGGACTTCAGAGATAATGCTCGTAGCCTGCTTGGGTCCCAAAATGACCTTCTATATAGGGTTTCCCCTATTAGCCTGATGCGAGGACTTAACCTGAACCTTCCTTGCTAGCTTGGGATCTTCAGGGAGAAGATCGCTTATCAAATATTCCCTTATGGGAGTCATCCACGTCTCTCCTTCTTCGTGAACCACATCCGCAACTTCCTTGCGAACAATGGATCTTTCAAGAAGGACTTCGACAAGTACTTCTTTAGTGAGATGAGCGAAGGCCATTGAAGCTAGCTTGCTTAGTGCATCTGCCTTCTTGTTCTGATTCCTACGAACATGCTGGATGGTGTAGGAGTCGAAGTTCTCCAGCATTTCCTTTGTTTTTTCCAAGTACTGTTTGATGACGGGTTGCCTTGCTTCATAGGAGCCTGTCACTTGGTTTGCTACCAATTGGGAGTCTACGAAAGCGAGCTTTGACCTCCATATATTTAGCTAGCCGGAGGCACGCTAACAGCGCTTCATACTCCGCTTCATTGTTTGTGGCTTCGAACTCAAAACGAAGAGCATATGTATGCTCCTTCCCGTCAGGACTGACCAGCATTAGGCATGCTCCAGAACCATCGGAGCTGGATGCTCCGTCTGTGTAAAGCTTCCATTCAGTATGTACTTGAATGAGGTTGGTTTTGGGCTCTTCTTTTTCTACATCTGGCTCGGAAGGTGTTTCTGCCAAAAAATCTGCGAGAATTTGGCCTTTAATAGAGTTTCGTCCCTTAAACTCTATTTCGTGCTCTCCTAACTCAATAGCCTATTTAGCCACCCTCCAAGACTTTTCGGGTTTCGACAAGATCTGTTTGAGTGGCTTGTCGGTTAAGACTGTGATTGGATGGGTCTGGAAATAGCGTCGGAGCCTCCTTGCTGCGTAGATTAGGGCTAGTATTAACTTCTCCAATGTTGGATAGTTGATCTTTGCCCCTGTAGGACCCTGCACGACAAAGTAAATGGGGATCTTCCGTTTGTCTCGTTCTGCCATAAGGACTGCGCTAATACTCTCCATTGAGGATGCTAAGTACATGTACAACACTTCGCCTTTGATTGGGGCTGTAAGTGTTGGAAGGATTTTGATGAACTCCTTCATCTTCGAAGGCGACTTCACATCGACTCCATTGAAAAGTTTTCTTATCCATGCATCCCTTGAGTGTTTTGAAGAATGGTAGAGACCTGTCAGCCCCCTTCGACAAAAATCGGCTTAAAGCTGCCAGCTTCCCATTTAGGCTCTGCACGTCTTTTAGACACTTAGGGGCTTGGAGATCCGAAATTGCCTTGACCTTGGAGGGATTAGCCTTTATCCTCTGCTTAGTGATCAAATACCCTAGGAATTGTCCCTCTTCGACACCGAAGGAGCATTTCTTAGGGTTCACTCATGTTAATCGCCCAAAGTTGGTCAAAGGTTTCACGTACATCGAGGAGCGAGTCCTCCCCGTCTTGCTTTTGATAACCATGTCATCAACGTATGCTTCAAGATTTTTGCCTATTTTTTTGTTGAAGGCTTTATCTACGAGCCGTTGGTAAGTGGCCCTTGCGTTCTTTAATCCGAAGGGCATCTTTCTGTAACAGTAGACACCTTTGCTCGTGTAGAAGGCTGTCTTTTCTTCGTCCTCCTTTGCCATCCGGATCGATGATACCCTTTGTAGGCATCTAAGAAGTATTTTAACCGGAAGCCTGCCAAGGATTCTACCTTCCATCAATTTCGGTAGGGGTAGCAATTCTTCGGGCATGCTTTGTTGATGTCGATGAAGTCAACGCACATGCGCCACCCTCCGTCGCTCTTTTGACCATTACTTGGGTTGGCTACCCAGGCTTGGTACTTAACTTCCCTTAGGATGCCTGCTTGTGTGAGTTCGTCCACTTCTTTGCAGGCTGCAGCGTTTCTTTCGGGGGCTAGGCTCCTCCTTTTCTGTTTTATCGGCTCAATGTGTTTGTACTCATTGAGTTTATGCTCTGTTCCGAAGGACTGTCCGTCGATCAGCAAAGTTCTTGGTACCCCTGTCATGTCAGAATATTTCCAAGCAAAAACATCAAGGTTAGTCTGCAACAGTTCCATGAGCTTCACCTTGAAATTCTCCGGGAGTTGCTTTCCTACTACCACCATTTGTTCAGGGTAGCTAGGGTTAACTACAACTCGCTCCTCCGCATCTGTACAACTTAGAATTGCTATCGGTGGCTCCTCCGATTCTTCTTTGATCTTTTTGACACCATATACACCCTTATCCGCCCCATAATTAGAATGGACAGTTCCTACTCCGAAGGGGGTTTGAAACTTAATAGCAGCATGTATGGTGGAAACAACAATGCCCATCTTTTGCATAGTTGTTCTTCCTATTAACAAATTATAAGGAGAGTCTGACTTGACTATAACGAAAGTGAGTGTTTCTGTGCGGGATAAGGGGCCTTCGCCTATGGTGATTTCCAACGGTACTTCTCCCAGGGGCCATGAGTGTTCGCCGGAGAACCCTACTAGTGGTGTTTTCGAGTCCACCCTTCGTGAGCGTATGGATGACTTGAGCTTTAGGAAACAATGCTCATAAATGATCTCGCATGAGCTTCCACAATCCATATATGCTCGATTTACCTCCCTGTTTGAGATTCGTACCCTGATGACCACGGGGTCAGTTGAAGGTGTCTTCCCTAAGATGTAAGGGAAGGTTATTTCCCCTACATTTCCCAGCGCCCCATCTGCTTCCTTCCTTTTCAAGGTAGTTTCGTGCCTGTGCACCATTAATATCGGAGCTTCTGTGGGCGTAGACTCCTTCTTGTTTCCCTTCCATTTACCTAGTTGGGTGTCGAAGAACTTGTCCTTTCCCTTTTTGATGCCTTTAACCAGATGCGCTAACTGTACGGACCGCACTGCCTCTTCGATCTACTTCTTTAGTTCTCTGTAGTTGTTCGTGTCGTGTCCATGGTCTTCATGGAAATGGCAGTACTTGGACATGTCTCTGGCTTTGCTTCGTGCTGTCATCCGAGGTGGTGGATCGAAGGACTTAGCGACTTTCTTGGTAGCCAGAATCTCCCTGGGAGATTTGACTAAGTTCGCCAAGAATCCGTGGTTTGAACCTTTGTTTTATGGAGTGAAGCGATCTCTGTTCTTCTTCTTGTTCTTGGATCCTTCCCATGAGGACCCACGAGAGAATTTTTCAGAAGCTTCCTTTTGCTCTATCGGAGCCCCGTTTGCTGCTACCTCTTTGTATTCAATCCAAGTATAAGTCTTCTCCATCAACGCCTTATAAGTGGTGGGAAGATCGGTGGATACGAATTCCAACAAGCTTCGCGTCCGAAGGCCATGTACAAAACCTGAAATCCTCTGATCTTCGTGCAAACCCAGAATTTGCAAAGTTTCATCGGTGTACCTCGTAACGAAGGCCCTTGTGCTTTCGTTGTCCCTTTGCTTGATGGTGTGCACGGCTAGATGGGTCTTGGTGTACTTCTTCTGTTGGGTAAAGTGTGATCGGAACTTAGCCTTGAGGTCGTCTAGACTTACAATGCTTCGCAACTTCTGTCCATTCTACCATATTCTCGCAGAGTCTCGGAGCGTGTAAGTGAACATGTGGCATGCTACGGGCATGACCCACTTTTGCATCTTGACAGCGCCCTCGAATAAATGGAGGAAGTTATCAGGATCGCCTTTCCCATCGTAGGTGCCTATATGAGTAGGCATCTTTACACCGTCAGGTAGGGGGTAGTCTTCGATCCACTTCACGAAAGGTGTGCAAGCTCCAGAGGCTTCGGCATAGTAAGGGTTGTATGGAGGTGGATAAACAGGTGTAGGATTATACGGGTTAGGAAATGGTTGTGTGTAGGTAGGATAAACAGTAGAAGGTTGGTACAAAGGGTTTACACCCATCTATTGCGTAGGAACATGTTCATAGGGCATTTCTTTGGTAATTTTGGTTTGGGAGTAGACCATTCGGAGGGTAAGTGTTGTAGGATTGAGCAGGTAGGTAGGGGTTCATTATCGGAGGGGCAACTGATTCATGCCGAGTATGGAAGAGGCCTCGACACTTGAAACATATGAAGGGGGTCTGGAGCCCCATCCCTCTCTTCCTAAATGGGCAGCTAGGAGAGGGGGTAGATTTACTCCTCCGTTCCCTACCGGGTTGCTTCCTCCGTTAGAGTTCTCACTCCTTCTTTCACCATGCATTCTTTCCCTTCTTCCCGGATCCCCTCTGAGTCCTTCTTCAAAGCCTACAGTCCTTCCGTTTGGCCTTCTGATGGAAGGAGAACCATTTCGGAGAGCCGAGCGCCCCCTGCTAACAGGTTGAGGCCTTTCCTCTATTTCAATCTCTTTATCATACTCCTCACTGGAGTATTCCAACTCTCTTCGCATTTAAGTGTTGCGAACCTACCTTTTATGAGCCTTTAGTAAAGAATCCAAGGCTTCAAAGTTTGCCTCAACGAAGGCGGGGCTAATATCTGGAACAGGGTTAGCGGATGTTGAGGCGTGATGTAAGGGAGTAGTTTCCAAACGAGATCGTGTGGTAAAGGTTGAGGCCGTTATGGGGGCGAGATTATCGGGGTTAGTTGTGTTGAGAGGGACTAGGGTAGAGAAACCTGGTGGAAGTATGAGTTATGGTTGTATAAGTGTATGTAAGTAAAGAGATGAGTGTGAAATGAGCATACCATAATCCATTGCCCGTCTAACCTATTTATAGTGGATGAAATAAGGTTGAGAGCACTTCTGCATGAATGTCGGAGATCATGGGGGCGTCCCATGATTGTGGGTAACCGCTAGGGTTTAGTGACCCACGTTCTCGGACTTGGACGGGGAAAGAGAGAGAGGGAGATCGTGGGTTTGACGAAGTCAAGAGGTTCTCCTATCCAATGCTTCTTTGTCAGCCATACCCCGAAGGGCTTAGGGCTTCGAATGGCGAATTCCCCTAAGGTAACCTTCGTGATAAGGAATGGTTTGACGCCTATGGATATTCTGGAATCCTAACTTGGACCTTCGAACAGAAGGGTTTCGACACGTCTCGGAGGAGTGTCCTTCGAGGTACTCGGAGGGTACATCATCAACCTTAGTGTCTCAAGAGGTGGTAGACAAGTTTGGGGCGGTGGTGCAGTGCGCGCTTGTGCGTGGCAAGACAGAAGCTATAGAGGAGCTCCATGAGAGTGGTCTATTGAAAGTTCCTGCTGATAAGGTGCCTGGTTATAATGAGCACGCATATGATGACCTGGTCGCTGCAATGAGGGGGATGAAGCTGCTAGGGCTTCCGCTGATTACGCAGTTGGAGCACGAACAGGATTATCCCATAGGGGTAATTATGGAGGGGCTAACCTTGGCCCGCCATCGTGCTAAAAATGCAGAGGCGCAACCTGATTATTATTTGAATCCTGATGAGTCCCAGCTGCAGGTGCCTATTTTTGCTCGCCCCCGCGACATCTTGAACCCTTTTGCACTAGAGAAGGAAATCCCTTTAAAGGAATCCTTTGAAGCTCATGCTACGAGACTGGCCAAGAAGAAATGTGTTAAAGGAAACGCTATTTTGTGTGGTATTAGGGCGGCACATCTTCCTAGATCTGACGGGGTACCTGTTAGTGTTGCCACAGTATCCCGCCAAGACTCTGATTTATTAAAGAAGCTAGAGGAGGTCGGCGCACGCAAGCCGTATTGGGGGCTCATCTCTTAGGCGCTGTAATAGTATGTAATTTATATCTTCGTTGTAAATATCATTTTGTAAGACCTCATGGTCCTTAATGAAATATTCCTTTTGTTGAATGCGTGTTGATGTGGTTGTGACTTATAATGTTTGTACTTAGTTATCTGTCTTTGCGTACTTATTGTTTAAGGAGCAAACTGTTATATAAGCGCGACTAATATGTGGAGTTCATAATCATGTATGAACTATCATACTTATAATGTCTAAGTATTGTTAACATAATCGTGTATGGTGTGATATGCAGCGTACTGTAAATATCATAGTAAGGAGCCAAGAGTCTTGATTCCTGGTTTTGTTAAACGCGCATAGTATGCGTTGTTGCGCATCCGTCGTGGAATGCGCATTGAACTTATTCCAACGTCTTGAAAATAAGGTGTTTAACAAGGATGCATGATCCAATGTTGATGGGTTTGCAACCCTCTTACTCAACGAGTTGTTTAGTAGGTTCACTCATCCTTTACACCATCGTGGGTTATAGTAAGTGCATGCACGCCATATAGGCAAAAGATAATATAGCAATAATGTTGAGACATAAATATTATGTGAATAACAAATTGAAATGTGTCGCGGAGTTAGCTAGAAACCACGACATTTTATTAATACTTGCAAGTTTTAGTAAAAAAAAGAAAAACATTTGCCTAAGTAAACAGAATGTAAATACACAGATATTTATTGAGCACTATACTAAAGTAAGGGAGTGTCCGTGCGCTGGGCCATAGCCGTTCCTAGAGATAGCATCGTTTGAGATTGCAGATGTTCCATGTGCGTGGTAGCTCACGACCATCTATGTCACGCAGCTTGTACGCGCCTTTTCCTAATGCTTCAATCACCTCATAGGGTCCTTCCCACTTCGGTCCAAGTTTTCCTGTATCTTCTGCGTGGCTCGCATCATTGGCGCGATATACGAAGTCGCCTGGTCTGAATGAAACACTGCGCACTTTAGCATCGTAGTATCCCTTCATTTTTGACTTAGCTCTTGCTTCACATATAGATGCGCGCTCACGCCTTTCTTCCAACAGGTTCAAGTCGATACGCCGTTCATCATCATTGGTTGTAACATTAACTTCGGCGGCGTAATAGTTGGCATCCCAATTTCTGCTGATATGACGGCTTCTGTCCCATAGACAAGGGAAAAGGGAGTGTCTCCCGTGCTAGTTTTGATTGAAGTGCGGTGCGCCTATAAAACATGCGATAATTCCTCCACCCACCGTCCTTTGTGTTTGTCTAAGCGTGCTTTAATTCCTTCACCTAGACTACGGTTTGCACGCTCGACCAAACCATTGGTTTGTGGGTGTTTAACTGACGTGAAGTGTTGTACAATATTCAGTTTCTCGCACCATTCCTTGAAAGGGTTGTCATAGAATTGTTTTCCGTTATCCGAAAATGATTTCCCGGGTAATCCAAAAGCGCATACAATATTTTCCCGACAAACCGTTTTACCTGATTTCCTGTGATTGTCACGACCACCTTTGCTTCAATCCACTTGGTGAAATAGTCTATAGCTACTATGAGGAATTTCAATCCTCCTGCGCAAAGGAAAGGGACACGCAATGTCGATACCCAATTTATAGAATGGCCATGGCGACGTAATAGGTGTTAGCTCTTGTTGTGGTTGGCGTGGAATAGGTGCTGAACTTGGCGTCGCCACACTTTCTTATTAAGTCCTGCGCATCCCGGTGCATTGTAGGCGATGAGTATCCCGACCGTAAAGCGCGCGCCACAACGGACCGTGGTCCGAGTGCATACTACATGAACCGCGTGGATTTCTGAGTACGTAATCGCTTGAAGAGGTCATACACATCGGAGCCATGGTTGTAGATATGAACTCCGATATAGTACACCGTCTCGAAGTTCAAACCTCTCGTGATGTGCGCGTACCTTCGCCGGCGTCCTTTTGCTCTTGGGGCAATCACGCCTTGCTTATAAACTCAACTATTGGGGTCATCCATGTAGGACCTTGTTCGTCTATCACCGTAGATATCTCCATCTCCATGATGGACTTACTCTTCAGGGTTTCCACCAATACTTGTTTTGACAGGTGCGCAAAGCTTGTGGATGCGATCTTGCTCAGTGCATCCGCCTTCCTGTTTTCCCCTCTAGGAACTTGTTTGATGGTAAACCTGTCGAAGTCCTGGATTAAGGACTTGGTTTTGTCGAGGCATTGAACCATATTTTCCTCCTTAGCTACATACTCGCCTAACACGTGGTTAGCCACTAATCGGGAATCCACATTTGCTTCTAGGTTACGTATACCAATTCGAGCTGCAATGCGTAGTCCTGCAATCAAGGCTTCATATTCTGCCTCGTTGTTTGTTGTTGTGAATTCAAAACGCAGTGCGTAAGTGAATTCTGTTCCATCTAGACTCGTAAGAATAAGGCCTGCACCTGACCCATCCACGCATGAGGATCCATTCATGAATAAGATCCATGGTTCTTGTAATTCCACCTTGTTTTGTGAGGGTGCATCATCAGTGTCCGGTTTTTTGATGATGAAGTCTGCTAGTATCTGCCCTTTAACTGCGGTGCGTGGTCTGTAGGAAATGTTATGCTCACCTAGCAATACACTCCACTTTTGTAGACGTCCTGATGCGTCATGTTTGGAGATGATTTTATTTATAGGTTGATCTGTAATCACCGCTATTGGGTGCGCCTGGAAGTACCTGCGCAGCTGTTTGGCGGCGAATACTGATGCCAAGACCAACTTTTCCATTGCGCTATAGTTAACCTCCGTTTTCTTGAGGGCTTTACTTAAAAAGTATACCGGTGTTTGTACTGAATCCCTGTCTGTCAGTAGCACCGCGCTGACTGCTCCATGGGTCGCGGATAGGTACATAATTAATTCCTCTCGGGGGGGCGACTAGCGTGGGGCGCTAAGTGTTGTTTGAGCGTATAAAAGCTTCTTCGCCTCCTCCGCAGTCCAATGGAAATCTCCCTTTTTTTGTACACTTCTTGAGTGTTTTAAAAAGGGGGAGTGATTTATCTACTGATTTGGACAAGAATCTATTCAAACCGGCTAGTTTTCCATTCAGAGATTGAACTTCCTTCAATGTGCGCGGTGAGGGAAGTTTGATGACAGCCTGCGTTTTTTCTGGGCATGGTTTAATGCCATCCGGCTCTATCAAATATCCCAGGAACATGCCTTCTGTAGCGCCAAAGGTACATTTCTTAGGATTTAACTTCATGTTGATTTCCCGTAGTGTCTTAAATGTCTCCTCAATGTCGCGCACCAACTTGTCCTCTGTATGGATCTTTATGACGAGGTCGTCAACGTAAACCTCTAGGTTGCTGCCCACTTGTTTTTCAAATGCAGTATCTACCAATCGCTGATAGGTGGCGCCTGCATTCTTTAAGCCAAAGGGCATCTTAGTATAACAATAGACGCCTTGGCTTGTATGGAAGGCCGTTTTTTCCTCATCTTCTTTAGCCATCTGGATTTGGTGGTATCCTTTGTATGCGTCCAAGAGGCATTTAAGTGGATATCCGCACAGAGATTCTATCTTCCAGTCTATCTCTGGTAGCGGATAGCAGTCTTGTGGACATGCTTTGTTGAGATCCGTGAAGTCTACGCACATCCGCCAACTACCGTCGCTCTTCTTGACCATCACTGGGTTGGAAAGCCAGTCGTGGTAATAGACTTCTCGCATGATACCTGCATCCACAAGTTTATGTACTTCGCGGAATTGCTTGTGCGCTCTCGGAGCCTAACCGCTTCTTCGTCGATCGGGAATATCCTTGTCGGATTCTCAACTTGTGTTCAGAATCGATCGTGGCACACCGGTCATGTGCTTTGGTTCCCATGCAAAGATATCCAGTGTTCTTTACAAGAGTGCGATACGGCCGCCCCGTTATCGACAGCGATCCCCCGATCGATACTTCTTGCTCTGGGTAATCAGGATGAATTACGACCTTCATGTTTGGTACTTTAGTTGCGCTCTGTTCTGGAGTGTGTGCCGTCTCACATGTAATTGTGTTACATTCTCCAGGTGGTACGGTGGAATTGTAGAGAGTAACAATGCCTCCCTCCACTGGGAATTTGAGCATCCCATGTGATGTAGATGGTACAGCGCGTATGGCTGAAATCCCTGGTCTTCCAATAATGCCATTGTATGGCGAAGGGGATTTGATCACCATGAAATTCATCCAGGTTGTCGCCAAGTGTTCCTGGTTACCGACAATGACTAGTAGACGTATTTGTCCCATGGGCCATATCTTTTCTCCTGTAAAACCAGTTAACGCCATCATGACTGGGCTTAACTGATTTCGTATCTCAGGTTGCAGTCTTTTGAAACAGTGTTCATACATTATATTTGCGGATGCTCCTCCATCAACGTACATGCGGTGGATATCGTGACCCCCTGCATTAATCTCAATGGCGAGCGGTTCTACCACTGCGTTGTCCGCAGCTAAGGTAGGGAAGGAGATTTCGCTTTCGCGAGAAAACTTTTGGCTGATCTTCTGCCTAGTCATTCGCTGCCATGATTGTATCATGTAGATGGTATCAGCTTTTTCTTTGGGTACTTCTTTCTTGTTCCCAGTCTTTTGGTTATCCTTCCCTTCCTTGATGTTTTTAACCAAATGGTCTAATCGGCCTTCTTTTACTAGCTTATCAATTAGGTGTCGCAATTGGACACACTCATTGGTGGTGTGGCACTTCTGTCCATGGTAGTCGCATTATCCGTTCCCCACGCGCTTATCTTCTGGGGTGCGCATTGGTGGGGGCCTCGGGAAGTTCGCGCCTTCCGTTGCGAATATCTCCTTTGGATTCTTGGTTAGTGGGGGTATATTTGTCATTATCTCGTCCGCTCCCTTGGCTGCGGTAGTTCTTGTTGCGGTTGCTACTCTGGTTAGTGGATTGTCTCCGGGGCTGTTCTTGTCTCCAGGTATTGCAGGTCGGCTGCTGCATTGTCCTCAACTCTCCTCCCAATCCTGGTAAACACTAGAGGTCGGCGGTTATCTTTCCCGCGCCTCTCCCTCTGATGGCGCGATGGGGATGCCTCATACTCTGTGTCGAAATTTAGTCAGGATTTCAGGCTCTGACTCGGCCTATTTTTTGCCTCCTCTTGCATGAGGGTAGCCAAGGTCTCGTAGTTTTGAGACACAAAGTCACTTTGCGCTAATTCAGGCGCGACTCCTTCTAGCGCGAATGTCTGCTTTCCACGCCTGAGCTCTGTTTGGAGAGGCGCTGGCGTTTTAGTGAGGTCCTTTTCGGTAGGGAGTGGTAAAAGGGTTACGCAGTGGATCTTCTACGTTGGTTGTTGTTGTGGTGGTATGGGTTGTCCCCGTGTGTGGTTCCCTTCTGGGTAGACCGGATCTGGGCCTGACCCTTGGTTTCTAGCCATACTGGTTGTTCCAGTGGCTTGCTTAGAGGCCGATCCGCTTTGCTGTTTCTTTCCTTGTAGGTCACCGTGCGATCGCTGATTGAGGTTTCCTTGCTTTGTCATTCTAGTTCTTAGTGATTGGTCCCACGGATGGCGCCACTTATTGATACAAAAGTTGGGCGTTCCTTGTTTGGACTCCGATTCCGTATCAATTGGATCTTAATGCTTGAGACCTGCGCACTAAGAAAACAGAAAACACCGTTAGGCTTACCGTGGGATTGTCTCCCACGATTATCCTCCGGCGTGAGAGTAAGTAATCGGTTTTAGGGTTTAGTCGAGAGTTAGGGTTATTAGATCGTACCTTTAATGAGGACCAAGATGCCCTTTATATATACACGAAATCCTTGTTGGTTTCGTGTTCCCCAACCTTCGGTGGATCCCGCCTAAGTCGGGCAATTAATACATATCTCATAAATAAGAGATATCCGATATCCAAACCATAAATAAATATGGGTTTGGGCCTTCGTGAGCCCAAACTGTTACCGGGTTAGCCCAGTCGTACTGGGCTCGCTAGTAGCAGTCATTGGTTGGGTTCGTGACCCAAATGCGGACTATACGTCATCATGATGATTTGTTATTTATGTTGTTAAATTGAGAGCATTGACGATATTAAGTCTTTAAAGACTTAATGTGTATAAGACAATTATTTTTTTAATAAATTTTATCTCTTAAAAAATTATCATTACAAACTTTTTTCAATGCACAAAAGCTTTTCAAAATATTTACAACCTCCTAACAAGGCTTCATTTAATAAGATAAAAACGGATAAAAACCGTTTTGACGTGATAATAAAAACGGTTTTTATCCGTTTTTATCTGTTTTTATCCGGACAGATTAAAATGAAAACGGATAAAAATTGACGATTTACAAAAATGGATAAAAGCGGACAGAAAATAACCGAATAAAATGAAAACGGTTATGTATTATGACAATAAGTGAAGTCGATAGAGCATAATGAGTTTTTTTGTAAAGTACGTTATGAATTTATAGCTTTTTGAGCTTGTTTATGTACATTCTAGAACTTGGAATGTACATCCATTATTTTAGCTTTTTCAAGTCAATAGCAGTGGGCCTGGTTTATATATGTAATTTAAAGCAATGTTTTGGGAATTCACACATCAAAGATACGATATCAATACCTACCAACAACTCCACTGTGAAACATGTTTGAATATTTGTTATTTATTTATTTATTTATTATTCTTTTCTATGTTTTGTTTTAGTTTAGATCCGCTACACTTGATACTTTCCTACCATATCACATCGTATTTACGAGAAGTGTGTTATTAGTTCTAGGGCAAATCACCTAGAAATGTAGTTAACTTGTCACTTTTTACCATTGTATGTAGCATTCTTTTTTTTTTCTCATTCTGTCAATAAACTTCTATCGTTAGTCCTTTGTGTGTACCCGTTACCAAAAAAACCTGCATTGTTAGTCCTTTATGCTAACGATCGTTAATAAATAACTTAAAATTTGGTTATCTTACACTAAACTTTGCATCGTTGGTCCTTTATACTAACGAACGTTAAAAAATAACTTAAAATTTGGTTTTCTTATGTTTCCGTCCGTTTTTTCGTCCGTTTTTACACGTTTTCGTTCTTTTTAACACGATTTTGTCCGTTTTTTCACGTTTTCATACGTTCTTACACGCTTTCATCCGCGTTTTCAAGTTTTCATCCGTTTTTACACATTTTCGTCCGTTTTTGCGCATTTTCATTCGTTTTTACACGTATCGTCCGTTTTACACGCGTTTTCTTCGTTTTTCACATTTTCATGCGTTTTTACACGTTTTCATCCGTTTTAAAACATTTTCGTCCGTTTATGCACGCTTTCATCCCTTCTTACACGTTGTCGTCCGTTCTAACCGTTTTGGATTAGTTTTTACCGTTTTCTTAGTTTTCACATTTTCATGCGTTTTACGCGTTTTCATCCGTTTAACACATTTTGTCCGTTTATACGCTTTCATCCCTTCTTACACGTTGTCGCCGTTCTAACACGTTCTCGTCCGTTTTTCAGTTTTCATCCGTTTTACATGTTTTCATCCGTTTTTACACCGCCGTTTTAATGCATTTTTCACGTTTTCGTCCTTTACGTTTTGTCCGTTTTAACACGCTTTCGTCAGTTTCTACACGTTTTCATCCGTTTTTACACGTTTTCATCCGGTTTTACACGTTTACATCCGTTTTTGCACGTTTTCGACTGTTTTTCACGTTTTCGTCTGTTTTTACACATGTTTGTCCGTTCTAACACGTTTTCGTCCGTTTTTTCACGTTTTCATCCGTTTTTACACGTTTTCATCCGTTTTTGCACGTTTTCAACTGTTTTTGCACGATTTCGAATGTTTTTACACAGTTTCTTCTGTTTTAACATGTTTTCGTCCGTTTATCTCGTTTTCCTCCATTTTACACGTTTTCATCCGTTTCTACACGTTTTCGTCCGTTTTTACACAAAATTTGCAAACACGAACAGCGTGAAACAACGGATGAAACGTAACGGATGAAAACGCGTGAAACAACGGATGAAAAACGCGTGAAACAACGGACGCGTCAAAACGGACCAAAACATGCAAAACGGATGAAACATGTAGAAACGGATGAAAGCGGAAAAATGGATGAAAACGTGAATAACGACAGCGTGTTAAAATGGACGAAAACGTGTTAAAACATACGAAAATGTGTAAAAACATACGAATACCTGCAAAACAAACAAAAACACGCAAAAACGGATGAAAACGTGTAAAAGTAGATGAAAACGTGAAAAAACAGACGAAACCGTGTTAAAACGGATGAAAACGTGTAAAAACAGATGGAAACGTGAAAAAAAACAGACGAAACCGTGTTAAAACAGACGAAACCGTGTTAAAACGGATGAGAACATGTAAAAACGAACGAAAACGTGCAAAATGGGCGAAAATGTGTAAAAATGGATGAAAACGTGTAAAAACGGATGAAAACATGTAAAAACGGATGAAAACGTGAAAAAACGGACGAAACGTGTTAGAACGGACGACAACGTGTAAGAAGGGATGAAAGCGTGCATAAACGGACGGAAATGTGTTAAAAAGGATGAAAACGTGTAAAAACGCATGAAAATGTGAAAAAACGAAAGAAAACGTGTAAAAACGGACGAATACGTGTAAAAACGAATGAAAATGCTCAAAAACAGATGAAAACGTGAAAAAACGAACGAAAACTTGTAAAACGCGAATGAAAGCGTGTAAAAACGTATGAAAACGTGAAAAAGGGGACAAAAACGTGTTAAAACGAACGAAAACGTGTAAAAACGTACGAAAACGTGAAAAAAACGGACGGAAACGTAAGAAACCAAATTTTAGGTTATTTTTTAACGATTGTTAGTATAAAGGACCAACGACGCAAGTTTAGCGTAAGATAACCAAATTTTAAGTTATTTATTAACGGCCGTTAGCATAAAGGACTAATGATGCAGGTTTTTTTGGTAATGGGTACACACAAAGGACTAACGATAGAAGTTTATTGACAGAATGAGAAAAAAAAAAATGCTACATACAATGGGAAAAAGGGGCAAGTTAACTGCATTTCTAGGTGATTTGCCCTTAGTTCTATTATTCACTTCCTTCTTTACCACTTTAAGGATTGATCGAATAACCTTTTTGGCTATCCTGATTATCTTACTTTAGCTTCTACAAAAAATATTTTAACAACAAATTAAACTGCTGCCAAATGTTATAATAAGCTACAAATTTGTTTTCTAAAGGGATAGTTATTTTAAAATGTAACTAACTTGTAATAGGGCGACAAGGGTTTCCTCTCGCGTGCGTAAAGGGAAGGGTGCCATTGCTTTATGGGCTGGACCCAACCTGGTTGTGTGGGCTCGCTACCTAGAAGCCATGTAGCCACAATTGCCATTAAAAAAAACTTGTAATATTTCCGGTTGGTGTTGTGTTGTGTAGTTAACTTTTTCCTCTCTTGCAAAACTTGTTTGTTATATGTTAACCCATTTTGCAAAAACTTGTGTTGTAGCCTATGTAAAAGAATAGCTATATTAATTTGTAATATGTTAACCCATTTTGCAAAAACTTGTGTTTTAACTTTGGTTAACAACGGTGTTGTCCGTGGACTATGCTACCTTCATAATACATGTTAGATACTCGCTTTGTTTGTGAATAATCATATTATTTGATGTTTATATGATGAAACAAAGTATGATTTTTCGACATTCAAGTGTTTACCTTCATAATGATTAACCAAGTTTCTTTGTGATTTGTGTTGTTAGGTTATATTCACGATTTTTTAAAATGTATCGTAGTTACTGAAAAACCTTAGCGACTCTTGGCTGTTTTTTCTTTAACAGTTTCTAATAAGCTTATCATTATTTGAAGAATTATGTGAACTCTGTGATATAATATGCTAAGATTAAAATAATATGAAACGAGAACTGTTTATTTAACCTCAGTTTGATAGAGAGATGTTAGGCGGATTATGGTGTTGATAGGCCGACAGCGGGTGATGATTGTGGAACTTGGAGAGCACAAATCGCAAATGAAACAAGCACGAGGGATACGGTTGCATAAAAAATTGTAGCTGGTGTTGGGTCAAGTAGTGTTGATGGTTCGCTTTCGGGAACAAGAACAAACCAAGTTTTTTCACAGCTGATGACCAATGATGGTAGGTAACAACTAACAAGTGGTCGATTTGGTTTGGTCTTTAGTGTTCATTTAGTTTTATTATATGGGTCATGTAACAATGCATCTAATATGGATATCACTTTTCTGTTAGTTGCTATACTATATATGTTAGTTGCTATACTATATATGTTAGTTGCCGAGCTACCCAGAAACTTGATTGCAAAACAATCTCACCCACCGTGAAATTTTCTAGTTTTGATATAAATGTTTGAGGCTTCGTCCATCACACACTCGCAAACTCACACACATTTATGAGTTTATGTCTGAATACATGTATTCCAAACTACCCACTGCTTACATTCATGACCAAGAACCCCTTGCTTGTTGTAACATCAATATTAAATTGAATAGGCCAGAAGCTTGTCTTAGCCTCTTAGGTACACTATTTTTTGCTTTAGATATGCAAAGTTAAATAAAGGCTTCCACCAGTAACTTTTTCTTAGAGACTTCTAAAAGTATGTGTTTGAAAAAGTTTTTGCTCTAATGCAAAAAAGTTAGTATTAAAGTTACAAAACTATAGAGTGGATTAAATTAAGAATGAAATAGATGGTAAAACAAGACTTATAACTTGAGGTTTATCGGATTTTAAAATTTTAAAATTATTAAAAAACTTTTTATAACGGAAGGTGATTTGCATATTTTTTTTAATTTGCACACATTAATATAAAAGTATTCAAAGCATGATATAGATATAGTACAATTGTTTAATGCAGTGATTGATGTGTTATAATCAAAACTAAAAGTGTGCAAATCAATTCTATTTGGTACTTCGTGATAGCCATCGTAAATCTTTTGACATAAATATTTTACTTTTTTTTACCGACATTTTATAACAACAAATATTAGAAACTAATGGTAATTGAAAGCATCAATGATGCATCTAGTTTTTCAATATATTTTATCTCTTAAGAAGTTATCTATACAAACTTTCTCCAATGTACAAAAGCTTTTCAAAATCTTTACAACCTCCTAACAAGTCTTCATTTAATAAGAATGACTTGCGTCATTTGTTGTCAAATGCTTGGTAGCTATTTTTCTAAAAGTCATTAGTAAAGTTTTTGCCACATTTCTTCAACTCATTCAAATAACAAATAACTTATTTAAACTAGAAGGGTACCCGCGCAATGCGGCGGCGGGTACCCGGCCGGTGACTACTTTTGTGGCAAGCAAATGTTTTACATTTTAAATCTTCCTTAGGCGACCAACAATTTTTTTAACAACAAAATTAAATTTTATTACTAATAAAAAAGAACATTACATAACAATTCAAAGACATTTAAAAACATTACAAAAGTACATGAATGGTCCTTGTGGTTACAACCAACCCCCCCCCCCCCCCAATAATATTATTGTTTTTATTTTTAGATTAAATACAAAAAAATCGTCCATGTGGGTATATCCACACACAAACCCACACAAACACATCATTATCATCACCCTCACCAACACTTTTCCCTCTCTCCTCTCTTGAAACCCTAGCCGCCGGAATATCACGCCGCCGCCGCCACACCGTCGGCAACCACCACTCACCGCCTACCCCAAACGACTCCACACCTCTTCCTCTTTCCGATCTCCAACACCACGCGCCCCAGAAACCCCCCCCCCCACTCCCGTTTCGTTCGCCCATGCGCCACCATAACGCCTCCCTATCACCACCACCGGTTTATATACATGAAAAAGAAAAAGGTAGGGCTATACACGCGAATTTTAGTTCGTTATCCTTGAAACTTGTGGCATGAGTCACGAGTTGACTCATTTTGATGTCGGGTTTGGTTAGAAAAAACTCTTTCCATAATTAGCAAGTAAAAAAGTCTGAATTTTTAAGCCTTCTAATTTTAGAAGGACTAAATGCATTATAAAGTAGTATAGATAGTAAAACTTCTTTTTAAAATTTTGCATTAAACTTGGTTGCACTTGGTCTGTTGTAAGTTTGTAACTTTACATAGAATTATTGTTCGCATTTACTTTAGTTGTACTCCCTTACCAACTTCCCCATTACTTTAAAGTTCTCCATCTGCTTTTTCAACACCTTATATTATTTGAAAGCTAAAAAACCCTAAAACACACCACTCGGCCACCCATTGATCTTGCTTGCAAGCAAATATTTTCTTTCATGCGATCGAGCTCGTGGCTTTTGATTTCTTTCCGGCGATCGAGCTCATGTCATTGAAAATAATTTTGTTAATTAAAATAAATGATTTATGTGATGTTCTTTGCATCGGCTTTGAGGGCTTTTTTTTTTCTATGAAATCACAGCGGCAGTACATTATCAAATTAGATGATTGTCCAAGTCAACAAGTATATCTCATTACCCATGAACCTAGCATTATAAAAGCACAAGTATTCTTAACTAGGAAGTACTCTTAAATGAAAGCAAGTACTCTTTCATTTTCAATTTGTTTGCTTTTTGCAAACTCTTAATGTACTCACAGAACATTTTTTATGATCACTTCAATATCAATTTCACTTATGCAAAAAAAAAAAGAAAAAAAAAAAAAAAAAAATGTCGTGAGTTTACATGCTTAACACTTTTTCATGACAGTATAAATATTTACTAGTATAACACGTGGTGGTTCAGGAGCTTAGAGCACTACCAACGAGAACGCCATAACGACGTTAAAGTGGTAATAACGGCGTTATGGCCGTTTCTCCCATTGTGAGGTCGGCGTTAACGTGAGGAAAAGAGGCCCGCGTTGCTTTGGCAACGGCCGTTAAGGGGAGGAGAAAAAAGAAATCAAAAAATTTACATTTTAGTACCCTTAAAAGGCTACTAGCCGTTATTTTTCAAAAACTACCCTAAACGGCTAGTTAAAAAAAATTCAAAAACTTTTTTTTACCACTATAAATACCCAATTAAAACACCATTTCTTTTCACACTTCCACTACTAAATCCTCTTCATACTCTCAATCTTTCAACTTCAATTAACTGCAAAAAAACAATGTAAGGAGGCAACGACGATACTTTCTACAATATTCTCGCTAGTAAGTGGAATCCCTCAAACCCGGGTTCATCATCTAACCCGAACGCTGGTTCATCTTCAAACCCCAACCCACTAGGCGCTTCGAGCCAAGAAATGTGGCAACAACATCAAGCATTTCTGTATTGGCAATAACAACAACAACAAAACACCTTAAACTCCAACTTTCAAAACCTACAATTCACATAACAACAATCACAGTAATCACGAACTGAAACACATGATGTTGCTGACACACCCACGTCTCCTCCAAAAAAAGGAAGAGGTCGTATTAAGCGAAAATCAAAAAAATCCAAAGACCGAGCGAACCGTTGATTCGATGAAGAGGAAGTTGTTGTTAACGCACGTTGGACTTCAGGAGAGGAAGCATTACTTGCAACATGTTACATAGCTGTTTCGGAGGATCCGAAAGTTGGAAAGTGCCAACCCAGAGATACGTTTTGGTATCCGGTGCGAAACGAGTTCAATAAAAACAACTTTCAACGGCGCAACAAGGACATGCTGTCAAGCAAGTGGAAAACTTTGAACGGCATATGCATAAAGTTCAACTCTCATTACAAACGTGCGAAACGGGATCAACGAAGCGGAGAAAGTGAGCTGGATGTGATGCAACGGGCAAAGCAATGGTATCGTGAGGAAACCAAGGGATCAGCTTTTGGTCTCGAAGACGCTTGGGAGGTTTTGCGTCATTATAAGAAATGGAACACGCCGGAACCGGTTGATTTAACCGGCGAAGTCCCAAGCCAAACAAACGAGGATTTGTTTGGTCATGATGAACAACCTCGCCCCATGGGAAAGAAACGTGCTACCAAGAAAGCAAGATCCAAGACTACAAGCTTATTTCACCGAAACTATGGCAAACGAGTTTCGTATGAAACGAGAAGTCTCTGAAGCGGCGTATCGGGTCGCGCAGGAAAAAGATCTCACAATAACAAGGTTGGAAGAGATAAAGTTTTTGATGACGCCTACTGAGGGGCAAGATCCAATGGTCGTGCAGTGGATCAATGACGAAAAAGATCGAATCATCGCAAAATATAACTTCAAACCTCGTTAGTAGATCGTATTCTCGTCATTTCCTTTAATTTGTTGTAACGTTTTATTTGCAGTGTGTTTTATTATTTCGTTGTAATTTTTTTTATCTCGTATTGTAATATGTTTTTAGTTTTAATGAAATGTTTGTTTTAGTTTAATAAATGAAGTGTTTGTTTTAGTTTAGGGGTTGAAATTGAAAATATGAAATGTTATTGGTGTTATTGATGTTATTGGGATGTTATTGTTGTGGGTGTTTTTTGGGGATGTTAATGTTAAATGTTAAAGCTGATGTGGCGCTGACGTGAACGGTGTTATTAGTGTTATGGTGTTATTGTTATAAGTTCTCTTATTGTAACTTTACATACTCCTCGATCCACCAACATCTCATTACTTTTGACTATGTCATTAAATTGTTTCGATCAACATCTCAACTTCAAACTTGGACCGTCTATTAGTTTCACACGGATCCATTACTGTACGGCCATGATCACATTCTCAAACAAACACAAGTATCCACCGTGTAAAAGACTTCATCTCTTTCAAACATACACAAATATCCACTGTTTAAAAGACTCCATCTCTTTCACATTTCACCCATATATACCATACACCTTAGCCATCTTCCTTGAGTAAAAACACACACAACACACTAGCTATCTTCCTCTACTAAACACACTCACTTATTTGGCCGCCCGTCACCCTTGAAAGCAAACATTTTCTTTGAGGCTCAACACTATTGCCGATCGAGCTCATGGCTTTTGATTTCTTCCAGGCGATCGACTCTTTTTGTCTTGTGTGTGGTCTAAACTACTTTCATAACAGGTTAGGCTTTTGTTTTGTTTATGAATACTCGTATTATTTTATGTTTATATATGATTAAACACAGCAAGGTTTGAAAATCTGCTACTTTACACTTTTACAAGTTATCATCAAACATAGCAAGTTTTTTCAACA
Source organism: Chrysanthemum makinoi (assembly GCA_910596185.1). Lineage (NCBI taxonomy): Eukaryota > Viridiplantae > Streptophyta > Magnoliopsida > Asterales > Asteraceae > Chrysanthemum > Chrysanthemum makinoi. The sequence goes on from OU343218.1 coordinate 231,932,966, forward strand.
TTCAAGTGTTTTGCCTTTGTGTATCTATCTATATAGCATAAACGATTACTTGTGTTGTAGCCTATGTAAATGAATAGCTATATTAACTTGTGTTTTGCCTTTGTGTATCTATCTATATGTTTACCCTCTTCTATTGTTGTTCTCAGCTGCAACACATAAGCTTCTTTAAGTTCGAGTTCTTTTTTCAGTTGTCTTTCAGCCCGGCTTTCTCTCGTCTTCTACTTTGGCTTCGGGTTTGTTCTTGGTGATGTTGTGTTCTGACATACGTCACAAGTGCAACACCCACGACAGAAGTAGCAGACCCATAGAGATGGCGGGCCATTGAAGGTGTTCACGTCATATTTTTTTTTCCAGGTGGGGTGTACAACAGAATATGGTGCATTCGGAGCAACGAAGACCCCCTGAATTCTTCAAAGGATAATGACGGCCATGGTGGCAAAGAGAGACTTTCTCACGTTTTTCTGGGTCAACAAACTTGGGTCCTGACCTCGTTTGAACCACCATTCTGATGATGCATGGTAAATATCGTTATAAATAAAGCAGAACATTAGTAGACTAAAAACAAGATCGTGTGATATGCAAAACATGGAAAGATGACAATTTTGATGTATAAGGCGAAAAGCCAAAATCATGTTTCCAATAGGCATGGCTTCCAATTACAACAAAAATGTTCCTAACATTTGCCATGCACCCAACAAACAGATTACTTTAACAAAGTTTACTTTCTGTTCATCTTATACTAGCACAACAAACCTCTCATTACACCCACATTCTGCAAGCCGCATCTCATTTTATATCCTAGTCATTTAAATACAACATGGAACGTATTTACCGTCGACTCCGTACTACACCTAGTATTATTAGGTCTTTATTATCATCTAACCAAAACGTCATACAACCCAAATACACATAAATTCACAATGCGTCAATGCGCACACACATTTGAGCTCACTCATCTTCAAAACCACATTTACAAAAAAATACAAAAAAATAAACTATCAAGTGCAAAAAACATTGTCGAAAAAATAAACTACCAAGTGCAAAACATTCTATGGCATTTTAAAAAAAAGGAGATTATAGAAGTTATACCTCACTATATTTTAAACAGGGAAACCATGGTCGAAAAACATGTAACGTCGTCATCTTTAAGAAAACATCGACTAAATGAACCACAAAACCAAATATTCCAACTTTGATCAACATGTTAGCAGCAGGAGCAGATCTATATTATGATGAAAATAAACATGTATTTGAAAAATGTGTGTTTGGTGTGTTTTAATGTGTGTGATATATAGGTGTAAACAGAGGCTTTTACCCGATGGATTTTTGTGTTTGTTTGAGGATGTGATCGTGACCATACATTGATGGATCCGTGTGAAGTGAAACTAATAGACGGTCAAGATTTCATGGTTTAATGTTCAACACACCTCCAAAAAGCAGATATCCCATGTGTATGTAATAGAGGGAAGATTTGAGTTCAAGTGTTGGAGTTTAATGTTCATTCAATGTTTTGGGAAGTCTTCAACCACCTTCTCAATTACAATGGGAGAGTATTAAGAGTAACAGAGTAAGATCAACAACAGGATCCTCTTCCATGTTATCCTGAGTCAGTTGAAACAGAGTTACATCCACATCAGGCTCCTCAAACCTATTATTCACATCAACTAGTGGTCTGCCTGCTTTGTGTAAATGCTTCTCCCGTGTCAATTGAAACATATTAACCTCAAAATTTTCAGGCTCCTCAAAGGTGTTATTGACATCAACTAGTGTTGTTCCACCTTTGTCAAAGTCCTTCCCCTGACTCACTCTAAACATATTAACCTCAACATTATCAGGCTCCTTTATAGCATTGTCCTCATCAATAACTACTAAAGCACGCTCACTGTTTTGAACAGGTTGGCTAGCAAATGAGCAGTCTAAGGTGGAAAAGAGTAGCTCAATGTTTGACAAATTGCTAGATTCACCAATATCATTGACGTCCAATGGCAATTGTGTAAGTTGGATAAACGGATCTAGGGAAGGTTCATTATCTATATCATCTAACACCAACCGTCTACAACAGGATTGAATAGCCGCAGTAGCAACTTTTCTCCTATCTTCATCCATCTCCCAAAACACAGTCTTAATTGATTGTGGGGACACTTCAGAAAGTTCTAATATAGTCTTCCCTATTTCAACATACACGTCTATCGACTTATCTTTGTATGACAACATCTTTCAACAAGTCTAGATTAGCAGGTTCACGCAAAGAAAACAAACCGTCATCTAATGTACGACCAGGCTTAAGAAAGTAGAAATAATTGGTTTGTCCAGACTCATAACCGATTTGGGTCATGAGAGCATCCATTTCATCAACAGATACCTCTTTTATTTCCACAAGATCAACAAGGCATTTCTTGCCTCCTTGATATATCCTACCAGGAAAGTATTTGAATGTACCTTCATAATGGAACATCATGCTAAACGATCCAGGTTCACCCGCTATATAAAAAAATGTACAAAAATGTTGTTAAGCTAAAGTTACCTAAAAGGGGAATAACTTAATCAGTCGTACTAACATATGATTGTAATAGGCTCTAACCAAAAAAGACTTACAATATCTCCTGACTGCAGCTCTTTCCTCCGTTTCACGATCATCTTATAATGGATATTCCCTTACTCGCCACAGAGTAAATCCAAGGTGGTTGTTTGTTATTTTCTTACTCAGATTATTTGATTTGATGATAGACATTACATTAGGGTTTTCTGGGTAGGCTTCCAAAACAAGTTTGGGGATGAGCAATGAGTACACGGTTTTGTTATATTGTACAAAATGGCGGGAAATTGGACAAGACATGTGCTACAGTATATAAAACAAAATGACTATTGTACCCTCAACAGTAACATGATTACGGGTTTTTTTTGCGTATAACGGAACGTTGACAACGCCGTTATTCGTCAAGGGACGAATTTGGCATTTAATGGCCAAGGTTTGGACCTGTGGCGATGAAAAGGGCGAGTTTCGTCCCATCGCGATCCATCCTGCCAAGTTTATGGACCAACTGTGTATTTTAGTCAATTAACAATTTATTTTTGTTAGAAGACAATTATTTTGGGAAGGATTGAGTATGCAATCAAGGAAAATACAAAATTAGAGTATTTCGGCAACAAGAATCTTTGATAAAAACGAAATTGGATCAATTAAAGATCTCGATTTCATCACGTGACAAAATGGTGTCACCTGATTAACTAATAAAAGTCAAAATTAATTTTCAACCGGGTAAAAGTTATAGAGTTTTTATTTTTCATTAAGAGATCCATTACTATAAGACATAAAAACTCACTGGTGTTAACGACTAGGTACGTACATTTTTGGATGGTTAAATCGGCATCAAATACACTAACGAAACGGAATCAATATTTGTGGATACATGGCACATGTACGCGACTCTTTTTGAATCTTTGTATATATGCATTGATCTTCTTTTCCGAATTATCACAAAAAGAAAAAACTGGATATGTTAGAGACCGAAATTCAAATCACGTTAGGTAAACTTTTGAGGGTGATCTACAAAGAGTATGAAAACATCCAAAGAAATACAGGTTAGCCCGCATGAATCATAAAAAGAAGAAAAAAAGGCTCGACCCTTTGTAATGAAAATCAGTTTTAAACATAATTTGTTTCATAAAATTTATGCAATGGCTCGTTATGAGGCCTCTGGCGGTACTAGAAGCCACATTTGCGCCAGAGACATAACACTCATTATCAGTTTTTCTTTTTCTTTTTTCACTCTTTTTTGTTAAAATGGTAGTTGGCGGGACCATCTCATGCCCGTGTACCTTTTGGTACCTGTTTGTTATTATTTGTATGTCATGATTAATTATTTGCGGGTCTTAGAGAGTTTAGAATTTGGGTGTAATCGGTGAGGGTGATTTTTTTTCTTGGTTATAAAAATGTTTTGTAGAATTTTTGATAACGTGATGTGTTGTAAAAATGTTTTATAGAATTTTTGATGGCTTGACGTGTTATAACATGTTAGACCACGTGTAATGGTGACCACCAAGAGACCAACAATACTATTGTCACATCAGTTTTTTCTCTTCACGACAACTTCATGACCAACTTAATGAAACAGAGGACACCACCAAAAGCATACCAAAAAAAAACCAATGAATAAATCCGACACACACAAACATTCGTCCCTCTTCCTTTCAACTCGATCGCATATGCGACCGATTCTCTCCTTTCTTCTTCATGCGACGCGTCCCAAGGTGGTCTGTGTAATGGGTGCCGACAACTGACTGACTGGTCAACCACCCACTACGCCCAGTCTTATATCACCCCACCCTACCCAGACAATTAAACATACTTCTGCTAATTCCTCATTCTGACAAATATTCCTAACAAAAAGATCACAAATTTAAAACAAAAGGGTGTAAGGCAAAAACAAAAAATGTTTTATACATCGTCATCATTTACTTCTTAAGAAGGTTTAGTGCAAGCAAACATTGTTCTTTAAGAAGAAGTATTGCTAAAACCACTATATGTAATTCACAATCATCCACACTCTAAACTGGAGAAGTTCTTTAAGAATTATGATAAATATAAGCCCAACGTAACAATGACGAACAGATCATTAATAAATGAGCCTTCAAAAACTCGACGTTTTTTTTGGGTTGCTTGGCAACATTGGATCATTGTAAAAGTTGTTGATTGACATAAATAGCAACTAACCGAAACAAGTAAGTGGTAACCAACTAAACGTATTGGTGTAAATGTGTAATGTTACAGTTCTTACATCGCTACCTTGTATAAATATTCAGCATACGACTGCAGGATAGCCTATACGTTATATTTTCACGGATCATATCTTACATGACCCATATAATACAAAACAAGTGAACAATGATGACCAAAACGAATCAACAACTTGTTACCTACCATCGTTGGTCATCAATTGTGAAAAAACCTGGTTTGTTCCTGTACCTGAAATCGAACCATCAGCATTACTTGACCCAACACCAGCTACAATTTCTGGTGTACGGGTATGGCCCACGCTTGTTGCATTCACGGTTCCTCTTTCTTGAAGCTGAAGTGCATATTCCAAGTTCCACAATACGTCACCCATTGTCGGTCTATCAACACCATAATCTGCCAAACATTTCTCAGCAGTGTCTCCATACTTTTTCAAAGACTCCGGTTTTATCTGGTCAACGATACGTGGGTCCACGATCCGTTTAATCAACCCTTTTCTCTGCCACTGAACCGCCCACTCACCTAAATTCACTTCCTCACGACCCAACAGTGGGTCAACAGCAGGCCGAGCACAAAGTACTTCAAAGAGCACAACACCAAAAGAATAAACATCTGATTTATCAGTAAGTTGTTGTCTTCTGAAGTATTCAGGATCTAAATACCCGAAACTACCTTTCACACCAGTGCTAACATGAGTCTCACTTAAACAAGGGCCTGACCTTGAAAGCCCAAAATCCGCCACTTTGGCAAGATTAGACTCATCAAGCAATATATTTGTAGACTTCACATCACGATGAATTATACCCTGTGCTGAGCCTGTGTGAAGATAATGGAGTCCGCGTGCAGCCCCAATGCAAATTTCAAGCCTTTGTTTCCATGACAACGGAGGCAAATTCGACCCGTATAAGTGGTTTTTTAACGGGCCCTTTTCCATGTACTCGTATACAAGAATCATTTCTGATTGTTCTTCACAATAACCAACTAAAGAAACAAGATGACGATGTCGGATTTTGGACAAAATCGTAATTTCCGTATGGAATTCCGGTAAACCTTGTCTCGAACCGGGAACACCTCGTTTTACCGCAACTTTTAAGTTGTCACGAAGAATGGCTTTGTAAACTATACCAAATCCACCCGAACCAATTATTAAATTCTTGTCAAAGTTTTTCGTTCCAGATTGTAAATCAACAAACGGTATTTTCAATCTGGTCACATTATGCGTCCCTTCTGAAGATTTACTACGCGAACTCCCTGCAAAAACACGTAAAGGAGTCCAACCATTGCTTTCACCTTGTTTTTTCGTTCTACTCTTATTCCTTGACTTGAAAAGAACAAATATTACACAGCAAGTAACAATCGTGCCACCAACAATCAAAGAAACCAAAACCCAAACGTTTTTCTTTTTGCTCCAAACTTTCCTACTAACAGGATCAACTATCTTCATAACTTCCACACCGTTCAAAATCGCGTTTTTGGTCAAACTAGTACTCAATTCCGACGGTCCTACACTAACTTCCAAAACCCCTGAACTAACAGAATCCACAACAAAATCGGCATAAAAAGGAGACGCCAACACACGAAACGTAAGTAACGAAAGATCCAGATCCTTATACGCGAGCAACCCATTAATATACACATTAAAATACAACTGATTAATCGACATACTAACAATATCACAAAAATGCAACCTTACAAAATACTTAACACCAATCCGCTTATCAACCGGAAAACCCCAAGTCAAATTAAAGTCAGAATTCACAGTCAAGTTCCCCCTATTCATTTCTTTAGCAGTCATATAAACATTATCAGGCGCCACTTCTCTCGAAGCACCGCCTTTCTGATAATTCGGAACTAAACTAGTAGCAACGCTTTTAGCAGACGACTTAATAACTAAATAATCCTCATCATTAACCCATGTCCTCCAAAGGGTATCATTAAAAGGTGTCAATTTCAACCCACCAACATTAATCCTATAAACAGTTTCCAACACCTTAGACGACAAGTTCCGAAACTCATGCACACCAACTGTATCAACTAACTTAGCACCATTGTCAACTATAAGATCAGTGGGAGCTGAAAACACTTCAATAGCATTAACAAAAGCAAACCCATTACCATTTTTCCTTAATGGGTCAAATGTAATATCAAGACTCAACTCATTATCATCTAGTTTAAGTATAAACTCTTTGACAACAGTCAACTCAGTTTGAAAAAAAGTCAAAACTGAAACACCGTTGACTAAAACATCAAACTTAGAATCTGTTAAGTTATTATAAGGTCCTCCTCCAGTACTAAAAGGTGAAAAATGAAGACGTACCAAGTGGGTCCCACTTTTGTTAACTTGAAACTTGTAAGTTGACAGAGATGTGAAAACCCTTGCAGTAGTGTAGAGGGTGGAAGAAGAATCCGGGTTAACCTGAACCGGGTTGGTGAGAGTGATGGAACTGTCTGAAGATAAGAAGCTTGAACCGGGTTTAGTTCCATCGGGAATGAAGTCCCGACCGGAGTCTAGGATGTTTGTGTTTGAGCCACAGTTGATGAGGAAGTTGTCTTGTGGTGTGAATGCTGATGAAGATATGAAGAGTAGTAACAAGTATGGAAATATGAGTTTTGTGGTCATTTTTTTGAAGTGAGAAGAATGTGTGTGTGAAAGTGGAAGAATTGAAGGAGATTAATAATGGAGAAGTGGGTGGTGAGTTTGGACTTTTGATGATGGTGAGGAATAAGTGGAAAAGTAGAGTGTGGTGGGAGATGAGGGATGTTAGGCACATTAAATTAAATTATTACTTTTTGAAAATATTGTAAGGAATTTTTTTATGACTATTTAAGTAAAATTTTAGAATAAATTACACGGTTGGTCTTTGTGGTTTGGGAATTTGAGTTAAGGGGGGCCGTAATTATTTATCATATAACGGTAACATACAATTAATAGATAGTTAAAAATTTGATTATTGACCAAAAGGTGAGTTGTATTTGATTATGCATCGAATTCTAGTTATGTTCCAATAACAATGACACCTTGTGCATTTATGTCTTCCTTTTATTTTCACAAAATAAACCGCTAACTTAGGCTATTTAAAAATTCTCTCAAGTCCAAACCAAAAATAGCATAACTTAGAAGCGTATTTAAAAAATTCTCTCAAGTCCAAACTAAAAATTGGATAGTACTTTAGAAAATTACATATGATTTTTTGAGTCATTAATACTGTTGTTTTCTCTTCAACAAAATATTTTGAACAACCTATTTAAAATTGGAGTTAACTTCATCAAGTTTTAAATGTTAAAGGGGTAGACCAAACTTTACAACTAAATAGGGTTAAAAAGTTTATCTTGGCCCACAATAAACACATATGTATCGTCTTCTCCATCAAAAAAGAAACACAAAGCTCTGTTTTCCAAAGCTTTAAAAAATAAGATCATTAGCTTATGAAGTGTTTGTTCTCAAATCTCCATCACAAACACAGCCTAATATGATGCCTCTCATTCGTTTGATTCTTTGGTTCGTCACCTAGTTCACCAAGGCGGTGGTCAACCATGTTGGCGGTGGATTAAATACTTTGTAAAAATGGCTTGGAAATCAGGGAAACAAGGTGGGCTTTTACAGCGTTGGGGTGGTAGAGCACCGCTAGCCACCCCTGGCTCGCCTACTTGGTTGGTCCCTGGTTTAATTGCAAGTTTGGTCCATAAGTCATTTTAATTACCCCACAGATACCTATTTTTGAAACGTTGCACTCTTTTGATCGCTAATTTGGATGTCCCGTTAGTTTGACCGTTAAGTGTTTAAACTGTGAGGGCATTTGTGTCTTTTCAGCTCATATTCTTCCACCCCCTTTATAATACCCGCCTCCATTTAATATCTCAACCCTACAAGATAAAATTAAAACCCTAAATCACACACATACCCAAAATTAAAAACCCTAAAACACAAAAAACTATTTTCCAATCATGGTTTGGTGTAGGTGTGGTCGAGTATGCATAATCAAAACTTCTTGGACAGTGGAAAATCCAGGGCGCCGTTTTTACAGTTGCCACATTCCTGTAAGTTATAAATTCCGAAGTATGTGGTTTAATCAAAACCCAAAAAACTTAAGTGTCTTCTTTTCTGTCTCACGAGATCACGATGTGGTTGGATTGATTGGTTTGATCCTCCATGTGTGTGCGTCTTTGTTCAAATTATCCCTCGATTGTTAAGGGCTAGGAACAGGCATGAAAGTGCCATTGAAGATTTGAAAAGTCAACTGAGAAAGACAAAGATGTATTTGGTGCTTACTTGGTTAGGTTTTTTTAGTATTGTGGTAATGTACCTCTTGGCCTAAGTTGATATGTAAAGGTCAAGTATTGTGGTAATGTAAGCAGTCTTTTGTGTTAATGAATGAAAAGATTAGATTTGGGTAATTTTGTGAGTTTTTTATTTGTATTTGGTTAGTTTGACTACTAAAATGTCAACTGTAAACATATGCACCCACTGTTATTGGAATAGCTGTATTTGGTTAGTTGGATGCATATTGCAGTTGTGTTAAAAGGGAATAGCTAATAGTCAAACTCTGCAACACTTATGCAGCCACTCTGATGGGCCATATTGGAATAGCTAAAAGTGAATTGTGCTTTTTATAGAAAACTAGTTTGACTACTAATAGTCAAACTTAACCATACACATTACAGAATTCATAAGACACAAAACAAACTTAACCATAGACATTACATAATTCATAAGACACAAAACAGAATCCATAAGTTAATACAAGATAGATAACAACTACTAAAAGTCTACCTTAACCAACACTGCAACACTGCAATACATACCATGAAACAGACACCAAACAGACATAAAACATACATCAAACTTTCTTTTTCTTGCTTGGACCACTTGCATCAGCAACTTTTTTGTTTGTTTGGGGCACTAGCATCACCAGATGAGGACCTTTTTCTAGATTGTGAACCTGAACCTGCAACCTGTGTAGATGGAGGAGTACTAGCAACACGTGTAGGTGGAGGATTGCCAGCATCCTGTGTAGATGATACCCCTGTTGATCCTTGACCTTTACAAGATCTGCTGTTGTGCCGAAGGTTTCCACACTTGTTGCATGTTACACTTTTATATGCCCTTGACAGTTTTCCATTTCTAACCATTGCTTTCTCTTATTTTGTTTTCCTTCTGTTCTTTTTTGGCCTGCCCACTTGTACATGATGTTTAGGTGGAATGAGTTTTGAAGGAATTTGTGATTTCTTCCACATTATCTTCCCATTTATACAACCAATCTTATGACTGTAGGTCTTTTTCCAAGTAGCTAACCAGTAACACTTATGCACCCACTGTTCTGGTATACCCACATCAATCCCATTAAGTGACATATTGTAGTTGGTTGCTACAACATGTACACAAGGAATCCCTGTTAATTCCCATCTCCTACAACTACAATACATATGTTCTAACTTCCCAAGTCTCTGAATTCCTAATCTTTGATACTAGTAAGACCCATGGACATTCATCTTCTGCTAATGGTTTGGGCCTACCTCTACCTCCTAAACTTAAACCTGTCTTACCTTTTCCCTTACTGGACTCACTAGGCCCATCACCTTGAGTTGTAAACACTGGAATTCTTCCCATACACTTTGCCATCACCCTCTCTTTATCATTCCTTACAAAATTTTAACTTTCTCCTTGTTTCAATTGAGTGCAGTCTCACTCTTTCTTTCACTTCTCACACTAGAAAACTTTTGACCAGAATAGAAAATGTTTATGCACCATGTTTTTCTCTGCTTTTCTTATTTGCCTTTTCTATTTCTTTAAGCTTCTTCCTCCTAATCTTTTCAATCTCATTTTCATCCTCATCTGAACCACTATCAAGGTTTTCATTATCTAACTCCTCTAGATCTTCTTTTATTGGTGCATCATCATTTTCTTCTCCTCTCACTGTGTGTCCCACCCACTCAACATCTTCATCTATATTAAAGTGGTAATCATGCATATCAACATTGATTTCTTCTACATTGTTGTCTTCATCAACGAAATAGTCAAAATCATCCTCATCTGAACTAGTGTCACTCTCATCTGAGTCATCCACATCATTTGTTTCATTATTTTCCACAGTCTCAACCAAGTTTTCTAAAGGTTCATAATTCCCTTCCACATTCTCCCTTTCATTCACAACATCACTAGGTCCTGCATTCTCCATTACATTCACATCAACACTAGGTCCTGCATTCTCCATTACATCACTAGGTCCTGCATTCTCCATTTCAAAGGGATCAAATTCATAGTTCATGTTCAACAGTTCTTCAACAATAGATTCCACAGTCTCAGGCATGGTTGGAGTGGGAGTGGGCATGGTTGGAGTGGGAGTGGGAATGGTTGGAGTGGGAGTGGGACTGCTTGGAGTGGGAGTGCTTGGAGATGGTTTATGGTATTCTAACAACAACCTTTTCTGGGATGGGGGTCTTTTGTTGGATTGGGAGGGAGTGGGAATGGGAGTGTTAGAGGGTAACTCTTCAATCACCACATTGCTTATAACTGGGGGGGTCAAATAAATGAGCAGTTTTGATGTCAAATGTTCACAATATACACTAATCATCTTATCATCCTTAATATACTTAGCCAAACCATGTACATCAATATCATTGCCTAGAGCTCTTAGTCCATTTGAATGATCAAACGGGCTAAATCAGTCCCAAGAATGGTTGGGTGCATGTTTGTCAAGCAAGAGGTAATGATAGTAATCGTGGGCCATAATCCAAGGTTCTTCATCATTAACATAACCTAATTCCTCCATTACATCATTTAACTCATGTACTGAAACTATCCATATCAAAGCCATCCACATATGAGATTAACCCATTAACATACCTCCTTTCATCATAATCTTTAAACTTTCCAGCATGGTGTATTTTCATAGAAAACATGGTAGGGTGTCCATCTGGAAAACACAATAACAAAAACACAGTTAATTAAGCCAAAATATGCAAAACAATTAGGGTAATTAATTAAATCAAAATTGGAAAATGTGGTTGTTGTTTTAATAGTTTTGGATTATTTTTAGATATAATTAGTTGATTGTTTTAACCGTATGCTTTTGTTTTCAATATAAGGGGTGCCTTTCCTCATGCTTCTCTCGTATTCTCCAACTGTTAACAACCATTGATTTAAAAGACAAGAACAATTTTTGGATTTTGATTTCTAGGGTTTATAAGTGATCGGATTTTGATTTGGGTTGATTTGGGGTATCGCTTATGATATTCCATCTGGAGGAAAGGGTGCCTTTCCTCATGCTTCTCTCGTTATTAATAGGTTTTGGATTTTGATTTCAACGTGTGTTGGGTGGCTGTTGGGTGGCTTTTATATTAAGGGTAACCTGAAAAGACCCAAATGCCCTCACAATTAAAAAACTTAACGATGAAACTAACGGGACATCCAAATTAGGGACTAAAAAGGTGCAACGTTTCAAAAATAGGTATCTGTGGGGTAATTAAAATGACTTAGGGACCAAACTTGCAATACGAGCAAACCACAGGGACCAACCGTGTAATTTTGTCAAAATTTTAGGTAGAGCAAAGCTCTATACATCTTGTGTTCATTAAATTAGAACAACATGAATAAAGTAAAGGGTTAACTTTGTAAATAACTTAAAATGAAAGGACCATTAGTACGGGGGTATTAATCGGATCGGGTTGGTCGGGTTCTGGTCAATTTAGTTTTATTCGGGTCGGGTGGTTGGTTCGGTTCGGTTCGGTTTGGATCGGGTTAGTCTGGTTTGGGTCAATTTAGGTCGGGTCAAAGTCGGGTCAAGATTAAAATTAACATACCCAAACCCGACCTTATTTGAATTCGGGTTAATCAGGTCCGGGTCGGTTCCATACAGGTCAAGTCCATGTGCATTCGGGACAACCCGAATATGAAATGATAATAACATTGCCTATTTTTACTAGTTTAAAAATATAATTTATTGAAATATATTAAACAAAATAAAAAATATCCTTATTCGGGTCAATTAGATCGACCTGAAACTGAGTTAGGCAAAAAATTTCAACCCAATACCCCGACCCTATTTAGCATTCGGGTTACTCGGGTTGTCCCGAATAAAATTATTGATGTGAATAACTCAACCCGAATAGGCTTAATCTGGTTCGATTTGGGTTGGCTTTTTTTACACCCTCTAACGTGTACATATGTTGTGCCTTTAACAAAAGGGTTAATGAAGCCAGACTTACAGTGTTTTTCTTTCTTTTAATTAAGTGACTTTTAGCAAGTGAACCTTATTTAGACCATTGGGGTATGGTGGCACAAATGCATGTCAAAGTTTATGTGACAATTCATTTGGCATGTCAAACCTCATGTTACTGTTGGTTTTATAGACAATAAATTAATAGACGTGTGTTAGGATCGAACTCAAGACCACGGGATTGCACACTTTACGTATGAGAATTAAAGTTAATAATTAAATATAAATGTTATATTTATTTATTAATTAAACGAAATAACTAACGAACGTTAAGTAATTAATGTAATGGATTAACGGGCGTTAAATGTATTTGCAAAAGGACTAGATTACAAAGTTTGGGAAGGTTCCGGAATCCCTTGGGGATGGATACAACCGATCGGCCAAGGATCCTCAAACCCAACCCATATCAAACTCAAACTTGTTCACCAAGTTTAGTTTAGTATATATACAAGGCTAGGGGTCTTGTGTTTTGCATCTCTTGTACTCATAACCTAAAACCAAAAAGTGTTTGTGTGTTTTTGTGTTTGAAACCGATCGTACAACCCTTATGTGTGTCGATCATCATCTTTTCCAAAACATAATTATTTGTTTAATTAAAACTAGCATTACTTTAATTTGTTATAGTACGTGTGTACAAGAACGTGGTACAATCACACTATTGATTGTATCTTGGATTGAATTACAAAACGGTAAGGGGTAATTCTTATAATCCTATAAACCCTAATTAGGGTTCATCCTAATTGCTAGTTTGTGGATTTGATTCTTGTTCGGCTAGAATCAAGTAAGGTACGCATACTTTATTCTTTAGTTAATTAATTATTCATTATATGTTCCTATACGCTTCCGCACTTGCTTTGATGTTTTGTGTTTTTATATATGATTGTCATAGTATATAATTTCAACAGTGGCATCACGAGCTTGGTTTTAATGAGTAATTAATTACTAAACACGTAAAAAACAGATATTGTATTGTGTTTGATATGATTTATTCTAGGGTTTTGGTTATGATTATATAAACCCTAATTTTAGGGTTAGGGCTTTTGCCCTAATTTGGTTTTAAAAATCTATTATGGATCGAAAATTTTTTTTATGGGTGGAAACCCTAAAATTTTTTAGTCAATTTCCTTAATTTTTTTTAGGGTTTATATTAATTGTTATGTTATCTATATCGAAACCTAGATTTAATATATTTGTTACGTGATAAATTCATGAATAAAGTGTTAAGTGACATGGAATTGTATGCGATCTTGTGACTCATTGAATAATTGTTATGTTATATCCATGATGATACATGCATGTTTGTCATGGATAGTTGCTTGAATATTGTTTAATTGTTAAGATATTTTTATCACATGTTTATTTACGATAAATCTTGAATTGGGGAAGACTCCAATTATATACATTAATGAATCAATTATGTGCAATTTGGTATATCATTAATTATGGGTTTACGCAATCGATTCGTCGATGTATGTGGCTCACTTTCAATTGAGAGAGTGAAAGCCCTAATTAATATATACGTTAATTTAACCTAGACATTGATTATTAATAGGGTTTTATCGAATAAGTTGCATGTGGCTACTTGTTTACACGTATAAATTGTTTATTATGTGCGCATTGTTTTTATTTGTTTAATTTTTATTTATTACTTGTTTGTTTATTATGTTAGACAGTTTTAAGCAAAGGGTAATTTTGAATAGAAAAATAATACGGACTAAACAATGGTGAAATTTGATTTGTTTGAAGAGTTAAGTTTTCAATAGTTTAATTGATTGGTGATTTTGGTACAAATGGTCTGAACGACTCACCCATTAGAACAAACTATAAAGGGGTTAATAAAGAAGTGCGCACAGTCACATTGAAAGGATGTCTAAGGTTATGCTTTGCGCTTATCTGGTCCTCTGCCCCCTGTAAGTTCGAATGGAGCTACTAAGTAAGCCATAAATGTACAAACTCATCTTAAGGGCGAATTAGTTTTAATTCCATGCGCCACTTCGGTGGTAATTACCCAAAACACTAAGTGTTTACACTTATGCAAAAGTACGGTATAATGGGTGATAATTAACGCTAAATTCCTTGATTGGTGAACCCAATACCTCAATCAAAACTTTGATAATTTGATCTTTATGAATTGGTAATAAAAAGTTTTTTTTATTAAATTTATGCTACAAGATGAATGCATGACATCTTTGTACATATTTGATTTGACCACATAAAATCAAAACTAGTACCCTTTTTAATTAAGTTATATGCCATCTAATTAAAAGGAACACTTGAAGTTGCAATTTATGTCATGAGAGTACTTGGCTAGATTGTGATTGAAAGGTAAATCTCTATGTAAAGTGAGACCTTACATGGACATATTTGCAGTTCTTTAAGTTAGACACTTAAGTTGAGTAGGAAGTGAGACTTGGACTCAATGGCATAAGATGGGATGAAACATGTTTATATTTGCAATAGCGTTGGAAAATATAAATCCTATAATGATCTAGGAATTGGAAATTGTTTGCCAAATTATTGTTAGACAGATTACCTTATTATGTGCTTTCATTACTAGCAGATCAACTGATGTAATGGAACTACGATAATTTGGATCCTAGTTTTCGAGAAAATTCTATGGTTATATGAATATTACCTTGGGTATTTTATTTTCTTGAAAAGTTTAATTATCGAAAATACTAAAATTGAATTTTGCTAATTCTTTAAATGTATTAATGCAACATTAAATCGTAAACGTAGGTGATTCCTGTATTGGTAAATTGATCTACACCTGTAAGGGTTTTTTGGTAGAGTCAAATTTGCTAAATGAATTAACCTAGTCCTCTTTTCATAATAAAGAGTGAGATTCAATCCTATTCTTTTTCATGAATGAAGAAATGTACGATAGGACAATTAGAATTGTCTAAATTCTAAATACATAACTCGTAAGCAAGTTTTAATAGTTAAGAAAATTGCATATATTTCTGAGTTATTAAATTAGAAGTTAGACTAATTTACTGCAAAATTGGTAAAAGACAAACTAGCTTATTTTATCTAGTTGTTGTGCTTTGACCATTTGAAAGTACTACTTACAAATTGTTGGAATAGTAGAACTATTAAGAAAGAAATTGCATGCCCAATTTTTCAAGTTAATAGCATTGATGGATAAATTCATCATCTACATAGTAGAATACATTCTTTTAAGTACATAAGTAATTCTTATGTATGGACTTTCTCAAAGGTGTAGGGAAGTAAATAGAACGCTATTTTCTTTCAATGGTTAATGCAACACTTACAATGTTGTCAAATCCAGTGGGAGTATTTTGTTCTTATTACTGAATAAGGAATTAATGTAATGATCTCTAATTCAGTGGGAGTTACAATATTTGTTATCTTGGTAGTAACCTAGATTATCTCTAGAATGTCTTAAGATAATTACTTTTCACTTGTAGACACTTATGTTTTCAAGGATAGTCATGTACGTTTCCTTATTAGACTATGAAGTGGTTCTACATCTACTAGTTATGCTAATATCAATGACATAATCATATTGATCACATAAACAAACATATGTTGTGTTGTTTATCTGCTTCATGATGTTGTTCCATGCACAAGTGGGAGAAATCTATATTGTGTGCAAGATACAACATATATGTATATGATTTAATGGATTCTCTTGACTGCAAGGTAAGAGACTAACATTCTAATATAACTTGTACATATCTAATTCAATAAACACTTGGTGTTGCAATTTACGTCATGTGAGAATTTGGCGAGATTGCAAACAACAAGTAAATCTCTATGTGAAGTCAGACCTTGCATGGACATATTTGCAGTTTCAAAATTAGACAAGTATTTATAACATGTGTCAAAATGATATATAAGACTACTTCAAATTAGATATTTATATATTATTAGAATGACATAAATGAAGTAATCTAATACTACTTCAATTTGTTTATTTATGTATTTTGGAATGACATAAATGAAAGATAATGTAGTCCTATATTATTGTGAAGTAAACAAATTAATTTGAAATTACCATTGAAACCAAAAGTTGTGTTCATAATTACTTTAGTTAAACATGTTTATGATTCATTGTAAAGACATAAACATAAAGTCTTTTAAGACTTATTATAAAGTAAGACGTTAACTTGTTATGTTTTTTAATTAAGACATATACAAGAAGTCATTGAGTTGATCAATGATTTATAACGTTAAATGGGATTATAACACATTTATGTTTTCTTGATGAGACATGGATATGAAGTGACTTGGTCAAAAAGTACTTGTGTTATAAAGTATGCAATTGGCTTGAAAAGTCTATTATACCATTAAGTTGAATTAGTTGGTAAATAGGTAAGCCAAAAAGAATATGTTTATCTTATATATTGTTAGATTGTCTTACAATATTAATTCTAATGAATACCACAAGTTGATGATATATTCAGTTAGGAGAATCAAACTCTATTTGATTTGTTTGATTCAAGATAATCATAACTTCTTTCTTAAAAAGTAACAAGGTTAGAAAATTGAGTATGGATCGAATATACTCAATATGACTCCAACCTAGAAGATTAATAAAACACCATTTTATTATGGAATGTGATAAATCACATTAAGTTTTAAAATTGAAGATTCTGAATTTGTTAAACTACTTATGAATAGGTTATTAACAAACTTAAGTCAGGAATTATGAATGTGTATTTGTAATGTCCCAAAAAGAGAACAATGTAGTTTTGCTCTAACTGTTAAGTATATATAGATAGTCCATATATTACAAAAGGCAAGCGGGAGTTTTTTTTTTATCTTGAAAGATAAAATTACAAGATACATAATCTTCTAAAATACACTAGTAAATATCATGATGAGGTTAGACATGAAAATGATAGACCTCAAGATGATGGAATTTTCATTCATAGATCTGCAAGGATATCTCAGATATTTGATTTATATGCTGAGAAGAAATATGAGTTACAGGATTATAGTAAACCTGATAATCATTATGATGGATTACCAAATATTGAATTGGGTAAATTACTATGAATGTTAAAGATGCTGTCCATAAAGATAATCAATTTTGGAAATTTGGTTTATCTTAATAGTTAGACTAGAGAATGAAAATGAGTTTCTTCAAAGAGATGAGAATTTCTATGTAGAAATCATATGAACAATATTGTACACATATTTAATGAATGTTTTATGATAAGATTATTAATCATATTTAAGCAATTAATTGTGATTGAATATTTTTTCCTAGACACATTAAATATATAAAGATGATAATCGTCATACTTGTTTTCATTAATATGAAATATGACAATGGAATATCAAAACTCTTTCTTGGAAAATTACTTCAGCGAGGACGGTAAGTAATCGAAAGGTTTTTTGAATTCATATAATCTTTGGAAGTGTACGAAGTGCAATAATTCATGAATAGATAAATGCATGCATCTATGAAATTATTCTTATGTTTAATTATTAAATCCTAGTTTTGATTTATAATTGAAATAAGATAAAATTTTAAGTATTCTTGAAAGCTAGTGGGAGTATTATGTTAAGGTTTTAAATCTTATATGTTGTGTAACATATAGGAAGTAACATTCCTTGTAAGCTAATTGTTAAGTCTTAGATTGGAATGAAACTTCACCTGTAAGATTTAAGAATTAAAACATATAACCTTGAAATATATGTTTATTATTAATAAACATGTGGAGTAAAATAAATGATTCTAATAAAACATGATATATTATTTGGGAAATGGATAAATGTCTTTTGACAAGATAGAACATGATTGAAATCTAAGTTTGACCTGTAGATTTATCATGTACATCATGTTGTGTATTAAAATTGTTGTATCATTCTTGAATAAGAAGTGATTTGACAACATTGATATCTAACTAAAAGTTATTAGATAACTTGTGTAATGAATATTCTAATAGAATTACATCCTCAGTCTGGAATTGTTCCTAGATTCTATGGATGAACAATATGTCAATTGTTGTGCAAATTGTCATCAGCTACAAACTTGAAAGTTTGGAAAGCATCAAACATTACACAATAGATATTAAAGTTTACGGAATTTTAATGAGCATATTATTGTTTGTATACAATGATGCTGGTTTAATTGAGATGACACTAAATACTAGTCATGGTAGGATTTCATCCTTGTTAATGGCCATGTGAACTAGTTGTGCTAATAAGAGCGCAGTTGCATTATACATTAAAAGAATAAGAATACTTTAAACTTTAAAATGTTTGAAAGTTTAAATTGTCATAAATTGGTGATAGAGGATGATACACACTTTATGAATTATTATGTGGATTGGTGAATGCACACATACAAGGAATTCATTAATTGAATTCTTGAAATAAGTATTCTCAAAATTATGATAGATCAAGTTGGTTGATTTATGCCTTGTCAACAAGTATGATTATCATTACTTGAGGCATAATTCATCAACTGGAATTTTCATGCATTGATCTATTTGGTATTTGGATAAGGGATGTTAAACAATTGTTATAATAAATCAAGTACTTGGTATGTTTGATTTTATAATATATTGTATCCTATATTTGCATGTTTAATCCGTAAATAAATTTATTTATTTTAAATCGTCCGTTGTCAATTAATGATATGGGAATATCATTAAACTAAGACAAATCTGAGAGATATGGTAGAATATACTTGAAAGTATATTGATGAGAATGCATACTAATTTCAGATAATATTCAATGAATTGAATATAGGACTTATCCCAACTACATAATTTACTTTGTGGATATTGTTATAAGTAAATTATGAATAGTTATCCTCAGACTTGAGATACCAGATAAGTGTCATGAATGTAGTGCACTTATGTGGAGCAACTTAACGCTATACGTAACTGGTAGTCATAAGGGTTGTTTCCTAAAGTGTTGCAAAGTTCGTGGGTTATTCTCGTAGTCAAGATAGAATTTGTTCCTTCAAATTTATTTTGGAGTTTAATACTGCTGGGCCCCTCGTAGGGTTGACAAGATGTTTGCATGGCCATGCCCAAGATCTCCCCTGAATATGTTAAGAAGATTTGGTAATCTTGCTCAATCACTTATAACGAGAAACAGAATAGTTGAATAAATAATGACTTAATTCCATATCTTTATTTAACATGGTATTAGAAACAAAATGATAATAATAATGAGAAATCATTAAAAGGTTTTCCAGGAGCCTTACTCGAGTTGTACTAGAGGCATCGAAGTGTTGCTAGACGCTAACCGATGTGATCACTCTATTAAGATATGTCCAAGTGGGAGCTGTTGGTTTTATGGACAATAAATTAATAGACGTGTGTTAGGATCGAACTCGAGACCACGGGATTGCATATTTTACGTATGAGAATTAAAGTTAATAATTAAATGTAAATGTTATATTTATTTATTAATTAAACGAAATAACTAACGAACGTTAAGTAATTAATGTAATGGATTAACGGACGTTAAATGTATTTAGAAAAGGACTAGATTGCAAAGTTTGGGAAGGTTCCGGAATCCCTTGGGGATGGATACAACCGATCGGCCAAGGATCCTCAAACCCAACCCATATCAAACTCAAACTTGTTCACCAAGTTTAGTTTAGTATATATACAAGGCTAGGGGTCTTGTGTTTTGCATCTCTTGTACTCATAACCTAAAACCAAAAAGTGTTTGTGTGTTTTTGTGTTTGAAACCGATCGTACAACCCTTATGGGTGTCGATCATCATCTTTTCCAAAACATAATTATTTGTTTAATTAAAACTAGCATTACTTTAATTTGTTATAGACACGTGTGTACAAGAAAGTGGTACAATCACACTATTGATTGTATCTTGGATTGAATTACAAAACGGTAAGGGGTAATTCTTATAATCCTATAAACCCTAATTAGGGTTCATCCTAATTGCTAGTTTGTGGATTTGATTCTTGTTCGGCTAGAATCAAGTAAGGTACGCATACTTTATTCTTTAGTTAATTAATTATTCATTATATGTTCCTATACGCTTCCGCACTTGCTTTGATGTTTTGTGTTTTTATATATGATTGTCATAGTATATAATTCCAACAGTTACCATACCACCTTCCTTTTGTGCCAATTTAAATGTCAATCAATTGGCGTGCGTGAATGTGAGAAAAGACAAAAGATAAAAAAATTTAATAGGGTTTTTTTTTTTGTTAAGTATGTGTTTTAATTAGGTATGATGGGTCTTAAATGGCATGGGAAAGAGATGTTATGACTGAATAGATATTTTTGTGTGTGAGTGTTAAAAATATGGATGCTAAAGTGACACCAAAAAATAGGTTCTAACATCCTATAACATCCCATGCTTTTAGCATCTTAAAAAACTGAGACATGCTTGTGTTGGTCTCTCAAATAAGATAAAGTAAGGGTTTTGACCCACACTTATCCGACTGATGGTAATAAGACTTAGATTGATGGTAAACAACCCATAGGATGCATCTTCGAGCCATGGACGGCGGTCGTCCTTGTTAGCGTCACCTCACACGACGCATTTTCGAGGCAAAAATTGGAGAAGTTTGTCGTGTGTTAGACCAAGTTGCGGGAACGTCAATTGTGGGCCAACGGTAAAAAATAATGTCAACGGCCATTTATTAAAATTAAAAATTTATATAATTTTATCCTTATAATTTATTTATTTATTTATTATTTTTTCTTTTTTTAGAACAACGCCACGCTTGAAATCCGATCTCCGAGTTAAACCATCCAAACGGGCAGACCTTGGGACTCGAACCACTAGGAGAGACCCGCGAAGAAAATCCATAGAATTCACGGCTTCACATTAGAAGGAAAACCTGGATTTTTTTGTCTTTTGCGAGACTCAAACCCTAAATATACCTCGATACTCTTTCATTTTTATTCACATGCAAACATGTTTTTTCTTTATACACTTTAAACTTCTCATTTGAAAAAAAATAGATTCCGAACAATTCATGTTTACATCCTCAAGTGAAGAAGAAAGTTGATAGTATCTAGTTAGAGTTTTTAAAAAGAAACGATATACTATATAAATTATCAAGCTGTCAGTTCTAAAATCTTTTGCTAAAAAAAACCCTTCTAGAATCTCAAAAATCTCGATACCGATATATAAATTATCAAGCTGTCACTTCTAAGATCTTTTGCTAAAAAAACCCCTTCTAGAATCTAAAAAATGGCGATACCGATACATATTACCATGACTTATCAAACTTCCACTTCGATGAATACAAATAACATTGGAAAATTGGAACCAGGTGGTTCCCAGTAGACCCAAGTGCTTGACATATAATGATGAGTAGTTGGGTACAAATTAGAACACCAGTATCACAAGACTTTATACTACTACATAGCTAGAACATATAATATAAAAATATCTTTGATTTTATATTCTAATGATTTTGTTGATGGGTGTCATGAAAAAAGTTATATTGTTCCCACCCGAAGTAAAAAGTCTTGATTTTTGCCATCGAGTCTTCCAAATAATTTGATGGGATAGAAACCTAACATCTCAAATAAACCTGTACTCAACTTAAGCTATTTCTGTTCAAAAAAAAAAAACTTAAGCTATTTACGACCTCCATGTCTATGTTTTTAACATTAGGAGCAAATCAATGAAATTTATTTTTCGAAAGCTATTTGAACAAAATTTAGGCACAAAACGAAAAGCCATTTCACGAAAACTTTAGTCTTTTTTCGACCTTTATAGGTATAACAAAATAGCAATGAAATTTCGCCATTTCAATGTTGTGAAATTCCTATATTGTAAAGTAGGTGATGAAACGCCACATCATAATTATGTAACCATCAATATGATAATGAGTTATTTACGTATGGGTTATTATTCAGTTAAAGTTAGACGAATGAGGGAAAATTAACCTCATGTATGAAATACTTTCGATGAGTGTTTTAAAAACATGTTTAGCATGTTGGGCGGGTTGTCGTGTTACGTGGTTTCTTTGTGTCTTCTTTGGCGACAATCTTGTCTCTTGGTCTCCAAAATGACAACATGTCGTTTTCGTGCTAGAGCGGAGGCAAAATATAGGGGTGTAGCCAATGTCGTTGCAAAAACGGCTTTGTAAGCAATTATGTGCTTGAAATGCGTCCACTCACGTTCTACTATTGTGATAATGTCACTGCAATATATTTATCCTCTAATAATATACATCGCCAGCGTACTAAACATGTAGAAATAGATTACACTTTGTTACGAAGTGTTGTCTTTTGTCGAGTTTGAGTTCTTCATGTTCCCCAAACACATCAATTTGCAAATAGCTTCAATAAAGTTTTGGGAAATGATTTGCACACTCAATTTTATTATTAGAACACTTTAATGTTTGTGGGTGACACACACAAATCAATGGCGATGGCTTGTGAGATTGATATGTAAGATAAAAATTAATGCATATTTGGTAGTTTGACTACGAGTCGGACCAACTCAATGATAAAAGACTGAGATCATGGGCTAACACTAGTTATGACTTTATTTATGTTTTGATTCGATCACTTATTTTAATAGATTCCATGTTGTATAATCATTGAGTTTATTTAATTACTTTTGATTGTTAAGTAACTTTACATTAATAATTATAGTTTAGACGCCTCGCGTACGCATGATTATACGCATGATTATGGATACACAAATGTCACTAGTTGAATAAATGATGGTTTGTCTATCAGGTTAAATTAGCTAGTTGTGATCCTAAAGTGAACAAATAGCTATTCTAGCTGCTCGCACTATACTTAGCTCATATAAGATCAGATAACGAACATGGAATACATTTGGACACTGCACATGTTATCAGATCATAAATATAAGTAAAGAAGTAACTAGGTTGGCACTTTCTTTATTCATTGTTTTACATCCATTTCATCTTTCGTTATTTATTGTTTTGTTATTTACATTTCAACAAGTCTATATTATACACGATCGGGCATAATGCTCATGATTGTTAGTCACTATCCTATTATGAACTAGGTTGTCCTAGTTACTATCAAATCACAACGATCAAAAGACAACATAAAAGATATCTAATAAAACAAGAATTAAACGAAAAAAATCAAATAATTGTATTAATAAATTCATAACTAGCCTAACACACGAAGTGTTTAGCCGATCATAGTAGTATTGATAACAAGTATAAATCACGGATGATGATAAACATTATGTTTAATTAATCATACTAACTAAATCTATGATTGATGATGATTGGTGGTGCATTCTCCCTTTTAATGCAGCTTGAAACTGGTGGAAATCGCCTTTGAAGTGAACCATAGTCGGCTTTGGAGTTCAATGGTTAATTATGACTGATTTAGGGCTTATAATTATAGGCTTCGCTGGCTCGTGGTCTTTGCGGCGTAGGCTTAAGTAAGCCTTTACCTTGTACAACCTTTTGTAACTAAATGACTCAAAACTTCTACTGACTACGGGGTAGAGCTAAGTGCTCTTCTACGCCGTAGATATCATGGCGGTCAATGGTCAACAAGTCTTCATTTTGTATGCGCCGTATATCAACATACGTCTTTACGACGTATATCTCTCTGGCAAATAATGCTTCCAATTGAATCTTAACTACAACGTAAATCATATGGCTTGTCTACGCCGTATATGCTTGCTTCCAGCTTTACTTGGTATTTTCTTCAAGCTTCGTTCAATTTCCGCGTCTTTCTACTCCAATGCTCATATATTTCCCATTATGCAAATAGGAAGCAAGTATCAAATCTTATATAAAAGCAACAATTATAAGCAATAAACGTGAGATATTGATAATAAAAACATTATATTATTTGATGTTATCGGTTAACTACTTCATAAATTGTGTAACTCTCATTAATTTGATAAAAAGTTTTTTATTTTGTCTATCGCACGATAAGACTATACATCATTTTTTTTTCAATTATGATACATTAAATTCTAGTTGTTAATAGTCTAATTAATTCAAGAGTGCTATTTAGAAAAAGGTAAAATAATTTATTGACTACATAATTCAAAATCTTAGAAGTAGGTAAATTATACATCGACGATGTCTATGTCATACATATATCCATTAAAGTACTAGAGAGTTTAAATGTTCGATGGTAAATACAAAATTGAAAGATTGATTGTATCCCACATTGAAAGATGAAGCAACAAGAAAGATTTAAAAGATGGCTATAAAAACAAAAGATCAAAGAGGGACATGGGCTTAAATGTAGTATCATATTTGATGCGATTAAAGTTTGACATATGATTATACTTTTGAGCTCAAGTTGTATTTCTGATATTTAATAAAACATTTATGTAATTTAAATATGATATTTTGGAAAAAATGATGTTTGGTTTGACTAGCTCGATAAGCTCGTTTGATTCGAGTAACTAAACGAGCTTTTGAACGAGCCGAGCCGAATATTAACTATCAAGGCTCAGCTTGTTTAACTAATCGAGCACTATGTTTTGTTCGAGCTCGAGCTCGAGTAGCTCGTTAAAAACTCGACTCGTTAACACCCTTATTGCATTTAGCTAGATCCTTGAGCAAGAGTCAATCGACACCTTGAAAAGATGCACCATGGTTTTCAACATTTTAAAGAAAACTTAGGAAACATTTTAAAAATATTATTAAGGAAAGAGTTGTACTATTAGTAACCCCAACGAGCCGAGCCGAATATTAACTATCAAGGCTCGGCTTGTTTAACTAATCGAGCACTATGTTTTGTTCGAGCTCGAGCTCGAGTAGCTCGTTAAAAACTCGACTCGTTAACACCCTTATTGCATTTAGCTAGATCCTTGAGCAAGAGTCAATCGACACCTTGAAAAGATGCACCATGGTTTTCAACATTTTAAAGAAAACTTAGGAAACATTTTAAAAATATTATTAAGGAAAGAGTTGTACTATTAGTAACCCCCGCCCTTTACCTCTCCCATATTGATAGGATAAGACAACTTCTAATCATTTTTTGTTTCATATCTTTTTCTTTTACTGATTTTGACTTGTCTAACTTTTTTTTTAATTTTTTTATGTTTCTTTTTTTTTTCTCGACAATTTTACTCATTTTATTAACAGAACAAAACAATTGTTTATGGTTTTATGTTCCGTATTTTTATGTTGGATTTTTCTAACTTGTGTCTTAAGGGCACAAGTTAAGCACACACTAAAAGGATACCGGGACCCACATAAAAGGACACATGGATTCAAAAAAAAGTACAATTTATGTGGGTCCCGATGTCCCGATGTCATATTAGTGTGCTTAACATGTGATTTGTACACTCCGTGAATTGATTGGAACACTCAAAAGTGATATAAGGGTATATATGTCACTACACAATACTTTTGAGTGTTCCAATCAATTATTGGAGTGTGCAAATCACCTCCCTTAGAGCACATGTTAGACAAACCGTTTTATGTTTTATTACTTTTAGCTTGTCAAAACTTTATAATTTTTGATTTTTTTTTTATATTTTATAATTCACGGTTTTATAGTAACAACAAAATTAAAGGCATGTGATGAAATATATGATGGTACTAAAAAAAGTAATAGTGACAAGTGACATAGTAAAAGCCAAATATGACATGTTACAAGAAAAACATAACATGGTGGTGGTCGACATCTATCTAGTACTAGTACAGTACTATTTTACTTTACTTACTTCCATCCTCCATCCCCGTTACATTTTCACATCCAAACAGTGACACCACTTTTGACAATCACAAAATGTCGTCACAGTTGTTTCTCGATCTTCAGCTACCAAATCTCCGTAGTCGATCGCCGTTGACATTTACTTACCAAAACAAACGAACTTTGACTTTCTGTTCCAAAGTCAACTTTGACAAAAAGCCTAACCCCGGTCATTCCCTATGTTCACCACCTGTGATTAATCTGAACCGTCCATCTGTTAAAGTCAACTCAAGTTTAAATTTCCCGCTCATTTCACCGTCTGATCACTGGGGCAACTGGACTGCTTTATTTTCTATTGGTGCTATTGGTAGCTGGTACTAATATATCTCCAGCTTATTTTTATATTTATCTAAGCTAATGGTTTCCAAAATGTGTTTGTTTAAAAGCTTATTTGTGGGTGTTTGAGCTTATTTGATTTCGGCTTATATTTTATGAGCCCTTATTTTGAGACTTTATTTTGTTTGTGCTAGCTTATTTAGTGAGCTTACGAGCTAATGTAAGTCTTGAAATGCTCGTAAGCCCACTTTTTTCGGCTTTCAGCTTACTGCTTATTTAAGGTTATAAGCTCAACTTGATAAGCCGGAAGAAGTGAGCTTACGAGCATTTCAAGACTTACATTAGCTCACAAGTCCCTAAACAAGCTAGCAGAAGGGCTTCTATAAGCTTAGCATAAAGCTTCAAAATAACCCGAAAAATTTAGCTTGCGAGACATAAGCCGAAACCATATAAGCTCATAGCCCCAAAAATAAGTTTAAACCTAAGTTAGTTTAATTATAAGAGATTTATGTTATTGTTATGTTTTAGGTCAGAGAAAACAAAGATAGGGAATATGTTAAGTGGAGCATTGATGAGTACATTGATTGGGCTTGCTGCTAGTAATTTGGGACTTATTTCGTGTGAAGCAAAGGCGTATTCGGTCGTGTTAGAGTTTTTGTTACCATTAGCGGTTCCGTTGTTGTTGTTTAGAGCCGATTTGTTTCGAGTTTTTAGGTCGACGGGGAAGCTGCTTTTGGCTTTCTTAATTGGATCAGGTAAGCTTCGGTTGGTAAATATTTTGTGTGGTTGTTATCGTGCAAAAAAGGTGTTATCTATCTGTTGATCACTTGGTATGAATATGGATATAAGTGGAACCAGGTGGTTCCCATATAGACCCAGTGGTAGACTTATGATGAACTTTTTCAATAATAATGAGTACAGCTTATAATACAGTTTCACAAGACTTTATACTAAATAGTTGGATAATGATGTTTAACTCGGAAAAAATGTTTTTGCATTCCCACTAGAAGTGATGGTAATACATAGGATATAATGGTTTGTCGTTCGTGATTATTGCCATGATTGTTTTAAATCAATCTGTAGTCAACCTAAAAATTGATTATCATTGTCACGTGTAATAATTCAAAGCTAATCATAACTCACGTGTATGGTTTTAGAATTAGGAGCAAAATCATGGCTTAAGGCGTTTGACCACTAGGTCTACTATGAGGTGTTGAACACCATAATTGCACAATTTCTAGAGGTCATCCGACATCCCTTGTATTATTAAACTGTTACCTATCAAGGTATAAAGCAGCCACACAAGAACTTACATGTTCAGTATATTTCCAGTTTAAATTTTACCATCTCAGAAATTCACAATACATCTTTAAGGGCCTTTGATGCCTATGTAATGATAGATTTCCACTGTTACTGCTAATTATGATTTTCCATTTATATTGTTCATTTTTCTTTTCATAGTGGCAACAACAGTTGGAACAGTCGTGGCATACTGGATGGTTCCAATGAGGCCACTTGGCCGAGAAGGATGGAAAATTGCTGCTGCTCTAATGGGCAGACATATTGGCGGAGGTAATGAACTTAGAAACCTTCACATACATGAATTGTAAGTACAAAAGTGTAACAACCAACTTCCCTTTATAGAATATCTATATTATTGGCTACTGCTATGAAGATTAGCAAGAGATGTAACCTTTGCAACTAAGTTTTAAGGGGTCTGTTATTAAACGAGAGGGGGTTAATTATATCGCCAAAATTATTCTATACTTACTACATATAGAGCTATCCCCCCTCAGGAGGGATTGGGTATAGTTGTTAGATATACAGCTAATTAGAGTAACATTTTATGCTAATTGCTTTATGCCTTTGTATGGGTATGTTTTCTGCATCGAGTATTAACTAACGAGTTTCTTGTTTCTGATACTTTGTAGCTGTCAATTATGTCGCAATTGCTGAAGCTCTACAAATTACTCCTTCTGTTTTAGCTGCTGGATTAGCTGCAGATAATGTTATTTGTGCAGTATATTTTACCACATTGTTTGCATTGGCTGCTAAAATACCTCCTGAGAGTTCAGCCTCAACCACTGGTTCGTTATAGTACTTCTTTCTGCAAATTAACTTTTAGCTAGCAACTTATTATCATTTCATTTCAGATGTTGAAGAGGACGCAAAATTGGAATCTGGGGACAAACTTCCCTTGTTGCAGTCTGCCACGGCCCTTGCTATATCCTTTGCCATCTGCAGACTTGGCAGTTTTGTAACAAAATTTTTTGCAATCCCAGGAGGGATCCTTCCAGCAGTTACAGCTATTGTTGTTGTTTTAGCAACTGCATTCCCAAAGCAGTTTACTTACCTTGCACCTGCTGGCGAGGTTATGGCGTTGATTTTAATGCAGGTTAAACTTCCAACTTCGAGCATCAAATGTTTCTTTGGCATAATTTGAATGACATTCACCCCGTTTTCTTTCATAATTGGATAAATCCTGTTGTTTAACTTGTTAGACCCGTTAGATATCAAACATTACCCAAAATCGACCCATCTATGGATAAATGTGTCAAAATTGGCACATCTAGTTATACTCCAAATTAAAGAATGCTCTATAGTAAGCAGTATTACTAGAATGATACTCGGTACCATTTGGACGATGCATCACTAGATTTTTCCTTTTCTCCAGGTATTTTTCACCGTCATTGGTGCAAGTGGGAACGTATGGAATGTCATAAACACAGCACCTAGTATATTCTTGTTCGCTCTTGTCCAGCTGGCGGTTCATCTAGCAGTTATTCTAGGTTTAGGAAAGCTGTTTCGCTTTGACCTGAAGTTATTGCTGTTGGCATCAAATGCAAATGTAGGAGGCCCCACAACAGCTTGTGGAATGGCCACAGCCAAAGGATGGCATTCATTGGTTGTTCCTGGAATTCTTGCTGGTATATTTGGCATTTCCATTGCTACTTTTTTGGGTGCTGCTTTTGGAGCTAAAGTTCTTCAGTATATGTGAACTGTATGTACTTAGATGTTTGTATTGTAAGTTGTAACATATGTCACAAAATATTTTAGTTCGCAATAGAATAAAAATGTGATTTAACCTGTTGTACTTCATTTCCTTTTTCCAAAACATTAACCTCCTATAAGAATGTTCGATTCGCTTATAACATTGGATTACATTTGAATTTAGCAAATGAATGTTTTCTTTTAAATTTTTTTGTAAAATTGTATGATTCCATGTAGTATATAAGCGACAGTGACAAAAAAATACCCATTTTTCCGAATATACTTTATCAAAAATAGAAATCCGAAATACCCACAAAATCCGCAAGATTTGCGATTTTTTTAAAAATTCGCATGGTTTGACTTTGCGAGGTCAAACCTTGCAGTTTTTTTTAAAACTTGCGAATTTTTGGAAATTGCTCCCTTTTCCTTCGGTTTTCACGCTTAATTCAAAATACAAAAGTTGTAGATCTCTCTTTTCTCATCAAGTGGCTTTTTGAATCACATAAAAATAAGTTCATATGGGGAAGTTATGGCCAAAATACCAGAACAGCTAAACAAGAAAAATTTGTTGTGGTATATTTTGGCCATAATTTTCTCATACGAACACCTTTTTAAGTGATTCAAAAAGCCACTAAACGTGAAAAGAGAGATCTACAAGTTTTATTTTTGAGCTAAGCGTGAAAACCAAAATGAACTAGAACAATTCGCAAAAATTCACAAGATTTGACTTTGCGAGGTCAAACCTTGCTAACTAAAAAAACATATTCACAAACCTTGAGAATTTTTGGTAATTTCTCCCTTTTCCTTCTGCTTTCACACTTAGCACAAAATAAAAAAGTTGTAGATCTCTCTTTTCTCGTCAAGTGACTTTTTGAATCAGGCAAAAAGAAGTTAATATGAGAAAGTTATGGCTAAAATACCACAACAACTAAACAAGGAAAAGTTATTGTGGTATTTTGGCCATAACTTTCTCATACGAACTCTTTTTTGGATGATTTAATAAGCCACTAAATAGAAAAGGGATATCTATAACTTTTATGTTTTGAGCTAAGCGTGAAAAACAAAAGAAACTCGAGTTATTTTTAAAAATTCACAATGTTTATAACGTGAACTTTCCTTCTAAATTTATTTCTAATGTTATTGTTTGAGTAGTTAAATTTTAGTATAAGTGTTTATATATGTTGTAACTAATTTTGTGCATACGCTCAATAACACATGCTTCAACTTGATATTTATAACGTGTACATCTACGAAGTTTTTAGTATTTAATATTACGAATCTTTTATGTATGTTATAAGTAATCTCATGCATACACTCAATAACTTGTGTTTCAGTTTGATATTTATAATGCATACCTTTACAGAGGATTTAGAGTATTTAGTATTACTATAAATCATAGTAATAAATAATACTAAAGAAGTAGATTTCGAGCATATTTCGTGTTTTGTTTTGTGGTCGTTTTGTTACTATGGGTGTTTCCGTTATGGTGTTGTGGTGTTACTGTGGTATTTTTGTTATAGTGCTGGATTTTACGGGTACGACTAAACCAGTAGACTAAAGTGGTGGTGTTATGGTTGTGGTTTTCGTGGTGGGTTGTGTTTTTCAATACAATCAGCTGTGGTGACTTGATAAGGTGGTTGTCTGATTTCATTGCCCTTTTATGAGTCTTAGCGGTTGTCACGATAGGGTTATTGAAACACGATTATTGTATGTAGTTGGAAGGTATATCAATAATTTTACTTTTTAACAGCCACAAAATATTTTAAAGTTTTATGAACCAACTTTTCATTTAAAAGCTATTTGTTCAAAATGAATGTGAAAATTGATTTATTAAAACGAAACTACTTATTTAATAAGAAGAGAATATTTTTATAATAAAAAGCTTGTATCCCAAAAAAAAAAAAAAAAAAAAAAAAAAAAAAAAAAAATTATAAGCTTTATCACCCGGACAAATAAGCTTATAGCCAAACACAACTAGAAAAACATTCCAAAAAAGCCTAGAACAAAAACCCCTTTCTAAAACCCTTGAACTAAAAACATCCCACAAGAAATGAAAGAAATTAAGGTTGGTGTTCTCTTGGATTGTTTATCAGATCTCCTTCTTCTATCGTAAGTCTTTCACTTCCGCCCCAAATCTCTTTGCTTTAAGGTTTTGTTTGATTAAGTTTGTAATTTGCACTTTTTTAAGGTTTGTAAATTGAAAATGAAAAAAATGAAAATGAAGAGAAATAAAATGATGAAAGGATCATGGGATACTGTGTTAGACTGTGTTTTACCATACATACACGATGGTGATGACCTTAACTCTATTTCTTTAGTTTCCCGTAAATTCTATGACCTCGATTGTACAACACGTAAGCACGTAACTGTCCATCTGTTTTACGCCTTAAGCCCGTCTAGTTTAACTAAGAGATTCCCTTTTATCGAGTCCTTAACACTCAAGGGACTTCCTTATTCGGGTTCACAAAATCCGGGCTCACAAAATCCGGGCATTGACATCACCCCATGGATTGAAGAAATCACTGATAAGTTCGAGTCTTTAAAGGCACTTCATATCCGTGGTTTGGTTGTTGGTGATGAACATCTCGAGCTCTTGGCTAGAACCAGAGGTAAAGATTTAATGAGTTTGAGGATTCACGATTGTCAAGGGTTTTCCACGGCTGGTATATGGCATATCTCTAAGTATTGTAATGATTTGAGAACTTTGTGTTTTGAGCTGGGTGGTAAGGGAGATTTGGCATGGTTATATGAATTGGCTTTGTGTAACACGCGCATTGAAATGCTTCATTTTCAGTTAAACGTTGATCTTGATGTGGTTGCAGCTGTTACACTTCTTGCAAAAAGTTGTAGCGAGTCTTTAGTATCTTTGAAGGTTAATGCATCTTATTTAGATGACTTAAAAGATGTATTTAGCCATGCCCATAAGTTAGAGTATTTTCATGGGGCTTTGATTGACAAACACTGTGACAATAGTAGTTTCATTTTTCCAACGAGCATTCGTGGTTTAAGTATTAAAGACTTGCCTGAAACTTCATTCCGGTTTTTACTACCTTATCTGAATCAGCTACGGGCATTAGAACTTGAAGGAGTACAAATTTGCCAGTGTTTCTTCTTTAAAAGGTGTCCCAACTTGGAAGTCCTATATACTGGCGATGTATGTGGAGATAAGGGATTGCGAGTTATTGGTCAGATTTGCAAGAAACTGCGCATACTTCACCATTCTGGGGCTGTGACTCACAGGGGACTTATTGCTCTGGCTCAAGGATGTCCCAATTTGGAGAGTTTAGTTGTTTCTCTCAAAGAAATTTCAAATAAGGCTCTCGAGTGTGTGGGAACTCATTTGAAGAATCTGCATTATTTCAGTGTGTATATGGTTGACGAAAAGAGTATAACAGATTCACCGCTAGACAATGGGATCCTAGCTGTGCTAAAGGGTTGCATCAAACTCAAAAGGCTAAGTCTCAGCCTTGGTGAGGGAGGATTGACAGATGTAGGCTTGGGGTACATTGGGAACTATGGTCATAATTTAAGATGTCTCTATCTCAATGGTTGTACAGGAGGGTCTGATGCAGGACTTCTAGAGTTATCGCAAGGGTGCGCAAAATTAAGAAAGATATATTTGCAGGATTGTCCATTTAGCAAGCAAGTTGTTGCCTCTTTTCTGTTTAATATACAGTCACTAAGATATATTTGGTTAATTGACGATCAAGAAGGTTATGATTTGACACTCACTCGTCCACTCATTCCTCCAACGTTTACTGCTGAGGTAATGCTACTCGAAGCTTACTTTTTACTTTTTAACCTGCTATAAATTATTAGACATAAGAGGTTGTATGAGTCGTTTTTCCAAACACTTTTTTTTTTTTTTTTTATTCTGTGCAAAAGGTTATGCCTTAGTTTTGGTTACAAAAATGATATCATTAGAAAAATGGGCAGCTTGTGCATTACTTTTTGTTACTGTGCGTGTTGATATATGTAGTTTGGTCGGTCTAAGTAACTCGCTGAAACGGACTGGTTTTTTGTCCATTTTTCAGAATACAGTATTAGAAACTAATGCGCTATTTAGGAGTACAGATCAATGATTTTACAAGAATAATTTTAAAAATTTTATGAATGATTTGAGACAGTCTATATATTAGAAACGACCTTTTGGATACTTTAGGCATGTTCGACCCGTTTTCTTTTTACCTGAACATTTGATCCATCTGATATAAAACCCAACTCAAATGACCTATTTTTATGTAAATTGGTTGAAACTGTTGTGTACCATCATCAAATGGTCCGTGCTGACCCGTATATCATTTCTATCAACATATATGTAGTATATTTTGAAATGAGAAATTACAGAACTCGTCAAATTTCACCCAACCACGAGGACAATATCTAGTTTAGTAGTTCTTCAAACTCTATCAGCTTCAAGCTTTCAACTCCTTCTGTTGCCTTTCTTTTCCCAAAAGAATAAACCATCTGTTGAGAAAATCTTTTATTCAAAACTTTCTAGTGATGTTATTCATTTTGATGTACTGAACTTCGCTACAGGTACTTACAGAACTGAGACAGTATGTTACACTTGCTGAAAAACTCCGTAAGTTAGCCTTACAGTTAATAGCAGATGGAAGTGGTTTAGGATCTGTAAAGATAACACTTACATCCTCAAGAGCAACAGATAATTTCAATACCCCATTAGTCCGCGCTATGGTCGCCAAAGGTATCTGTGTACATGGAGAACAAGTTATTGTACACGGATCATCTGACAAGCCACTCGAAATCATGAAAGTCCAAATTGCTAACGTCGAGTCACATCTTGCAGTTGCAATATCCGAGTCTCGTGAAATTAAAGTAGAAGGGAGGGTCAAAGATGGGGTCCCACATTTGACGAAATTAGGTGCTTTGGATGTGGATGCTAGTTTGGAAGGAAACATTATACTTTGTAGACAAGTTGATCAGGCTAATACCATTAGTCGTGTTACAAGTATATTGGGTGAAGAAAACGTGAATTTGAATTCTATGAGTGTTGCTAGGTCCTTACCAAGAAAACAAGCAGTCATGGTGATTGGAGTTGATAAGAAACCGAGCAAAAAGGCTTTGAAGAAGATTGATGAGATTCCGGCTATTGAGGAGTTTGTTTTCCTTGCTTTATAGTCTTGGTTTTGGTCAAATCTTGGTGGCAAAATGAGTAGAGTGGACGATTGACTGACAAGTCAAAACATTTCTTATTTTGTTGGCCAAAACATGTCGAACTTGGTTCTTTTGATACACTAATGTCGAATGCCATGTTATTGTTAAAAACGAAAGCGTCTTAGTGTTGAAATTAATATGATTCAGGTGATTTTAAATTGCAGTTTAACTGCTTCATCAAATTATGCAGAAACATTTTGTTATCAACTTCTATTTATTTGGTAAAATACAATGTGACCATTCTGGACTACACATATTGAAAATTGTTTGCTAATTGATTGCGAGTCAACTAATCCTATATATGTAGTACCATTCTCAGTTTCGAGCCAAATGTGTGATGCTGATATCACACCAGAAGGATTCTCATTTACATCACCAATTCATATGCAACTTGATCATGGAGGCTCTTTATTCCAAATTTTAATTAGGCAAAGTTTAATCTTTGTAAGATATTTGCCCATGTGTACCAACCCAATGATCTATTTTTGAGTTAACTACAAATTTCGATTACATGAATCGCATCTTTCATCCCTATACTAATATGTGATAAGCGAAAAATACTAATACGCCCTCACATTTTAGGCACGTGAAGGACTTAACCACAAAAAGTAACGGTCGTTGGTCAAAAGGATGAAAAACGCAAGATTTTGCAACCACAAGGATAAACGGTGCAAGCAAAGTTAAAAAAAGTACAAAAGATGTGAATGTGTATAAACGACGAGGACTAAATATGTACTTAACTCTAACAAGTTATTGAGAGTCTAGCTTACGAATTTGGATTGATGTGTAGTTACAAAGGCATATGAGATTGTTTGTTATCTCGGGTCTTGGATACCATGTATATTATTTGTAGTCAACAACACACTCAACTATCAACACCTTGTACGGAGTATGTTTTACACACTTGAACTCTTGACCTTTTGGTTAATAGGTCACTCAAGTACACCATTATACGAAATGACCTTTAATATGTCGTGCAAATGTTATAAATGCTTAGTTTATGTAAAGTTGATTTGATAAAACAACATGTCCAACTTATATATGTTGGTTTGGATGACCTAGGAGAAGTAATGAATAATCGGCCCGGCCAATTTAGTTCTCTTTGGCTTATTTGGCTATCAATCCAAACTAATCGCTTATTTTGAAAGGGTAAAGACTAAAAAAGTATTTATGTTTATGCTTTATACTTTATAGGATACATGCTGACGTAACGACGTCCGTAAAACTTATATGTTTTCACTGCACCTTGCTCTCTAACACTGATACACAAGTCGAGTTGAGCTTCAAAGAGGCGAACATTCTTTAGGTAGAGAGCGTCATTGATGTAAAATGTCTGTTTTTAAAGTCATTTTGGATTTTAACAAAAAGTTCACGCCTTTTAACAAATTATGCGTCCGCCACTTTCACCAAGCTCAAGCTGTAGTAATACTTAATCGAGTTATGAGTTTGACATGGTTTGACTCAGCTCAAATCAACTCAATTGCATTCCTAAATATCGTTTTGAGTCCCACGATTCCACAAGAAATTATGAATCGCCTATTTTTGTTATCTCCTCAATTGTGACTCGGGGATCACATTTTGTTGACTATCATGGACATGTATAACAACGTGTGCTGGTTTTTGTCACTATTAGCCGCTGATCTTGACTTTCAGCATAGCCTTGGCTCACAAGTCACAATTGTCCAATATTTTGAAAACCGGTTCGACGGTTCTTTCAGTTAAACCAGAAAAAACCGAAAACCAAACAAAATCCGGTTCAATGTCCGATCCGGTTTTCAAAACATCGCAATCAATCATGTCACATGTTTACAAGGTTGAGCTGGTTTCACAAATGCCACGAATCCATAGGAGTGGTAACAAATGTACAAAGTACAAACAACAAAAATGCATATAGGCATTCATTATCGTTGAAAGTTATAGTAACAATCAATGACGTCATCACCGTTAGCAACGGCATTTCCGTTGTCAGTTAAACAACTACCTTTAACACTCTCTCACACAATCTCACAAACTAAACCTCAACTGTCCACGTGTCCATTATATAAAAATATATCTTTTCGATTTTCATCTTCACTTAATAATAATAGGTGTGTTGTCTTAGCTAATAGTAATAGGTTTAATATAAATTCGCCTTTGATATCGCCTGATGATGATTGGGCCACGTGGACTGCACTTTTCGCCACTGGTGCTTTTGGTCTCTGGTAATAATAATCTCTTTTATCATTGACTTTTTTATAGGTCAATTTTGACTTTCAACTCCCAAAATGTCATTATTTATCATGCTATGAATTTGCTCTTGTATATTTAGGTAGTTTAAATAAACTACGCCGCATCGTTAATTCGTGTGTGCAATTTCTTTATGTATATATGAGTGGGGACTAAATTGTATTTAGGGTTTTTCTAACTTGTGCCCTAGGGTCATAAGTTAAGCACACAAAAAGTACATAGAGACCAACTGAAAAGTACACAGTGATCCACATAAAAGTACAATTGTCTGTACTTTTATGTAGGTCCCTGTGTACTTTTTGTGTGCTTAATTTGTGCCCCTAGGGCACAAGTTAGAAAAACCCATGTATTTAAGTGATAGTTTCCTTTTATATGTAAGGGTAGTTTAGTCTAACAACGTTACTTATTTTTTTAAGTTTTTAATTTTAAGCAGTTTTTTTCACTTTATATGTAGTATACATTTGATAGCGTTGACTTTTTATAGGTCAATTATGACTTTTATAAGTCAATTATGCTTATGGATTTGCTGAGCTATTAGATATGCTAGCTGGTTGGTGTGTGTTAGGTAGTTTTTGAAGTCAAATCTAACAGGCTAATCTGCGACGAAGCTGTAACTTGTAACAACATAGGTTACGTTAGGCGTACAACTTAATTTTTTAAGGTTCGTTAGAATATAGGCTTTGCTTGTGATAGCTTATAATATAATAAGCTTTTTTATCCGAAGCTACTTTAAACATCGTTTAGAATAAGCTCAAACTAGTTTTCCGAAACAATGTGGATTAGGATTTTCTATTTCTGTGTTCACTTGTTTTTTTCTTAATTACGGAGTTTTATTTCATCATCAACTGTTTCTTTCTGGATTTGTTCTACTTTACAATTGCGTAGTCCGTGACAGTCCGGGATGCTTTTGCTTGTTTTGAGTGCGTTTTGGTCATATTTTTTCGGTTTATTTAATGAAAAGGAGGAAGTATGATTGCATGGCATGCTTATGTTGTGAATATGTGATTGAAGGTCAGAGAGAACAAAGATCGGGAGGATGATTAGTGCTGCATTGGTGAGCATCTTGTTGGGTCTTGCAGCCAGTAATATGGGCATTATTCCTCATGAAGCTCGTGCTTACTCTGTTGTCATGGAATTCCTTCTACCTTTGACTATCCCGTTAATGTTGTTCAGAGCTGATATGCGAAATGTAATTAAATCAACTGGGAAGCTTCTCTTGGCATTTTTGATCGGATCAGGTTTTGTTTCTTATATATTCAATCGTCCACATATATCATATGTAGTATAGGAATTGAGTGTGGAACTTTCGCCCTTCTACATGTTTTTATAAACTGTCTAAATGTTCGATTCCTTCCTGTGCTTCAAATCACGAGCTCTTTTAGTTCTTTGAGTTTGCATTAGCCTTATACATTCTTTTAGTAACAATATGTCAATGGTCTGCTGACCTATACTCAAGAAGGAAAGCATATTACGCCTTTAGGACCATGAAGTCAGTATTAAAACAATGGATACAGTGTAAATCAGCTTTCATTGATCTGAAATAGTATGACATGCACGTCTTTGTATCTCATTTTAGGCTGTCTACTTGGTGGAATAGATCTGAATGCTCTGACTGGTGCAAGAAAGAGAATGAAACTATATCTAGTTTAAACATCGTAAGTAGCTTTATCTTTCTCAATGAAGCCTCTATTTTCATAGCACATATTCTCTGTGTCATTAGTCACCAACAAGCACGTTCAATGATACTATACATAATGTAGCTTTGACAGTAGATATATGAATAAAAAATATCTGCTTTCTTTCAGAATTGATACGCCTAAGATATTCATATGCTGCTAATACATGTACCTATGTGACGATGTCCTTGTTATAAGATTGGAGGCAAAGTAAATGAGAAAGTGTCTGGACCATGCTTCCCTATGGTGGCTAACTCTTTGATTGCTTTTTCTGCATGCATACTGTAGTAGATTACTTTATTCCAGAGTTTATTTTTTATAATGTGGCAGTTGCAACCATGATTGGAACTCTAGTGGCATACCTGATTGTCCCTATGCGATCGCTTGGTCAAGATAGTTGGAAGATTGCTTCTGCTCTTATGGCTAGTTATATAGGAGGAGGTAATTAATCATGCACTTATGCATCGCATTCATTGTGTTTCTGTTGCGTGTCTACGCTCTACAATTACTGAGAATAGAAGACAAAAAGCAAGCAGTTACCCTTTTTTAAACTAATGCGTTTTTGCATATGGCCATCCGGTGCTAAGTGCATAACTATGTTTTCGTTTCTATTTTGTAGCTATAAACTATGTTGCAGTTTCAGATGCACTTGCTGTTTCTCCATCCGTTATTGCAGCAGGTGTAGCTGCAGACAACGTTATTTGTGCAATTTATTTTATGGCATTGTTTGCATTAGGCTCCAAACTTCCTGCAGAGGCTTCGCCATCAACTAAAGGTCGGTATTGTTAGTCTCATTACTCGGAACACAGTTTTATTTAAAGTTGTATAATACTTTTAGATAATTAGCTCGTCAAATATGATTGACGTTATATCTGAAATAATAGTATTTTCTTTCGAATAAAATTATTTAGGAGGTTTCATAAATTAAACAACGGTTTTGGCTACTAATGATCCATTTGACATGTTCCCTTTAAGCCAATTTTTTTTTACTTTACTTGTCTGACCCACAAGAGACAAAACATAACTTGCAGCAACCCATTCATAAGTAAATTGGTTGCAATAGCCGCCTCTAAAATGGTCCATCTGGTGTTCGCTTCTTCATTTGATTTTATCTCTTATTTTTAACCTTACAAACCAACTCACTGCATTTTTTACTTATGCAAATAGCAGGTCCTGCTAATAATTTGGACTCTGCTTCTGGAGATAATGCACCCGTGCTTCAGACAGCTACTGCACTCGCCGTTTCTTTTGCAATCTGCAAAGGTGCCACACATGTTGTTCGATTGCTAAAATATCAGGGCGGCACTCTTCCAGCAATTACGGCAGTCGTGGTGATTTTGGCAACTTTACTACCCAGACAGATTGGTTACCTTGCACCTGCTGGTGATGTGATCTCTGCAATTTCGATTCAGGTATTTCTATAATCCACAATTTCGATTCAAGCTGTGTTATAATTGATTATGGGTTAAAAAACAAACTGAGCTAAAAATGAAATGGGACAAATGGATCAAAAGGGGCTTAAAGACGTGTTATCAAACCCGCCCAACCAGTCTGTTTTATCACCTCTAGCCTTATCATATCCAAACACAGTTTCATAGTATAGAGGGAAATTTCAACAAATTTTATGTGAAAAGAGGATCAATTTGGGTTTTAACTTATATCTAATGAATAAATGGTAAGCATATTTAGCTAAAAAGGAAATGAGTCAACCAAATCAGTTTGTGTTAGCGGGTCAACACAACCCAATCCAATCTGTTTTTAACTGCCCAAATGCATATCTCCCCCCATTATGCCACCTTAGTTTAGGGGCGCAAATTTGCTGGCAGAAGTTACAACCTGACAAATACGCTTGGGTACAGTCCACTACTTACTATTTTGATGATATAGGTATTTTTCGCGGTATTGGGTGCTAGTGGGAGTATTTGGAATGTGATCAATGTGGCACCTAGCATCTTCGTGTTTGCCTTTATACAAGTAACGGTGCATCTTATTGTTGTACTTGGACTAGGAAAGTTACTCCGTTTGGACCTAAAGCTACTACTTTTAGCATCAAATGCTAATATTGGAGGTCCTACTACAGCATCTGGCATGGCAACAGCCAAAGGCTGGGGCTCTTTGGTAGTTCCTGGTATTCTTGTGGGTATATTTGGAATTTCAATCGCAACATACATTGCATATTTCTTTGGTATTTATGTTCTCAAAGGCATGTAATTTCACCAACTACTTCAGCAATTCGTTGGTCGTACCAAATTCCTAAACATGGTAGAAACTCGTTATTTACTCTTTTTTCTATAACAATCGTTAACCACCACCAAAGTGACCTAGTGATTAGGCACCTAATGTCCACACAAGAGGAAAATGAACACAAGAATATTTCAGTTAAGCCGTGTACATTTGAGTCTTTCGAAGACTCGCTTTTCCTAGATAACTCAAACAGGAAAAACTCATCCACCGAGTTACTAAAGTCAATAGTGGCCGATGTATAACCCTATCTAAATAAATGTTAATTTACTCCATTTTATATAGTTAAATGTCGGGTGCGAATCTGAGTAGTTGATTTTTTGGATAATTACTCCACAAAATAGTGTATATTCTATAAGCATTGTGTGTCAAAGTGTATACGAAGTACAATTCCTACATTGCAAGTACATTTGACTTTCTATCTTTCTTTGTTACCAGTTAGGATTTTAAGTGTACTACATTCTCCAATCTCCTCTAATGTACTGACACTGTGTTTCATTAAAAGTCAACTGTTGGTGTAGCTTTTTTAA
This sequence comes from Chrysanthemum makinoi, assembly GCA_910596185.1. Classification (NCBI taxonomy): domain Eukaryota; kingdom Viridiplantae; phylum Streptophyta; class Magnoliopsida; order Asterales; family Asteraceae; genus Chrysanthemum; species Chrysanthemum makinoi. The sequence goes on from OU343218.1 coordinate 231,974,675, forward strand.
TATCCTAATATAGAAGGCCGTATTTGGACCTCAATTTTTGTATAAATAATACTCCGTACTAAAGTTACTTTTATTACAATACAAATATAACCATAGTGGAGGGCAAAGCTTTAAAAATTGATACACTGAGAAAATAAAGTTGCTATTTTATCCACTTCTTTTATGTAACTAAAAAAAAGTAAAAAAGTAACTCCCAATACCATTTTTCACGGGTTATGGGTCCTAATACCGTCTTTCACGGTGTATGAGGGAGGTTGAGACGTAGACAGCCCTACCCCTATCTAAGGTAGAGAGGCTGCTTCCACATGTAACTACTTCTTTTAAAAGTGTAGAAGGAAACAATTCAGTAGCACTCTATGATTGAAAACTAGCATGACCCATTCATAAATCCAAATGGACTACCTTAGTTGGCATTGTAATTTGACTCTGATAAAATGAAATTATTATGTTAAACTATTGAAGGTACACCAAAGAACCCTGAAGTTAAAAAATTGGTTATCATAATATGTTAACTTAATCATGTGACTTCTAGCGTTAAACACTCCATCCGTCTCAATGTTATTGTTCTTAATACCTTTTGTACATGTTTTATATAAAAATAACATATCATCTAATGGTAAAAGATAAGTAGAAATGTTGTGCAAAAGATGCATCAATGCTATTCTAAATTTTAACAGTCATCCATGTAGATTTTTTATTTTTATTCTATTATTTTTATTATTATTATTTTTATTTTTTTACAATATTAAGTTCGTTCCCATTGTAGAATTTTTAAGGCAATTAAAATTTAATCTGCTAACAAATATCGTTAAAAGAAGTTATGCTTTACTACTTCCAAGTTATCTTTCTTTTCATACATTGCCCCTGAAAATCCAAAAAACTGCTACTCTTTAACCACATATAAGATGTCAAATTTTCTCTTCCTTTTGAGTTATGGAGAGTATTTAAGCTCACTCTTGGTTGGAACAAACCACATTATCTCTATTTCTTTAGGAAACAAAAAGCTTAAAAATTCTTGAAGGAAGATGGAACAAACTGCAGTTGTCGTAAGATTGCTATTCGTTCTCGTGTTCATAGGGTGGCTAAGCATGTGGATTATGCTGCCGACGAAAACCTACAAAGAAACATGGACCCTCGCCCTCTCAAAGCACCTAAACTCGACTTACTTTCGTGAACAAGGTTCTATTAAAAAGTTTTATGATTGTTTTATTCTTTCACAAAATTGTTTTCTAATCTTAAGCATGGATCGACGATAAACTAAGTTGTGTTTATTCAGGAACAAATCTTGTGCTTTTCTCATTTCCAATAATGTTCTTGGCATCTTTTGGCTGCATATACCTCCATTTTCAGACGATGTCTACTCCTAAAAGGTTAGAATATCGCTTGGATGCAATACTAAGTTGTGGTTTACAATCTGATCAAACTAAAATGTTCATATTCTTGAAAACTGATCAAACTGATTAATATTTTGGCAGTACTGTTATCAAGAAAAGCCGCTTGGACATACTGAAAAGGCCGTTGATTGTTATGAATCCTCTAGGAATCGTGACCGCAACAGAATTCATGTTTTCAGCTATGTTCGTCGTGTTGTTAGGATGGTCTTTAGGAAATTACTTGTACGTGAGCTTCGGCCACCTACATATGGACATGGGGGTACAAATGTAAAGTCCTTGCCATCACAAACCTCTCTAAGTTTATAGCAAACAACTGTTTTTTAACTGTTTTAGTAACGTTAAAATGCAGGTGGCAATCCAAGTTCCGTAGTGTATCGCTGAGACTTGGGTATATAGGGAATATAACTTGGGCATTTCTCTTCTTTCCGGTGACTCGTGGATCATCACTTTTACGACTTGTTGGGCTTACATCAGAGTCGAGCGTCAAGTATCACATATGGCTTGGACATCTATCCATGGTTTTGTTTACCGCACATGGCGTTGGCTTCTTTATCTACTGGGGTATCACTCATCAGATGGTTTTGGTACTATTCTCACTTCGATTCTTTCATTAATTTTTTTTTTCTTCGAATTAAGCTGAAAAACAGGATAATAACTAAGTTAATATATTAACAAGCATTTGGTATAAAATATCTAAATAAATAAATGTTGTTATATGAACTTCACAATTAAATCTTGAATAACAAGATATTTTTCTATGAATATTAGATGATAACTCATCATGGATGCTAATAATTGTGATGTGGAGAGGATTGGTCACAAAGTTTTGTTTTGTGTAATTGGATCTATATCAAGAAGGATATTTACTTTTTTTCTTTTAGCCTTTTAGGACCAGGTTCTATCGATCATGTGACTGAATTGTTTTTCTTTCTTTGTCTATATAGTTCTTGATTATCCGTTGAATGATATAAATTTACCCCGTAAGTTAAGCTTTATTGACAATCAACTATATATTTACAAATTACATATAAAACCCTAATGTATCAGGATTTTTGATTATGTAGTGTCGTATGAAATTCAATGACGAGAACTCATATGATTACATGATCGATTATCATCATTTGTAACAAAGCAAATTAAAGACTAGAAATATATGTGTTTATTATTAACAAAACATGCAATAATTTTGTGATGATGCAGGCATTACAATGGAGCCAAACTTACCTTTCAAATGTGGCTGGAGAAATTGCATTCGTAATTGCATTGATTATGTGGGTGACAAGTATCTCGCGCGTAAGAAGAAAGATGTTCGAGCTTTTTTTCTACACTCACCAAACCTACATGCTATACATTTTCTTCTACATCATTCATGTTGGGGTAGCATACTTCTGCTTGATCCTTCCCGGGATTTTCCTATTTCTGATAGACCGATACTTGAGATTCTTACAATCACGAACAAATGTTACGCTTATTGCTGCCCGACTCTTGCCTTGTTACACCCTTGAACTTAACTTTTCCAAGATTTCTGGTAACATTATACAAAATATATAGTTTATTACAAAGATCTCATTGAAAAACAATCCATACTAATCAAATAAAAAGTACTTGGAAAGTAGATATATGATGCAAAATTTGTTGCAGGATTGGAGTATACGCCAAGTAGCATCTTGTTTGTGAATGTGCCGTTGATCTCCAAGATGCAGTGGCATCCATTCACAGTGACTTCCAATGCTAACATGGACCCTGATACACTCAGTATCGTGATTAAGTGTCAAGGAACTTGGTCTCACAAGCTTTACCAACAACTTTCTAGTTCTCCGATCGATCGTCTCCAAGTCTCTGTTGAAGGCCCATATGGACCTGCTTCGCCACACTTTCTAAGGCTAGTTCTTAATTAATTTGTAACACATTACTATATATGGCACAAAACCAACTTCAGTTTGGTCTATTTTAAATAACTCAGGATACTTAAAAACATTTGACGATGCTATAAACGACATCCAACTTTTGGTAGCTTTTTTTTTTGGCTAAATATTTACACTCGGATTATTTTCGTATGTAGATATGAAAACCTGGTATTGATCAGCGGAGGAAGTGGCATCACGCCGTTCATTTCCATAATCCGTGAACTTTCTTTCCAAAAGGCCCGACAGCAACAACAACAACCCAATAAAAATCAGACTATCCCGGCAAGTGTACTCCTTATTTGTGCCTTCAAAAACTCGGCAGATCTCTCTATGCTCGATCTCTTGCTTCCATTAACATCAAACAGTACCCCTCCAGATCTTTCACAAATAAATCTCCAAATACGAGCCTACATTACTAGAGAAACGGAGCAACAACAACCCCTCGAAAACACCAAGAAACCTCTTCAAACAATATGGTTCAAACCAAACACATCCGACTCGTCCATTTCAACACCACTTGGACCCAACAGTTGGCTATGGCTATGCGTGATAATAACTTCATCGTTTATCATGTTTCTTGTTTTCTTGGGGATTTTAATAAGATACCACATCTACCCTGTAGAACTAGCTAGAGGACCTTCGGCCTACAATTACACTTTCAAAACTTTATGGGACATGTTCTTTGTTTGTGCTAGTGTTTTCTTGGCTACTAGTTTTGTGTTTCTCTGGCAAAAGAAGGACAACGACAAAAGGGACGCTACGAAAGTGCAAAACTTGGAGCTATCTGAAGTCAGAGAGATTGAAAGCTTTACTCATCAGTCTGTTCGTGAAATTACTAATGTCCATTTTGGTGGTAGGCCTGATCTAAAAAGTAAGTCGTCCATGATTCTTTTTTAGTGCTAGGTGCTTTGCACTACGCGTTGGAAAACTGATGTTACTGAAACCGAAAATTATACCTTTACCAGCATTTTCTTAAATAATATGGATAAAAAAAGACTCTATAAAGTATCAGAATGGTTAATACATCGATCTATACTAGTGATATGATCTTCGTGTAACTAATACTTGTGTCACTATTAAATTCAGCAATGCTACTGGAGAACAACAAGAAAGGATCAGCTGTGGGTGTTATGGCCTGCGGGCCAAGGAAAATGAGACATGAAGTTGCCAAAATATGTGCATCAAACCTGGCCAGCAATCTTCATCTGGAGTCCATGAGCTTTAACTGGTGACCAAAAAAGAAGGCGGCGTTTTATTATGAGTATATAACTTAATAAGAAAAATTGTGTTGTGTGTATATATTGATCAAGAAAATGGCCACAGCTACTCTTATTTGGTTTGAAATCCAGTATCTGAAGGATCTCTTCTCTCAAAGGTTCAAAGGAAAAAAAAAAAAATGATAACGAACAACGATAAAGCAGATCAACAAATAAACTGTCATTTGATATTATTAAGAATGTGCAGGAAACAAATTAAAACAGAAAAAAAAGAATGTTGCAAAATCTACATATTATATCATAAAAATGAACCAAAGGTTCTATTGAGAAAACCAATCCAGTTTGATCTTGACCGGGTTGGCCAATGCGTTAAGAACGCTTCTCCAAGAATTTAATATAGATTCCCACTTTCCATTATGAGGATCTTGCACTTGAATATCTTTCAGTTCATTCGTTTTCTTTTCTATCATCTCCCTCACTGCTAGCTTGCTGCACTTTATGTAATGGGGACGGCAAATCGAAAATAATGCATCAAACAATTGTTTCTTCTCCCATAGTGCATTGGAATAACTTACAAACGATACTTCTTCCACGTTCGTAACCGGAAACGAGACCCTTTTTCTGAGATCATCAACATCAATGTCCAATAGACCGGAATTCCAATCTTTTATTTCAATATTAAACTTGCTTGATGAATTGAGTACTTCCCTCAGTTTCAGAAAGAACAAATTATCCAAGGGTCTCCTCAAGTCATAAGTTAGCTTAATTTGCTTGGGAGCAATAGTTGGAAATGAGAGACCATGTATTATTTTACTACTATTTTCATAGGTGAAAGAAAGTAATTTTGGAGCACACACTTGTACATTGACTCGCCTGTTGTGTACCCATAAATCTAGGGTCAACCACTTCAGAGAAACACTTCTGATAACCAAGCTTTCGGGCTCCCAAATCCCAAATTCCAGTCTTAAATTCTCGAGCAAAGGAAATTTTGATTCAATTGTTTTGACAAATTCGTTGTCTATCATCACACAGTCGACCGATAATTGTGTCACATTTCCTAATGAATCTATATTCAAAGGTATAGGTGCGCCTGGTCCGCTGTAATTAAATGAGCAAAGCCTTGGTACATTGTTGATCTCCCAAAGACCGTTCTCTTTTTCTGAATATATCCTCAATTCGCGAAGACGAGGGAGGTTTTTGACCTTACAATTCTTCAAGCATGGACAAGACACAAGCCCAATCTTCTCTAGCAAACTACAAACAGTAAATAGTTTATCAAGTACCTCATTACTTATAATCACGGACTCTAAGTGCAGTACACGTAGAGAGATGCACTTGACAACATGATTGCTACAAATTCGAAGGGAATATCTAGGCGGCCCCCAGGTTTTTAAACTTATTGTATTGAGGTTTTCACCAGAAAATAACTCATTTGGTAATGTAAACGATTCATTCAAATGCGAGGCCTCTAGGAAAAGCTCTTTGACACAGCTTTTGGAAGCTACATGTCGAATCCATGTTTTAGCAAGGCAATCCCAGTATCGGTTCCAGATGTCGAGTTGAAGATCTAAACTTTCGATTGGTATGTTGTCTCGGTGATACCTTTGCAGAGTATTATCAAACGTCGTTACAAACTTCTCAAGTTGAAGTTGAGGACGGAATCTGAGGTTAGGGATGGTAGACCAAGCTTGAAGCCATGACTTGGACAAGATACACGTGCGTGTCGCTTCTTCTACCGGCAACAATGATTGTATACGATGGATCAACTCCGGAACATCTTCTAATTGTGGTGTGCGGATCCTGCTTCTAGTCTTTTTCTCCATCTCCAGAGCAACTTTGTCAGCCATTGGTTTATTGGATGATAATCCATTAATCCATGTTTAGGGGTCATAATGTAATTAGTAGTTTATGTATTTAGAGTCGAATTGAATTTGTAAAGTTTATAAGTTTAGGGGTCTAGAGTGTCAATAACAAAGTTAATAACCGCTTTATAGTTACAGAATTCGGTTATTTGTGAAGAGTCATGATGGTTCACAAGAACCTGTTGGAAACCTATAAATAGAAGTGTCCATGTATTGTAAACTTTAACAGAATTCATTATATACAAAAGCGTGAGTTTGTGTGTCATGTGTTTTGTTCATAAACTTGTTTGATTCGAATACATATAAGATCCGGATGGGACAAACAATTGGTACCAGAGCATCAGAAGTTCGAATCAAACCCCGTGTTTCAGTTTGTGTTTCATCAGAGATTCAAGAAGAGTACGTTTTGCAGATTGCAAGAAACAAAACAGGAAACACCAGAGAGAAGAAAATTTGATCAGAAGTATCAAGTTGAGAATGATTCAGGGAATCGTTTAAGAGAAGAGAAGGTTGATAGTACTAACGTAAAAGATCCAAAGAGTGGTTGATAGTGCTGTTGTAAAAGATCCAGAGAGACCGATTGATTCAGGGAATCAATCAAGAGAAGAGAAGAAACCGTGCGCATACCGGTTAATCAAGAAGAGAGAAAGATAGTGAAGAGATTGATTCAGGGAATCAATCAAGACCGATCAGAGAAGATCAAGAGAGACAAATTCGATTCAGAAAAGTCGAATAGAGAAGAGAATAGAGAAGAGATAGATTACAGCAAGGAACAAGAGTAGAACTTGACAACGCAGAGAAGAGATAGAAACTGATCAGGGATCAGTTAATTTAGAGAAAGAGAAGAAATTTGATCAGGGATCAAATTTGGAGAATTGAAGAACAAAGAAAAGTTGTGAAGAAATCAACACCAAGTTTTTGAAGAAAACAAGAAAGCAACAAGAAGATTGAAGGAAAAAGGAATGAGAGAAACTTGTTTGTCAGGCTATGGAGTCGCGAACAGGAAAGAGAACCAAAAGAAGAAAAGAGAACTTTACCAGTTGCGTTGTGTTACAACATCAGAGAGGAATAGTGAAAGGGCTACCACAAGTGGACTGCAGAAAGAAAAGAACAAGTAACTGGGAAGAAGAAAGCAGTAGCAAAATTGTATCAAAAGGTATTTGGAAGAATTGGTTCTATAGAAAAGATGATATGGCTCTTAGACATCATGAAGGATAGGCAACAGTAAGCAAGGAGAATAAATGGAAGGCAATACACTTTTTCTCTCCATCTCCAAAGCAGCTTTTTTAGTCTTGAAATCTCTAATGCAACACTGATTGACACATTAATCACATTAGCCTTTGTATTATAAATATAAAAGATCTACATTTAATACAGAAGCTAGATAAATACAGAACATGATTAACTTGCCATTGATTTATAATCCAAAAACAAAGGTTGATTACATATGATAACTATTCCATAAGTATATACGTAGCAACCAAATTAAGTTACATATATAATTTCAGTTAGCATTGATTCACAAAAGGTATGATGCATAACATAATGATAAACTTAATGCACACAAAGATCTATATATATGTAACATACATTATTATTATTAGATAGTTACATTACATAGATAGAATTACATAAAAAGTGAATAACCTTGAATCGAAAGCAGTCTATAATGTCTTCAAAATCTTCCTTAATAATTCTGAGACGACTGTTTTTGCTTTTGTAATTAAACGTAAGGAATAATGATAGCCGACTTCTCAATTTATATTTATAAAGCTTACAAAACAGTCACTTGAGTTTCATTTTACGTCAAATTTCACCCACATATTATCAGCTACTCTTCATTATCTAAATGCTTAATTACATCAAATAGTTAAAGTAGAACATTGTTACATCAAAGAATAAATGAATGTTGTATATGTTTATTCACACATGTACATATAACTTAATAATCGTTGTCATATATAAGAACAAATTCGATCTCATGCTTTGAAGCTGCTCCATAGAAGAACAAATGCAAGAACGAAGATGATTGTCACGCTTGGTGTCCACTTCACTGCGATAACCTGTGAAATATATAAGCCATAAGCTCTTTCCTCAGACATTTTTTTTAGCATTTTGACATTCATGTTGACAAATTTTTATTTTTAACGTACATTGTTGGCAATAAGTTGTAATCTTTAATGATCATTTACCTCAAGAGTCTATAGGGGATATGTAGTAATAACGAACACTGTGGATATACATTACTCTCTGAAAGGCGTGTGAACACTTTCAGATCGAATCAATTTGGCGGTTCTACCAAATTATTCAATCGGATACAATTCAGAGTTGAGAATTTTACGTATGTTTGTGTGCAGATATAATGAACCGTTATCTTGATAATGACCAAACAAACCGTATATAACATGTTACGGGATAATGCGCCAATGGCAGTTTTAGGGTTTCCAAGTTGTCAAGTTTTGTCCCTCAATTTCCGAAAGTTAATTTCAGAGGAACATAACTTCAGCAGAATCAATGGCTTCAGCAGAATCCATTGTATTTCAGCAGAAATACAACTTCAGCAGAATCCATTGTATTTCGGCAGAAACACAACCGCAGCAATTTTACATAGCAACCCGGTGGAAATAAAAATTTTACATAGCTTCGACCCGGCCAGGGGCTCGCCCTTGGACCACTGCGCCAGCCTTGGACCCTACTACGGTGCCCCGGACCCCGATCCTTTAGGGGCTTCGCACCTAAGATCATAATAAATTCAAGTAGGTGTGCACCTCCAAACCTAAATGATGTATTATTATGATGAAATTGGTCAAAACAAGTTAATCCAATTACACTAAAATATCCAACATTCCTCCCCTATTTTAGTGCAATCCTTGATTAACTAAAACAAGGAATCTCAAACAATCAAACTTTTGCATAAATGAAATGTCGTGACGATTGAATTTCACATTAGTACATTACACATTCCAAATATTCGAATACCAGGGTGTCGCTAAGGATTGAACCACAGGAATTCAATATGAATACCCGAAGATAATGTACACAAAAGTTTACATACATAGTAGTTCTATCTTGACACATGTTTTACTAGCCTATGTCCTTATCCTTCATAAGCATGTCAAAGCCAAGTCCCAGCTTCTTGAAGCGGCTAAACTTCATGCTCATATAGGTAGCTCTTTTAGTCTTGCACCTACAATGCAATTTGTCAAAAAAGCTATTAAGAATATTTTCCATTCAACCTCCCTAACTTGTAGGTCTGAACACATACCTTGGGATGATTCTTCAAATGTGTTCCAATCTCTAGATATTAAGCCTTCCACATTGAATTCAGCACCTAGCGTCATACTAGATGGAATTGGGTATCTTGATATCGAGAGATTTCGATGGACTTTAATCCTATCCCTATAGCCGAATTTTTCACGAGATCTCTATTCAACCCTTTGGTTAAATGATCGGCTAAATTGTGTTGTGTTTTCACAAACACCACGGATATCACACCATTCGTGATAAGATCACGTAATATGCTATGTCTAACACCTATGTGTCTAGACTTTCCATTATATACTTGACTGTATGCCTTAGCCAAAGTAGCTTGACTATCACATCTGATAGAAATGGATGATATCGGTTTAGGCCACAATGGAATTTCATAAATTAAGTTCCTTAGCCATTCAGCTTCTTTACCAGCTGCTACTAATGCCACAAACTCAGATTCCATTGTTGAATCAGTTATGCAAGTTTGCTTCTTAGATGCCCAGCAAATAGCACCACCTCCAAGTAGGTATACCCAACGGTTGTGGAAGAATGATCTTCCGATTGGAAATCCAACTTGCATCTGAATAACCTTCAAGAACGAAGGAAATCGGTATAAGTCAAACCATAATCCATTGTTCCTTTCAAGTACATAAATACTCGATTAATTGCACGCCAATGGATTAAACCTGGATTGTGAGTATATCTACTCAACTTTCCAACAGCAAAGGCTATATCAGGTCTAGTACTAATCATGGCATACATTAAAGATCCAATAGCCCTTGAATATTCAAGTTGATTCACAGCAACACCTTTATTAGGCACAAGTTTTGTTGTGGGATCCATAGGAGTACCTATTGGAGAACAATCTTTCGGATTAAATTTATCCAACATCTTTTCAATATAATGTGATTGAGAGATAGTAATGCCATGTTCTCCACGTATGATCTTAATGCCAAGAATCACATCAGCCTCCCCATGTCCTTCATCTCAAACTTAGAGGACAAGAACTCCTTAGTTGTATCAACTTGATCTTGGTCGGTACCAAAGATCAACATGTCATCAACATACAAGCAAATGATTACTCCGTTACCAGAAGCATCAAACTTGCTATATACACACTTGCCGCTTGGTTTAATGCAAAACCATTAGACAAGATAACATCATCAAATTTCGATGCCCTTTGCTTGGGAGCTTGCTTCAAGCCATAAAGAGATTTAACCAATTTACAAACCTTGTTTTCGTTACGGGCATAACAAAACCTTCGGGTTGTCTTATGTAAATCTCTTCACCAATTCACCATTCGAGAAAGGCTTTTTAACATCCATTTGTTGAATTACAAGATTATGTATAGCCGCAAGTGCTAACAATAATCTAATGGTGGTAATCCTAGCAACAGGAGCATAAGTATCAAAGAAATCAATACCTTCCTTTGTCTAAAGCCTTGGATAACCAATCTGGCTTTATACTTGTCTATGCTTCCATCCACCTTCATCTTTCTTTTGAAGATCCATTTACTATTCAATGGTTTAAAACCGGTGGTAAATCGATGGCTTCCAAGTATTATTATGCATAATAGAGTCAATCTCATCTTGGATTGCCTCTTTCCAAAATGCAGCATCCCTTGAAGTCATAGCTTCACTGTAGGTCCTAGGATCTTCATCAACATTGAAACAATATTGATATTGAAATTGAATTTCATTCCTTGATCCTTCGACCAAATATAGTTGGAAATCACCACCAAAAGATTTGGTTTTCCTTGCTCTTACACTCCTCCTAGGCTCGAGAGGCTCGGGAGGGAAAGCGATCACTTGGTCGATGCACCAAAGTTACTAGTACTTGCAATCATGTCTGCAGGTTTAGGTAAAGATGTAAACCTATCCTCATTGCCAAAATCAGCATCTCGTGACTCAATAACAGAGTGAACGGATACATAATCATTAGGTTCTATGACATAGAATCTATAGCATTTAGAATTCTCAGGATAGCCAATGAATACACAATCTATACCCCTTTGACCTATATTATTTATTTTAGGATCAATCAATCTTACCACAGCTCTGACCCCAAACTCGAGATAACTTCGGTTTTGGTGCCTTTTTATACCAAAGTTCATAAGGGGTTATCTTGTTCCTTTTATTAGGAACTCTATTTAATAAATAACAGGTTGTCAACATAGCCTCACCCCAAAATCCATCACTTAGGCCAGAATAGCATATCATGGAATTAACCATTTCTTTTAATGTCCTATTCTTTCTTTTAGATATACCATTTTGTTGTGGTGTATATGGAGCGATGGTCGATGTATTATACCAGTAGATTGAAAATATCTTTGGATCATAATATTCACCTCCCCTATCGGTCGAAGTGTTTTAATCTTCACACCATGATAAAGCTCTACTTCCTCTTTATAAATTTTAAACTTATCAAGAGCTTCATCTTTTGTATGACACAAGTAAACATAGCAATATCTAGTAGCATCATCAATAAAAGTAACTACATACTTTTTATTACCAAGTGAAGGTGTTGAATGAAAATCACACAAGTCACTGTGTACAAGTTCTAATACCTTAGTATCTCTAATGACATTCTTGGCGAAAGGTTGTCTAGTTATCTTAGTCAACACACAAGTTTTACACTTTTCACCATTCAATTCAAAAGCAGGTATTAGACTCATTTTTGACATGTCTATCATTCTCTTGTAATGTACGTGTCCTAGTCTAGCATGCCATAATTCAGATTTATCACAATTATTGCTAGAACTAGTAGAAGCCATGCAAACAATTATTAAGAAGCGAAACATCCAAATTTAATTCAAACATGCCATTCAAATATCCAAAGCCAATAAAGGTTCCATGTCTAGACAATATGTACTTGTCGCTTTCCAAGACTTGCTTGTAGCCACAATTATTTAATACAATACCAGATACTAAGTTCTTACGAATTCCAGGTACATACACAACATTGTTTAAAAGTAAAGAGTTTACAGAAGTAAAGACTAGATTAACAGATCCTAGTCCTTTAATCGGTTCAGTTGCAACATTGCCCATCTTTAATAAAGATCCATCTTCAATTGGCTTAAAGTCCTTGAACCATTGAAGATTTTTGCACACGTGACATGTTGCTCCTAAATCCACCCACCATGATAAATCATCATCCTGTACATAGAATGTTTCAGAAATTATTGATACATAATAATTTTCAACGAGAATGATCATAGGTACCAAAAACAAACTGATTGCTTTCCGGGATCCTTGGATCCACTAGCACCAGCCTCGTTTTTTCCTTTACCTCCACCCTTAGACCTGCAATCTTTCTTAAAGTGTCCGGGTTTCCCACACTTCCAACAGGTCACCTTTGGTTTCTTATCAGAACCTTTGTTGTTATTGCTTTGCCACTTTCGTTTCCCTTTATCGACCTTAGAGGATTCACCCTCCTCCACCATGTTCACGGAAAGAACCAGCCATGGTTTTAGTACCACCAACAGAACCCCTTTCCATATCACGTATGGATTGTTCAATTTGGAAATGACTTCCAAGTTCAACCAGATTCAATTCCTCTTTCTTATGTTTGATTGTTTTAAAATCCTTCCAAGAGGCGGTTTATCTATGATACGAGAGACAGAAATTGATTCATCCATTTTCATATCATATTGTGCAAACTGTCCTAAAATCCTTTGCAATTCGTGGTACTGTTCCATGACAGGCCTAGCGTCTACCATTTTATAGTTATTAAAATTACCAACTAGGAATTTCTTACTAGACGCATCTTACGCCATGTATTTGGCTTCTAGGGTATCCCATAATTCTTTTGCAGACTCTACGTTTTGATAAATATCAAATAAGGAATCAGACATACCGTTAAGAATATGACCACGACATATGTAGTCTGCGTTTTCCCACTTAGAACGATTACGAGTCGTTCCGGCGTTTCATTCTCAACAACCTCGAGGCACGGGGTACTCGAGAACATATACCACTTTCGATTCGATCGGATAAAAGTGCATCTTCTTTTGCCATCTACGAAAATCCTGCCTGAAAAACTTCTCCAACTTTGCAAACGTCTTGTTCAGATCTTTCACAGAATCAGGGTTCGTCATCTTAATTGATTCGATCTTTGTAGGGGATATGTAGTAATAACGAACACTGTGGATATACTTTACTCTCTGAAAGGCGTGTGAACACTTTCAGATCGAATCAATTTGGCGGTTCTACCAAATTATTCAATCGGATACAATTCAGAGTTGAGAATTTTCTGTATGTTTGTGTCTGAGATATAATGAACCGTTATCTTGATAATGACCAAACAAACCGTATATAACATGTTGCGGGATAAGCGCCAATGGCGCTTTTAGGGTTTCAAGTTGTCAAGTTTTGTCCCTCAATTTCCGAAAGTTAATTTGAGGAACATAACCCAGCGAGAATCAATGGCTTCAGCGAGAATCCATTGTATTTCGTGAAATACAACTTCGAGAATCCATTGTATTTCGCAGAAACACAACTTCAGGCAGCAATTTTACATAGCAACTTGGTGGAAATAAAAAATTTACATAGCTCGACCCGGCCGGGGCTCCGCCCTTGGACCTGCCGGTGCCGCCTTGGACCTACTACCGGCTGCCCCGGACCCCGTCCCTTAGGGGCTTAGCCCTAAGATCATAATAAATTCAAGTAGGTGTGCACCTCCAAACCTAAATGATGTATTATTATGATGAAATTGGTCAAAACAAGTTAATCCAATTACACTAAAATATCCAACAGAGTCTTGGATCCCCACATGGGGGAAGTACTTTTGTGCGCTTTCATCATCCTTTCCAGCAAGTCTGGTGATTAAAAATAGATCAATACATAAACGTAATAGACAACTTATCCAAATTTCGCAACTGCTAATTAAATTTACCTGCTTTTCTCCTCCTTTCAACAACTATAGACATTTGTTCAATATGAACATCTAGTTCAGCTTGTCTATTGTTATTAAGCTTTGATAAGTTTGCCTGAGTCCTTGTATCAACATATTGTCTTCTGATACTACAAATAATATTATCTGTATAATAAAACAGATTAGCCAGGAACTTAAGAGGATAAAATCTACGACCTTCAAACACCACAGTTGTAAGACTAGTTACGAATTTCTTGAAAGTTTGTATGGTTCGGTTATCTGGTTTACTAGTTCTAGATCAATCTTTTCAAACACCTTTTGCAAATCTTGAAGGTAGTGAAATGCAAGCTTTCTTGGATCTGAAACATCATAGTGTGATGAAGCAAACACCATTCTTTACCATGTAGCTTCATCAATTAATTGTTAATACAACAAAAAATTGATTAAAGAATCGTCATTTTAATATTTTTAAGCTAAAACGGACAATTTTTAGCTATTTAGGAAACAATCTACGAGTTCACTTTTTAGAAAATATTTGATACACAATAGGTTTACATTCAGACATGCAAAGAACGATAAGACACCGTAAGAACCATATGTTCTTAGCAAAAGAAAGTTGTTCACATTTAACATAGTGCAAAAAAAGCACTTCAGTTTGTAGAGAAAATTTGTTACTCTTAAATTCTGCGAATAAGAGGAAGCATGAAAAGATGAAGTGTAACACAATCATATATCACTACATTTTCTTAAGTGACAGAATTTATCGCATTTTTGTACCTTCATAAGCTTGAACAATGTTTCTACAACTATAAGTGAAAAATCGTATATTTTAGGACTTATAAATGTAGATATTGTTTACACGTTTATAAGTATGAACAACTAGACTCAAGCTACGACATGCGAGAATAAAGTGTGTGTTGATCACATATATGCTAGAATTAACATTAAATAAACTAGAGGTGTGTAACTTACTTGAAGCAGTGATTGTGGAGGACGATGGTGGTATTAGAAGTTGGCAAAGCATCGACAGAGATCTCGCGAAGCAAGAACTCTGCATGTTGCTTGTAGACCGTGTTGTCATCGGCTTCATCGTACATATCGGTCCTTGTGACATTGGCAATCCATCGTTCACCCTTCCAACTATTGTAAGCTTCACCATGTTCTTTTCTACTATTGTGTTTGATATATTTGGTTTGGTAAGAAAATTGACTATATTTCGCTTTCACAAGTTTGAATTTATAAGGAAAATGAAGGAAAAGAAATGAGATGGAAAAAGGAGTGGGTGATTATTCCTTTTGTCTTTTTGTGGTACCAAAAAGAAACTCCATACACGTTTTCAACAAAACTTAACCCCCAAGAATTATCCAAATAGAAATGGAAAAAATAAAGACTTACTATCTCCAACTCTTTTAATAATGCAAGTTGCACTACACATATTACTTGGCCCAGAAAAATTTATTTTGAAAGTATTTCAAATAAGATTAAGCAACGATGTAAGCATAACATTTACTGGTTTACGTGTGCACACGTTGTAGATTTATTGGGACACTCCATCTCTGCATTAAATATTTGTATAATATTAAATATTTTGTTTTAACTGCTTGTACCTTGAGTGTGCAAATAAATTTTGAAAGTGTGCAAATCATTAGCGGAATTAGGGGTGTTCATGGGTTGGGTAATAACCGAATAAACCAAAAACCGAACCCAAACCGAACCCAAAAAAACCGAACCGAACTTTTAACCGAATCGAATTTGTCAAAACCGAACCGAACCGAACCGAACTAAAAATTCGGTTTTCGGTTTGGATATGGTTTTGGCTATCTAAACCAAAAACCGAACCGAAAACCGAATTTATAAAACTATATATACTTTTTATATTTTTATATAGACTAAAATACACCGTTGGTCCCTAAACTTAGCACGGTGCATCGCGATGAGACGAAACTCGCCCTTTTCATCGTCGGGGGTCCCTATTTCAAGGTTTTCACCATTCCGCTCCTTTGACCAAGTCAATATCTGATTTTTGTTTTGTAGTCGAGGGTATTTTAGTCCATACACATTTATACTTTTATAACACATTTATATTTTACCCCTTCATCTTTCATTCTCTTCATCATCTACCCAAATCATTCATCTTCCCAACATAATCATCTCCCCAACAATCATCCTGGAAAAAATCTGTTGATGAACATCTGCACATTATTCCCACAAAGGAGCCCATTCGTTGTCAAGCAAACGTTGCAAAACAAAAGAAAGCATTGGAGATAACACTACCAAAAACTTTGTGTTTGCTCGTCAACCTCTCTCCCAATCTCTTTCATGTATTTCTAAATGTAAAATATTAGTATTACAGTAGCAAGTAATGGCAAGGGTAAAGTGTCAGAGAAACAGCCACATGACCAAATATATATTCATCACCACCACTGGCAACCATGAGTCTCGACTGCTCTACATACAACTTTCATACTTATTTCTTTTTATCTACTTATTTAATTTCGACTCCAGAAACTAAATCATCGTACATGATGCCACGCAAAACATACTTTTGATAAGGGAACTCTACAAAATCAGATACACACACATTACAACTCAAAGAACCAGCCACTCTTTGTTTCATCGTACAATTGTTGCCGGCCTTGGTATTTATTCCATTTGTACATAAAACATCGTCCAGTCGTTTTGATTGCCATGAACTCCCTCTCAGCTGAATAGAGCTGACTTGGAGTGTGCTTGAAAACGACAGAACTCCTTTGGACTCGACATGTTTGTGATTATGTACTACTCTGTATCTACATTCTGCATCATTGTAAAGTTCCACGTGATCAGAAAACATAAAAGGGAGACTTGAAAATCAAACAATATTTCTAAAGGACAAACACAAGAACTCACATTTTAACGCACAATTGAATTGTGTATTTATCCTACTTCTGTAGAGCATGGAAAGAATAGCTCCCTATTATTCCTTTTCCTTAACTGCTTTTGTGTTCTCTATAGATTCCATTGCTTCTTCAAATGATTTCTGCAGATATAAATATGGAATGGTTAATGTCACTCTATACTGCCTCTGCTCCCACATGAATGATAGCATCACCGTTCCTCCAAAAGGATCATTCCTTTTCTCACATTGCATAAGCATACAAGCACAGCCAATTCGATACAAATTTTTAGTTAATGCTAAAAACTGTTTATCCAGTCATTTTAAGAACTAATCCAGAGTATGTTGTCAGTTTAACCATCTGTTTAGATCATTGCAATGCAGAGTACGTATTCGGCTTAGGGTTCGATGACCGACCATATGAAGGACTACAGTAACAATATGAATGATGAACGTTTTTGTCATATGCAATAGATCAATATGATGAAAATTTCATTTTAATGGAAAGTTTATTAAACAAAGCTGCAAAGGACAAGTAACATACACCTGAATTCTGCATCTTCCATATTTTATCTCTACCCATTTCAACAACCGCTAGACCACTTATTAAAGCCCTGCAAATAAATGTCGATATCAGAAAATCATCACTTGGGAAAACAAGTTTGAGCATACAAGTTAAGTTATGATCAACATCATGCAAACCTTAACGATTTTGAATCTGACAGAATAGATGCACTAATTTCCAATTTACACAATTACACTTACAAGTATAGGTCTGACTTCGAAACTACCTTCCTATGAAATTAACATTATGGATTTGGTTTCAACTTCCTATTACAAATCTTTGTGTTCTGACTCTTCTTGTAGTTTTGTTATAAATCCTTTTTCGTAAGAAAAAATCTGTCCCAAATGGGATGGATGACAATTGCAGCTATCATACCATTTATTTCCATCAACTCATCTCCAACATGGATTCCAGCTCGAGCTGCTGGGGCTACCTTCAACACAAGAGAGTAAAACCTAAACAAGATATCCAAGTTTTCAGCTGCATACAAATTTATAACAGGCGCAGAAAAATGTGAAGGATTAAGTCACCAACCAGATGACCAGTTCTTGGTTCAGAATTGACAAAGAGACCAACTCCTTGCACATTTCCGTCACTTCCAATTCTAAAACTTTGGTATTCCTGCGAGCATGAGTCATTACTAAACATTACACTTCAGTATTTTAGATGTCGATAACACCATGACTAAATGATAATGTAGAAGACAGACAAGTAAATGCTTTATTCTATACAAGACAACTAAACTAAATTGGCATTCGGTTGTGCACCTTTGGACTGATAATGCGAGTGAAAGGATCTCCAAGAGTAGAAAGCATTCCTTTGATCTTACTGTATGCTGCATCAGCTGTTCTAAGAGGAAGCATTTCCACCATTGTTTGCTGGAACTTAAAGTCCCAATCTGCAAAACAACAGGCCTTTCTTCAGCAAAGCATATAATATCAGTTAAATTATCATCTTTGTGGATTCATTCTTTCTCTGTCGCATCAAGCGGTGTTCTACTAACAAGTATCCTCTTATCTAATAATATAAAACAGGACTTAAAGATGAAAACCAAATCCCACCCTGATGATTAAAAGTCGGGTCAACAAAAGTCTCTCTAATCAAACCCCACGTCTGTACAAGCGTTCGCTGAACGGCATTCACCTGTCAAAACAAATTATCATTTTTACAATCCTCTAGTATCCAGGCTATACTTACAATAAATATTCATGACAACAAAAAATTCACCCATACAAGTTAGTAGTCATATCAAAACTTAATATCAACCAAGGGTGTGTTTTGGATTGCTAATCTAAAGTTCTAAACACCATACTTGGTTCACTGGTTATTGCATTTTTCTTAAAGCAGATAATTACTTTCTAGTGTATGGATGAAGACAAGTGGTTATGCTAATTGTCTTATTATTAAGCTGTTTTCAATAAGCACTTTGGATTCAAAGTAACAAACTTACCCTTGACTGAAACAAGTTATTTTCTATAAGTTGATTACAGCCATAACAAACAATAGCAATTAGCTGTTTAAATAATAAAAAAAGGATGATCAAAGCAACACCTCATGGCAATATTAGTGATACCAATATTTAGCCGTACACAAGAGAGCTCTGCAATTGTAAGACCTGAACTTTAAAAGCCTAAAGGCAAGTGCGTCATTCTTTGCCAGTCTTATGATAACTGGGACGTTTCTATCTCAAACTTGAGTGATTTGGTTTTTTTCTCTCCAAAATCTTTAACCATTGTCAACAGCTTGAAGTAAAATCCTTGACAAATATGACACAAGACTATTTCTTTCCTTGACATATCATTCATTAAAATAATGAAATAACATACTGTTCATAGGCTAGGAGGGAATAAGCAAACACAGTACGAATTTTATTTCATCAATAGATTTTTTCCAATATGATTGTTGGGGAGATGATGATGTTGGGGAGATGAAAGATTTGGGTAGATGATGAAGAGGATGAAAGATGAAGGGGTAAAATATAAATGTGTTATAAAAGTATAAATGTGTATGGACTAAAATACCCTCGACTACAAAACAAAAATCAGATGTTGACTTGGTCAAAGGACTTATGCAGAGTGAAAACCTTGAAATAGGGACCCCCGACGATGAAAAGGGAGAGTTTCGTCTCATCGCGATGCACCGTGCCAAGTTTAAGGACCAACGATGTATTTTAGTCTTTTATATATAAAAACAATTTACATATTTAATATATATATATATTTTAATATATTTATATATACAAAAAGAGCATTAAAATTTTATCCTAATATAAAAAAAACTTTTTATGCTTGAAACAATATATTTTTTTTGTGTGCCAAAAATCTATTTAATTAAATTTAAAAAATATATAAATTCGGTTTTCGGTTTTAACCCATAACCGAACCGAACTTCAGTTTGGTTGTTCGGTTCTCGGTTCGGTTTGGTCATAGATATTTTCGGTTCGGTTCGGTTTTCGGTTATGCCCAGAAAAAAAATTAACCGAACAAACCAAACCGATTAACCCGATAACCGAACCGATGAACACCCCTAAGTAGGGGTGTTCATCCGTTCGGTTATCGGTTTGTTCGGTTCGGTTTGTTCGGTTAATTTTTTCTTCATATAACAGAACCGAACCAAACCGAATTCAAATTTAACTAAACCGAACCGAAAACCGAACCTCCAATAACCGAAAACCGAACCGAATAACCGAATTACCTAAATTTAATAATTTATTCATTTATTTATATATATTTTTTGAAAAAAAATAATTTTCAAGCTTAAAAATATTTTATATATATATATATATATATAGTGTTGTATTCTATGCAATACTAATATTAGATCTGATTTTACCCATTCTTAACCAATCAGAATTTAATAAATTAGTTTCCATTTATTTAATTCATTTTATTATCCAAGGCTATTTATGGTAATTTACATTAGCATAAAAGTCGTCCATCTTTTTAGGAAACTGATTTAGAGAATCAGTTATATCTTATATCTCCTTCAAACTCACACACATCTCTTCCTGAAACCCTAATCTCTCTCTTCCAATCTCTAAAACCTATCCATCCCTTTCACAGCCTCTATCCACGAAATCCAGATCCAAAACTAATATATAATCATGTGTACTCCATTTCAGTTAAAACAAAGACCACGAAAACAAAACCGTGGAATCAATCTCTTCAATTGAAAAGAACATCACGAAAATAAAATGATGGCATCAGTCTCTCATCTTCATCAGATTGTTGGTTTATTTGTAATGGTTGATTGGGTTTTAATTGTCTTTTATACAAATAGGTAAGTACTATATTAATTTGTTATATTTTATACATAAAGTTTGTTTGTAAAAATGGTGGCACAATTAAAGCTTTTAAACAGTATTTTAGATGATGAAGATTGTTTTATTTAATCCGGTTGTTTGGATTGTTTATTTTTTAATAAGATAGTGGTAGGATACTGGGTAGTGTGTTCATATGTAGTTTGTGACATAAACCTTTTTATTGTTAATATCTTGTTAGTAATAGTACATGATGGACTTTTTGTTATGAATATAATATATTTTGTTTCTTTGTATTCCTAACCCGTTAGAGTTATTCCCTTTATCTAGCTAGAGTTCTATACACATGGGGTCATATATCTGTTTGTTAAGTGGTGGTAGGATTTTTATTGCTCGATTTTGGATCCTTACAGATTTTTATTGCTCAATTGGTCTTTGTCTTTGGTTTTTAATTTGCCATTTGGTACGAATTGAATTTATCATTTTGATAACTATATTTTTGGTACGATGTGAATTCATGTATGCCTTACACTAAAATCATGTTAGTAGTTGCTAAAGGTCATGTTTTAGTTTTGGTTTACCTTTGTTAGCAAATGGTGCATATGTGTTTTGTGGCTTGAGTAAATAGTGAAAATAGTGTGCATACATGTTTTAACGTTGATATGAAATCAAAGAAATAGGTATGCATAGATTTTTTAATTTGTGCACATGTGTTTAGATTGTGGATATGTGTTTGCTACTTGTTAATAATTAAAAAAAATTTAAAAAAAAGTCGATATGAATGTCAATTAGTGGAATGAATTGGCATGTATTGATAGACTAAAGGCTAGAAACAATAATGTTAGCTTAAGGAGGGAGTCGGCGTTCGAACCAAAGGATTCACCAGATGGTCAAATTACTGCTAAAATGTTCACTAATAATTTCAGGCCTGATTGCTTCTTAGGGGAAGGTGTTTTTGATTGTGTATATGGACTATTATAGAGGACGTCTTTAGAGTAGTGTTCAGGTAAACTCTTGTCCTTTGCATTCGGGTAACCAACACATGTCATGTGATTTTAAATTGTATTTGGGTAGTGATGTGTCGATCTTATGCTTTGCGAAACAAAACTTAAATTCTAATAGCATAATTAAATTATATGTTTGGCATAATTTAACTATTAGGATTGGATTATAAAACATGATTTTTTAAAGATAACACATGAGCTTAAAATATGTCTTGTTTGGTTTTAGGTTTTTAAAGTATGCATTGATTTACTTAGCATATATATAGTCATGTACTTATGTAGTGTGACTTTAGTTAAATAGATTAATGGCGATAGCTTCTATAATGAGGAATGTCATTCTGATTAATCATTTGTTGTTGAAACAAATACTATTTTTTCTATTTTTCTGGATTTTACTAGTATACATCCATAAAATTGTGATCTATCTTAGGGTCAACCAAGTCTAAATTTTTGTACATGTGTTTTAAGTATTATTGTTATGGGGTTGTTTCTTTTATTCTTGTCATATTGTTCGATTATTCTTGCCCAAGTTGTTATTTTGAAGCCACTGATCACAAATTTTGGTTTTGAACATACATGTTTTTTTGTTTTTTTTTTATTCTACTCGCTATTTTTATAGATAATTTAATGGATATGCATCATTAAGCAACAATATTTTGTTAATAATTGTATAACTTTGATTTCTTAGTAAAAGTTGATGCAAATGATAGATTGCCAATAAATGTGCATATGTGTTCGCTAGTTATGGTTAATTCGTTCTTACGCAATTAAATATAAGCAAAGAATGTGCAAACATGTTATACTAATTGTTGCGTTTTAAAAACAAGTTTGTATGATCTAATATAAGTAGAGATTGTGCATATCTAATTGTTTTGATTAGAAGTTCATGGGAAAATATGCGCACATGTGCTATGATAGTTCTTACCATTATAAAATTTATTTACATCATTCATTTGATATAGATAAAGATTGTGCATATGTGTTATGCTAGTTGTATAGATTTCAAAATTCGTTTACTCATTTTTTTGCGATTTAATTATATTTGAACATGTTTGTATCAAGATTTATGAAGATGATTATGACATTCAAGACCTATGAGATGATAAGGATGATATTGAAGGAATCTAGACGAATGCACACATGCATACAAGAGGATAATTTCTTGAAGCAATACAATTATTACTTATGTGTTTTTTTAGCCTTGGCCAAAAACGCAATTTCATCAAGAAACACAACTATTGCACAAGTGTTTTTTTTACTTGTAATCAAATGAAATGTAATGTAAAGTATATGATTTATGAATTATTACAGAGGTTTGATTCTCTAGTTTTTGTTTAAAACTTCATAAGTATAAATGTAATGTATATGTTAACAAAGATTGGTTGATTGAAAATTAGTAATTTGAGCAAAATAGACTAAGCAATTCTGCACTAAAAACACATATTGTATAGGAAAACATATATGCACCAGCGTTATTTAAAACATGTTTGCTAAAACTAATACACAATTATTAAAAAAGTTAAATTAAAATTCTTAAAATCCAGGGTTAAAAAAAACGATTTTTAATAAAAATATTCAAAAAATAAAATAAAAATGTCTTTTACCAATATGCCCTTTTAAATTAAATAAAAAGTTTTAATATTTACATAAATGTCATCATGCATTACTAACCATTGATGAAAAATTCAAGGGTCTAGATTGATTTAAAAGAGCATCTTTGTAAAGTATCAGTATCTAATATTAGACTTGCATATACAGCGCCCTATATATATATATATATATATATATATATATATATATATATATATTAAAAAGAGTTTTAATATATTTTTTAATATAAATATATAAATATATATATATATATATATATATATATATATATATATATATATTTATTTAATTTCGGTTTTAGTTCGATTTTGGTTTGGATTGCTAAAACCATAACGAACTTTTATTTCGGTTCGGTTCGGTTTTGACAATTTCGTTCGATTACGAGTTGGTTCGGTTATTTTCGGTTCGGTTGGTTTGGTTTTCGGTTTATTAGGATATTACCCGACCCATAAACACCTACCCTAATCGGAATAGCAAGTCATATCTACTTTCCAGCTGGTTTCTAGTTTGAAAACTAGTTCAAGTAAATGAGGCCCATTGGGTTTCAACTCATCATCTTATTGGGTCATCAAATTAATATGAAGCCTTGTAAAGACTGTTACTCGTGACTAATTTCATGTGCTTTCCTTAACACACGAATAAACCATTGTTGGACTTAGTACTAAAAATAAACTAACTTAGATTGTTAGGTCACCATTCTATCACATCAATATGTATTTCTAGAGAGAGAAAGTTTTAGAGAGAGAAAGTAGAAGGAACTAATGAAGTATTATGAAATGATAATTGCAATTAGAACCAACACCCTCTCCCTTCAAGGGAGGGGGTATTTATAGTGTTTACATGGATAGGGGTGTTTCCCCTTGGTTCTAGAAGAACCTTTAATCACGGCTCATGGGTTTACTACATGAGCTGTAAATCTAATTACAAACATTTATAAACCATAATTATTAACAACCTATTACAAATTAAATGACCTACACTTTATAATCAAACATGTTCCTAACAATCTCCCCCTAAGTGTTGGTCATCATTTGTTGTCTTGCTTAGGTTGTTTGACGTCTTGAACTTCTTTGGCATTCATAGCTTGTGACGACTTTGATTCTTTGCAACTTTGTTCTTTGTTCTTGTTGTTGTGATCAGTTGTGAAATATGCCTTTTATCAACATCTTTGTTGTTAGTGTTGAAAGTCTTTTCCAGCATGCTCATACTTCTGGTGAAGTTTGTGATTCATACATTTGAAGCTCTCATTCTTTAACTTTGATCTTTGTCTCATAACTTTGCAGATTCTTTGACTTTGGCGTAGAATCTTTTTGAACTTTACTTTGCTTAGATCTTAGATGAGAATGTCTTTATGATGTTGGTATGAGCATGTGGAACAAATATGTTGATGATAATGATGGTGGTAATGGTCTTTATGGAACTCCTGGTCTTTATGAGAACCTGCATGAAAACAATTAGCAATAAAGTTTCCGGCATAGTGTGAGAACTTTCTCTAATCCTTGCCAAGGCCGTTCCTGAATCGTATATACTCGAGAGAGTTTAACAATTCAGGTGAGCCGCAGAAGTATACCGAAGTATCACTTCACGACTGTAGACTGTTTGAAACCACCAAGCGTAACCCGTAAAGAATTACCGAACTGCAATCACCGGGTGTTTGATGTTGACCCTGGCAGGAGTTTCCATTCAATCATTGAGGATCACAATTGTGAATCCCCTCATAAATGTTCAGGCATATTGCTAAGATCTGCGTAGGACTCTGGAATATGTCACTTGTGTCCTTATTGTTTGAACAATCAAGTGATGAAATATTAGGTGTTCCTAAGAGATCTTTTGATGAATCTCATGGCTCTAGACTAGATTAGTGCACTTTGATTTTCCTAAGCGGAGACTAGGGAGAGGGTCTCCTTCTTCAATACCAACAATCTCTAAGAGAGAGTCGATAGATTACGTAGGGTTCCTTGTGAGAATGACACAAGCTCTTTTGAGAGAACTTGAGTGGCTTAGAAGGTTTAGTGCATTGCGTCACTGGGTCCATGACGACTTTGTCTTCAATACTGGTGTTATCTTGTGACAACCAGTAGCATATGAATTGAACCCTTATGCCCTAAGTTGAATAATTTTGGAAGGCTATTTCTTTTCACCCTTTTCTTTAACTTTTCTTTTTAATTCTTCAACTCCTTCTTTCTCCGATTCTCATTTTCTCCTTTTTCAATAATACCTAAGGACTTCTAAATACTAACTATTTGTGGTGTCCTTGGGTAGATCCCTCCGGCTCTAGCGGATCATAGGACGTTTATTCCTAAACTTAGTCACCTTTTAACTCCATGACTATCCTATGTTGCCACAAAACCTTTTCTTGAAAATCTCTCAAGATGTTTATGATGAAAAACATGTTTTGCTAACACCTTGAGAGTTTTTGGTTTTTGAAATACTCCCTCCACATGTGCTTATAAGTTTTGGTGAAATCGCACGAGAGGGTAGAGCTCGCACTTTTGAATTGATCGACTCTTGATAGACAATTCCCATGAGACTGTTACGTTGTATAGTTAAAGAGTTCCATTATCAGCTTTTAGGTGACAACTAGTGATCTGCGCGAAACCGTCAAGTCTAATCACACAAACTGGCCACTTGTGAATGACCAGCCGTAACAGACTTAAAACAGCTTAAGCACAAATGCAATGAGGATCTGAGGAGTACAATGTCTCCCCGGGTCGTTATGTCCCAGCGAGCTATGCAATGGATTATCAAACGAATAGTGATCGAGAGATTTGAACGGAAAAGGAGATTTGAGATTATTATAACTACAGAAATAGGACATAAACTACAAGGGCTAAAATGAAAATTAAAGGAAATTAGAAAGATAAAAACTATTAAATAAACGCTATCACTATATTTAAAATGATGAACGTTTAAAACTTAAAACTAAAAACTTACGTTTAAATTAAAATTACGTAAACGTACAAAATAAAAAGTGAAACTTATACAATATAAATCCTAAAAATATGAAAATGACAGTTTTACAAACCTAATGATATAAGAAAATTTATAGAAAAGGAAAATTATTTTTATAACTATTTAATTAATTATTATTAATTAAAAACTATTTTTAACTAATTAATAATAACCTAAAATGAAAGAAAATAGGAAATAAAGCTTGAAAAATAAAATTATGAAATGGAAAAGTCTAAAATATCAAACTAGAATTTTCAAAACTATTTTTGTATTTTTCTGATTATTTTTCTATTTTCTAGGAATTTTAAACTATTTAAAACTAATTAAACTATTTAAAAATACAAATTTAACTAAGAAAAATATGGAAAAATATTTTTTGGCTTTTTATATTTATCTTAACTTAAGAAAAATGAAAAATTATTTTTATGAGGTTTTTCTGAATTATTTGTATTAAATGCTCATTAAAAAGACTTAAAAACTAATTTAAATTAAGAAAAATAGTAAACTGACCTAGAAAAATCAGAAAATTCAAAATAAACTTAAAATAATATTAGGAATCTAGGAAAATTGGAAAAACAGGCGCTTGTTTGCAAGTATTTGAAACTGCTATGCAAATGCTTATAAATAAGCACTTTTTATAAGCAATTGAGAACCAATAAGCACCAACTTTTTGCAGAAGCTAAGTTATGCTAAAACTACTCAAATGCAACCAAATAAAACTATCCTAGACCTCTAAATCACAGGCTACTAAGTTTTGATGATTAGAGCTTTAAAGTTGAAAACAGATTTGAGGTCACTACTTTGGACTTAAGCACAATCTACCCAATAAGCTAAAAATGAAAAACAGAAGTTGGAACTTGTAATAGACCTGGACAAGTGCTTGTAAACCAAAATTGAGACCAAGGTAAGCTCTTATAAGCTTGGCGCGAGGTCTGCAAGTTCTAAAAAAAAACTGCTGTTCATGGGCTTTTGACTTTTTATCACAGAAGGAAAGGTTGACTAAACTGAAATTTGAGCTTATGATTCTAACTGAAAATGAGGTGATAAGCTTTCACAAGGCTTGATTTAGCTGCTCCTATGAGTTATGAACACAATTCAGGCCTTTGATTATATCTATCCTATCTGCTAAGCTAATCGGGACGATATTATATGATTTTGACTTATGTTGAACTAGAGTGCAAGTAATGGCGGTCTAGTGACTATAATGGACCCAAATAAGACTAATGCAAATGATCTTAACCCATCTCTAACCTCTATATAAGATCTAGCAGCTTATACCAAACACCCCTGTCAAGACTATAGTGATACTTTTAAACACTTAATCACAGTTCCACTAATTATACTTAATCTAGCTTAAACTCTCAATCATGTCTCTAAACTACTAACCTTAGACTAGGCCAACAACAATAACTTAAAGAGTACCAATATCACCCCTGCTCATATGTTACAACTAATGACAGACCAAAACCAGAGCATAAGTAAACTAATGAGATAACTAAATCACACTACAATGTTCACTATTTAAGCTAATGCACCAACTGGAAAAGAGAATTAAAGAGAGTACTCAGGTTTGTCTAGTCACAATGACTTGCCACAAGACTCCTAGATTACCACTATTTTGAACCAATTCTCTCTGTTTTCCCGGCTTGTATGCAGCTTACACATTAACCAAACACCATCATTCACACTGATATAAACCCAAGGAACTCAAGTCTCAATCCATTTCCAATTTCCAAACCAGTAAGCTTCACAATATGAGCAGTTTTACTTTTATTGACCACGAATTAACTAATTGTTGTTTGAGCTTCAAATTTATATAAGCTCACTATAAGCTACAAGAAGCTCAAGTGAGCTTAGTGGAACGATGGCTAGAACTTAAGACTAGTTCACTAAGCACCATTGAAACTTAAAAGAACTGAATAATAATTAAAACATGGAAAAACAGAATCTCATTAACTTGAAAATGTTATTACAAATTAAGAAAGCTGACTTTAACTTGGAAATGTAAAACTGAATGAAATTACAATGGTTACTAAAAAAAAATGTAAAAACTAAAACTGAAAAACTAACTAACTCCTTGCTTGCTCCATGGCTCTCCATATTTATGCCACCAAGGTCCTCTCTCTCTTCTTTCTTCTCTGCTTTCTTGGTCTCTTTGTCTTCTCTGTCTCATTCATAGTGTGGGGAACAAAAGTTTCCCAAGGTAGCTAGGGTCTCGTGATGGGATGGGTTGAACCTGGGGTAGAGTTTTGAGGAGACAGGCGTGGGTTTGAGATATGGGGTGAAGGAAAATGTCAGGTTTGGTTTTCTGCTTCTTGTGTTCTGTGTTGTTAGGCGGGAAGAAAAAAGGGAGAAGAAAAGGGTTTGGGTGGTTAAACACTGGTCGGGTTAGGGTTTGGACCGGGTTGGGAGTTGGGCCAGGATTGGGCTTATATAATAACTAGGGTCCGTTTGGTTGTTACTTAAACACAAGGACCATTTTGCAATTTCACAAAACCAAGGGACCAAACCTGTAAATTATGAAAAGTAGTCCAAGGGTTGGTCTTGCCAATCTTAAATAGACCAAGGGCTAGATTTTTCATTTTTGATTTTTCAAAGTTCGGGGATCTATTTTGCCATTTTTGGATTTTCGGGGACTAAACATGTAATTTTGAAAAACTTGTAACCCAAGTGTAATATTTTGTGAAATTGATTTTCAAAACCTTGGGTTGACTTTTCCTTTCAAAATAAATGCATAGGGACTAATTTTGACAAGTTTTGAAACTTGGAAATTTGAAACGCCAATATTGCAAACTTTGATCGATTTTTCTTTGTTTTTGCACATTTTGCATTTAAAACACATAAAACACAATCCCTGGGATATTTTAAGTATTTTGATATCTTTTTGATTGTTTTTGTATGTTTTGGCAGTTTAAATACGACAAAAATGATGATTAATTGAGCACTCATCAAGCTCTAATAACTACCTTGAAGATGTAATCTCTCTTTGAAAAGGAGGTTAGACCCGTCAAAGTTCATGTCAATCAAGAGTGTCTAGGATTGGTACATTCTACTAAGATAAGTCTTGGAAGACAAATATTTTCGATTACGGACATTCAAAGATCGTCAATTCATTGGTGATATCTGAATCGAGCACGTTATGAGATTCCATAACTTCCTGATCAACAATTTTAATCACATTTCTCCCCCTCAAAAATAGCATATGTATGATGTGTTTGAAAACATGTTGATTAAAATATGCTTTTTGAGGTGTTTGAAATTCCTTTGGGAAGAAACGGATTTCAAGAACATTTGATTTTGAACAAAGATTTTGTGTTGCAAACGGTTAAGAAGCTTTCGCTCCTTTAATTAGTATTGAGGCACTGAAGCATACCACAGGGTCCTTTCGTGGAATAAGATTTTTGTTTTCGTTGAACAAAAGTACTCCCCCTCAAATACGGAAATATATTCGAGAGATAGCCTTCTTGAGCCGAATTTGGAACAGTTATTACATCTTTGTAAAACCATATTATCAGATTTGTTGTACTTGTGAGAATTCGTGCTCAAGGTTTAAAGAAAACATAATCAATGAACATAATCATACGAATGAAAGTAAAGAGTTAGAGTTATTACAGACATATGTTTAAATGTTCCAGTAATGTTCCAAAAGACTATCTAACTGCAGTACATCATTCAGGACGATGAAACGTCAAGATATTTGGCACCCTTGCTCTTCCTCCAACATAGCCTTCAAGTCGTCGCATTTGAACTCGAAACTTGAGTCGTGAATCAATTTTCTTGACAAACTTTTCAGCTTGCTTAACATCGTTTCTCTTCCATGTCATGTTCCGCAACCATCCTTACTTTCTGCCCGCGTTCAGATCTTCAAGAATGTTCACGAGCTCAGCCTTTACCTGTGTCAACGTATCATCACTGAACTTGTGAATTTCTTCGTATCCCATGAATTTGACGATTTTGTTCCGGATGAAGTGTAATCCAAATGGTCTTCTTGTGAATGTATACGGTTTCTGGTCATAAATGTCGGATGGTTTGAGATCAGGCTTGGTAAGATTCAGACGTTTTTGATAACTTTCAACGCCAAGATGAAGATCTTCAACTCTTGTTTTAATGACGAGACTTCGGATAAAAATGAGAATTGAATTGAAGATGTCATATTGTAAGCTGCCAGGAAGATGCATAATCTTGCCTTAAACTTTGAGAAGATACAGATCTTCAATATCGTTGAGATTCAAAACTTGTAGTCACCTCGTTGAAGGTGTATTCTTTGTCGTCATCTCTGAACCTTGATTTGACAAAAATTGTACCCGTAGTTGGTCATAACCTCTGCACTGATAATGGACAAGATCCGGTGGTTGTAACACACTTTGTGTTTAGAGGTGAATGTGAGTCGCCATTTGTAAAACCATTTACGCATATTAGGCCAGTGGAAGATGCCAAGTTCTGCCTCATCATTATACGTAACAATCGAAGAGCTAAACAATTCATCAACTTCTTCCTCCATTCCTTCTTGAGTGTAAACCGCAACATGGAACTTTGACAATGATGTTGCATACCTCTTCTCTGGATCTGTATTGCCATACATTAGGTATTCCAAATCATGATTAAAGAAGTATGGTGTGGGTACCTTGGGATTCTGAGTATGAACCATGAGTGGTAAAGGTTGAGAATATTCTTGAAACTTGAACGTTTTGGGAGCACTGGAAGGCAACGAAACATCCCAAGTAATATTCTCAGACATTGCTCTTGCAACTATATGTTAATTGATCTCTAGCAATAATACGGTTATACCCATTTTAACCTACTTAAAAATCTACCAGTAAGCACAAAAGACTCCCATGCGTTTGGAATAAATGAGTACCACTAGGAACACAAATTGTAAATATTAGTAGGCACCTTGCATGCAATATTAAAAAGGGTTAATGGTCCAAAAAATATACAAACTTGACACCTTTTACTATTGTGACAATAAAATCTTAATTTTCCTATTAAAACAAAAAACTTTTTTAATGACTCTTATTGTAACCAAAACTGCCACGTGGCAACATTAACTAATCCTTAACCCCAAAAACGCATTTTTACTCGTTTCATAATTGTGGGGGACCATTTCTGCCAACTTACCAAACATAAATACGAATATATAAAAAAAAAAAAAACTCTTTTTATTAAACATAAAATAAAAAACGTGTTCTTCCCCAAACCTGCTACAAACCCAGCTACTATAAACCCTAATCAATGAGTTCCTCAAGTTCAGCACAATCACGCCTAGTTGGTGGTAAGATTCAATACTAATGAATTAGCTTAACCGTCTACTAAAGGTTCATACTTCAACCACAAGGAGGAATCCGGGCAAGAGATTTGTCAAATGTAATGATTGCAAAGTGTACGAGTTTCTTGATGAAGATCTTCCTACTGTGTACTACAAAGAGTTGGTGTTTGGATTCTTTGAAAGGCATAAACACATCAGCCATAATCCATATTCTCAACACATGGTTGAGGGTCTTATTATGGAAAAGACATTGTTGGAAGATGAGTTGAAGGCTACAAAGTCCAAGTTGCAGTTGTATGATAAGTTGTTTTACATTATGATAGGATGCTTGTGTTTAATTTGTGTTGTATTAGGTATGACAATTGCCAAGTAGTTACGGTCTTGATGTAATGGTTTTATCTTTTGGAATGAAAATGTTATCTTTTGGTTACATTCTCTTATATTTATGTTGCATTCTCTTATCTGTTACAAATAGAATGATTTGTAGACCATAAACAGTGAGCATAGCATTCATGATAGGTGATACAAAACACATTATTTTAGGGCCATAAAAGGCATACATAAACTAAACTGAAACCATGAAAGACCAAGTGCTGATAAGACCATAAACCATGAAAGAGCAGTGCTAGGTACTAGGTGCTTCTAACCAATCCTTTTCTTTTCCTTCCCCTTCCCTTTTGGTGCTGCAATTTCAGTTGGTGCAACATAAGGTTTGACACCAAATTATTTAAGAGTGGCCTTTGCAGGCAATCCTAGAACTTTAGGCCTTGCATCAAATAGAAGCTTTTCAATATGTTTTTGGGTTAGTGGCTTATCATCATCCTTTGCATTTTTGATTGGTTCAACATAATGTGAGCTTGAGCCCACCTTTGGTTGATAAAACTCTAGCTCAAGAGGTGGTTCTACATACTGCAATGGAAAATACCTTGTCCATGTGTTACCTGAACTTGTGTCATCTGTAGTTTGTGCATTGTCTGGTGTATCACTAGAAATGCAGATTACTTCTGAAAAAAAAAAGTATGTTTAACAGATAAGAGATGGGAAAGGCACATGAAGATGTTTGACAATTTATAACCTTTTCTCTTGTTGGAACCCTTGTTTCCTGAACTCATGTTTGCAAAAGATGGAATAGATGAGGAAGATGTTTGATATAGTTTTGTAACCTCTATATCTGCCCTTATATAGAGGTGTGGTAATACATTCATTCATTGACTGCACAAATGTAGAAAAGTGATGCATTGATTCATTGGCCGAGAAATGTAGAAAAGTGTTGCATTGATTCATTGACCGAAATGTAGAAGATAAGTTGGTTTGTGTACTAAATAGAGTGAGAAAATGCAATAGTCAATGCGCAAATGCATAAAAGTGAGAAAATGCAATAGTGAAATTTATAAAAGTGACTCGCAATTGTAGAAACGAAACTGCAATAATGCTACAAAGTCCAAATGTTCTGCAATAATTCAAAGGTATTCCGTGCACAAATTGTACAAAAGTGATTCATTGATCGCCCAAATGTTACTTTGCATTCAAGTCATACATATCTAACATCATACAAGAAAGTAGTTTAATTTTGACCATCTTATGCCTTCATATGATATACAAAATGGGCTATTTGTAGATGGTCATTTTAAACTGTTAAAATAACTACAAAACCATATGGCAGTTAAATTGTTTACACATCCAAAAGATGATTAACTATGCCCTCATAAGATATACAAAATGGGCTATTTAATTGTTATTAAGCTGACATACAAAAGCTAAAATAGATGTTAGTTGCACTTATATATCAAGTGCATTGTCTTTAGTACTGCCCTGACCATCCTTTTTTTGCCCAACTTCTTTAGTATGATTCTTTCACTTGGTCTTCTAATTTTATGAGGTTGTTTCTTTCTCTCGCACTTGCGATGTTGCACTTCCTCTTCCATCTGATCTTGCACTTGATCTTGTTGTGCCTGCACTTGGTCTTGTGACTGGGTAATCTGAATTGGAGTTAATTCAATCTCTGTTTGAACCTGTGCTTGACACTGGACTTGAACCTGATCTTGATGTTCATCTTGCACTTGTTCTTGAGACTGGACTTGAACCTCATCTTGATGTTCCTCTTGCACTTGTTCTTAAGACTGGACTTGAACCTGTTGTTGTTCTTGAGAATGGCCTAAACAAGTATCAACACCAAACCATCTTGCAAATGCTGAAGTACATGCCCTCCTCTTACCATGCCTTGTTGGAATTCCAAGTGTTGACCCAACTTTCCTTTTTGACCCAGCACCTCCATTTGGCCCAACTTCAGTCCTAACACATGTATGCTCATCAACTAATGTTTTAACCTGAAAAGTTTTCTCTTCTGACATCCAACTAGCATAACATCTCCAAGGACATGGTGGCAATTCATTACTACTAACACTAGGATACCTGATTTGCTTCCTTTGTTTACCAGTATCTGGATAAGCCATCCTTTCAGGTCTTTGTCCACACCTAGCCACTACCATCTTTGAATTACTCTTCTCATACCATAGTGAGAAGCCATTAGCCAAAGCGTAGAATGTCGGACACTCCTTGAACTTGTTCACACTCACATACTTTAAACCTTTACTCGCAATTGTAACACAACATTTGTTAACATTCATCATTAATAAACAACATAACAAATTTGAATTTTAATTTAAGTATGCTCAACATACTCACCTCTGGTTTCCTCAGTCTCCAGTGTGTACTTTCATCATACATGGGGTACCTTTCAATACTTGTTTGAGCAATAATGAAAGGGTCTTGAGTGTTTCCCTCATCAAGAGCCTTAAGCTTTCTTAGTAGCTCATCCATGAACAAATCATGATCAGTCCTAACATCGGGCGAAGAAGAATTTAAAGGCATACTGTTTGCTTCATTTGGCTCTTCCATCTGCTCTACCTTATCCCTATTAGCTTTGATCCTATTTCTAAGCTCAATCAATTCCTCTTCACCAGGACTAAGATAATCAATTGACTTATCACTATCATACTCCCAATCATAATCACTATCAGAATCATCATCATTTTCAATCACCCTAGCATCCATACTAGTACTAGCTCTATGACTCGCTCGGAAGATGCACCACTAGTACCTATACCACTAGTCCTAACAAGGTCATCACCACCTCCATTAGCCTGGTGAGAAGATTCACCTTGAGTTTCAGCATACTCCATCTCAGCCCAAGCCTCCATCTTATCTATGCTAAAATCATTGCAATACCTTATTTTTGGACTGACTTTACTCTTAGCAACACTAGCATCCATACTTGTTCTATTTACTTTACCTAAGTACTCAGATAAGTCCATATCAAAGTGTTGGAGATATACATCAAGCTCACCAAATACAACAACCACATCAAACATATAGTTTAACTCATTATCATCAGTGACTCTAACTAAACCAACCTCCAAGTCATGATTTGGGACTCTGTAATACACCCCTTCAATCTCTGTTTCAACTTTATCTTCAAGATATTGGGCAAACTCTAAGTAAGGCATCCTTCTAATAGACATAGGACTGACAACACCATGCACATACCTAAGGGGACCATGGCTGAAATACCCATCCCAGTTTATAACTAAGATGTGTTGAACAATATGAGGTATCATTCTGAAACAAATACCATACACTAAAATTAGGGCTTGCTGACTATTTAGGATTAAAACACAATTAACTGATTCAAACAAAATTACATACATGACTTGTTACAAAAACTGTAAACAATTGGAAAGGGGGCAACGCGGATTTTTCAATTTGGTGGATTAGGGTTTTTCAGTGGAAAACGGGTTTCAATTGGGGGGACTGATTTGGGGGGAAATGGTTTGGGGTTAATAAAGCGTTTTTTGATTAATATTAGTCCCGTGTTTGGTAAGTTGGCAGAAATGGTCCCCCACAATTATGAAACGAGTAAAAATGCGTTTTTTGGGTTAAGGATTAGTTAATGTTGCCACGTGGCAGTTTTGGTTACAATAAGAGTCATTAAGAAAGTTTTTTGTTTTAATAGGAAAATTAAAAGTTTATTGTCACAATAGTAAAAGGTGGAAAGTTTGTATATTTTTTGGACCATTAACCCTATTAAAAACCTAATCCGTGTAGCGATCAATAGTCAATGACAGATTATTGCACAGGTAAATCAATCGTCCCGTGCAAATTACTTCATACTTATGAGCTATTAAACTTTTATTGAAAAAATTTATATAACCTCACAACCAATGTTTAAAAAAGCTTAAGGCGCACTAAGGCGCGAAGGGGTAGTTTGGGCTTAGGCACAAGGCGCATGCCTAGGTGTGAGCCTCGTGTATGTGAGGCGCATTGTGTCGAGAACAAATGTAAAGCTATATATACTAAACTCAATTCAATATAAGACTATCAAACATAAAGTATTCAACTCAAACCAAACCTATAAGGTATCGGTTATTGGGTTCGGGTCAAGCCAACCCAACAAGCTTTTCAAACCCGATTAGACCCGACCCTACTAGCCTTATCGGGTTTAGGTTGACCCGAACCTTTTGACACCCTTACACTTATCAAGCATTACTGATGACCGTTAAATAGAAGGGTGCATTTTTGTTTTGGTCAAGAGACAGAACCTTGGTTTGTCAACGCAAACCACAAGGACGAATGTTGTAATTTACTCTTATCTCTATGGGTGATGATTGACTATCAAGTCAAAGCATAAACACCATGGGTCGATACTTTTGGATGATATAGCTAGAAGGATGTTTTTTCTGCATTGCTGATGATCAAAGCTGGTGTATTTTAACGTTCATTAACCAGTCTTAGTAGTTTAACCAAGTTAACTTATGACCTCTGTGTAAGAACCGTTTTATTAGAGGATTGACCTTTTTAGATGTTCCTGTTCAAGCATCAAACGTATTTTGATACTTTAGATGTTCCAAGTGTTAAAGATTGGTGTATTTTTTGGGATGTGATAGTTTTAGTACCAATGTTTTCACTGTTGCAAATTAGCAGAGAACTTCATTATATTGAGTTATGACAAAAATGAAGTTCCAGTTTGTGTTCAAATAACCGCATTTCTCATTTCTATAGCATTTGCAGCCCTTCAAATTTCAGTGATCAGTTAATGACCCTTCTGATCAGTTGTTGCATCAGAAACTTGTGTATATAAGCGTCATATTCTGCAATTTCAGGCGAACTATAATCACGATATCTTTTATTATTGGTCTCATGAACCATCATACATGAGGCGGAAGTCAAAGTTCCTATTTTCAATTTCATACCCATGGAATAAATTGTTCACTGAGGTTGAAAAATAAGTACGTTAGGTAACGGGTCAAAGTGGGTTGTTTCACCCATTTAACCTGTTTTCATTATGTTTGTGTATATAATGAATGGGTCCAAAAAATGACCACGTCTGGATAGAAACATGAAAAATGCCCAGCCTTACTTAACAGTATATTCAAAGAAAAAAACACGATAACGAACAAGGACAAAAACAGATTAAAACAGAAAAAATGGAATTGAAATTATTAAGAATGTGCAGAAAACAAATTAAAACAGAAAAAATAATTGTTGCAAAATTGACATATTTACATCATAATACTGAACCAAAGGTTCTATTGAGTCAACCAATTTAGTTTGAACTTAATCGGGTCGGCCAATGTGTCAAGAACACGTCTCCCAGAAGTTCTTAGAGATTCCCACTTTCCATTTTGAGGATCTTGCACTTGAATATCTTTCAGTTCATTCGTTTTCTTTTCTATCATCTCCCTCACTGCTAGCTTACTGCACTTTATGTAATGGGGACGGCAAATTGAGAACAATGCATTAAAAATTTGTTTCTTCTCCCATATGTGTTCATTGGGATAACTTACAAGCGATACTTCTTCCACGTTCGTAATCGGAAACAAGACCCGTTTTCTGAGATCATTAACATCAATGTTCAATCGACAGGAACTCCAATATTTTATTTCAATATTAAACTTGCTTGATGAATTGACTACTTTCCTCAGTTTCAGAAAGAACGAATTATACAAGGGACTCCTCAAGTCATAAGTTAGCTTAATTTGCTTAGGAGCAATAGTAGGAAACGAGAAACCATGTTTCATTTTACTTCCATTTTCAAAGGTGAAAGAAAGTAATTTTGGAGCACACACTTGTACATTGACTTGCCAGTCGTCTACAAATAAACTTACGGTCAACCACTTCAGAGAAACACTTTTGATAACCAAGCTTTCGAGCTCCCAACACCCAATACCAAGTCTTAGATTCTCGAGCAGAGGAAAGTTTGATTCAATTGTTTTGACAAATTCGTTGTCTATCTCACTAGTGCTAATTGATAATTTTGTCACATTTCCTAATGAATCTATATTAAAAGGTATAGGTGTGCCTGGTCCGCTGTAATTAAACGAGCAAAGCCTTGGTACATTGTTGATCTCCCAAAGACCGTTCTTTTTTTCTGAATATATCCTCAATTCGCGAAGACGAGGGAGGTTTTTGACCTTACAATTCTTCAAGCACGGACAAGACACAAGCCCAATCTTCTCTAGCAAACTACAAACAGTAAATAGTTTATCAAGTACCTCATTACTTATAATCACGGACTCTAAGTGCAGTACACGTAGAGAGATGCACTTGATAACCTGAGTGCTACATATTCGAAGGGAATATATAGGCGGCCCCCAGGTTTTTAAACTTATTGTATTGAGGTATTCACTAGAAAACAACTCATTTGGTAATGTAAACCATCCATTCAATTCCGATGCCACTAGGAAAAGCTCTTTGACACAAGTTTTGGAAGCTACATGTTGAATCCATGTTTTAGCAAGGCAATCCCAGTATCGGTTCCTGATGTCGAGTTGAAGATCTAAACTTTCGATTGGTATGTTGTCTTGGTGATACCTTTGCAGAGTATTGTCAAACGCCGTCACAAAATTCCCAAATTGAGGACGGAATCTGAGGATAGGGATGGTAGACCAAGCGTGTAGCCATGACTTAGACAAGATACACGTGCGTGCGGCTTCTTCTACCGGCAACAATGATTGTATACGATGGATCAACTCCGGAACATCTTCTAATTGTGGTGTGCGGATCCTGCTTCTAGTCCTTTTCTCCATCTCCAAAGCAACTTTGTCAGCCATCGGTTTATAATTTGTTGACTCTCCAAAACCCTCTCTTTTAGTAACCTGTTTGTACGATCTCACGTGTCTTGGAGTCGTTTTCGGTAGGTATCTATAACCACCTGTACTTGTGTTTCTTTGCGACCCATTGTTAGCCACGAAACTCCGTATCCTATATGATCCCACCCATGTATCATTAATCTTCTTTTCCATGTTTGGTATATCACTGATGTTTTTATAAGTTAAAAATCCAAACTTAGACCCGTTTCTCATTCGGTTTCTTGCCATGTATATTTCAACCAAATGTCCATATGAACCAAACTTCTCCCACATGTTCTTGACCTCCCACCCGTCCGGGAAATTGAAGAAAAGGAATGAGCACCATTGTTGATCTTGTCTACGACAGAATTTATCCTTATCTCCACCGTGGCCAAGTCTTGAAAATACACTTTTTCTCTCCATCTCCAAAGCAACTTTTTTAGTCTTGAAATCTCAATGTAACACGATCGACACATTAATCACATTAGCCTTTATATTATAAATATAAAAGATCTATTTTTAATTTAGAAGCTAGATAAATACAGAACATAGTTAACTTGCCATTGATTTATAATCCAAAAACCAAGGTTGATTACATATATTTTTTTTATATATGTAATTTATGACATTTACAAAGAGGTGAATGGTAAACGGGCAACAAACTGCGCCACTAGCCCTTTTTGAATAGCAAAACTAATCCTTTTGAAAACTACATCTATGGATCTAGGTGTCATAAAAGTATCAAAACTATTCCATAATCCATATATATACGTACTTACGTAGCAACCAAAGTTACATAATTTTAGTTAGCATTGATTCACAAAAGGTATGATGCATAACATAATAATAAACTTAATGCACACAAAGATCTATATATAAAGATTTTATGTGCACCTTTGAGCAACAGATCGTTGAACAGAAGGACATACCAAGATTTTATATATGTAACATACATTATTATTATTATTATTAACTAGTTATATAGATAGAATTACATAAAAAGTAAATTACCTTGAATCGAAAGCAGTGTATAATGTCTTCAAAATCTCTCTGAATAATTCTGAGACGACTGTTTTTGCTTTTGTAAACGTAAGGAATAATGATAGCCGACTTCTCAATATACATTCTCTAATAATCTCAACTTTTATTTATCAAAACTTGCAAAACAGTCACTTGAGTTTCATTTTAGGTCAAACTTCACCCACATATTATCAGCTACTCTTCATCATCTAAATGCTTAATTACATCAAATAGTTAAAGTAGAACATTGTTACATCAAAGAATAAATGAATGTCGTATATGTTTATTCACACATGTACATATAAATTAATAATCGTTGTCGTATATAGCGAGCTTGCAGTTAAACATAGTCGATCTCATGCTTTGAAGCTGCTCCATAGAAGAACAAATGCAAGAACGAAGATGATTGTCACGCTTGGTGTCCACTTCACTGCAATAACCTGTGAAATATATAAGCCATAAGCTCTTTCCTCAGACATTTTTTTTTAGCATTTTGACATTCATGTTGACAAATTTTTATTTTTAACGTACATTGTTGGCAATAAGTTGTAATCTTTAATGATCATATACCTCAAGAGTCTTGGATCCCCACACGGGGGAAGTACTTTTATGCGCTTTCATCATCCTTTCCAGCAAGTCTGGTGATTAAAAATAGATCGATACATAAACAAAATAGACAACGTATCCACTTTTGGCAACTGCTAATTAAATTTACCTGCTTTTCTCCTCCTTTCAACAACTGTACACATTTGTTCAATATGAACATCTAGTTCAGCTTGTCTATTGTTATTAAGCTTTGATAAGTTTGCCTGGGTCCTTGTATCAACATATTGTCTTCTGATATTGCAAATAATATTATCTGTATAATAAAACAGATTAGCCGGGAACTTACGACCTTCAAACACCACGGTTGTAAGGCTAGTTACCGAATTTGCGAAAGCTGTATGGTTTGGTTATCTGGTTTACGAGTTCTAGATCAATCTTTTCAAACTCCTTTTGCAAATCTTGAAGGTAGTGAAA
Organism: Chrysanthemum makinoi; assembly: GCA_910596185.1. Classification (NCBI taxonomy): domain Eukaryota; kingdom Viridiplantae; phylum Streptophyta; class Magnoliopsida; order Asterales; family Asteraceae; genus Chrysanthemum; species Chrysanthemum makinoi. The sequence continues at coordinate 232,015,878 of OU343218.1, forward strand.
TGCAAGCTTTCTTGGATACGAAACATCGCATAGTGTGATGAAGCAAACACCATTCTTTACCATGTAGCTTCATTAATTAATTGTTAATACAGCAAAAAAATTCAGATTAAAGAATCGTCATTTTAATATTTTTAAGCTAAAACGGACACTTTTTAGCTATTTAGGAAACAATCTACGAGTTCACTTTTTAGAAAATATTTGATACACAATAGGTTTACATTCAGAAATGCAAAGAACGATAAGACACAGTAAGAACCATATGTTCTTAGCAAAAGAAAGTTGTTCACATTTAACATAGTGCAAAAAAAGCACTTCAGTTTGTAGAGAAAATTTGTTACTCTTAAATTCTGCGAATAAGAGGAAGCATGAAAAGATGAAGTGTAACACAATCATATATCACTACATTTTCTTAAGTGACAGAATTTATCGCATTTTTGTACCTTCATAAGCGCAGACAATGTTTCTACAACTATAAGTGAAAAATCGTATATTTTAGGACTTATAAATGTAGATATTGTTTACACGTTTATAAGTATGAACAACTAGACTCAAGCTACAGCATGCAGAATAAAGTGTGTGTTGATCACATATATGCTAGAATTAACATTAAATAAACTAGAGGTGTGTAACTTACTTGAAGCAGTGATTGTGGAGGACGATGGTGGTATTAGAAGTTGGCAAAGCATCGACAGAGATCTCGCGAAGCAAGAACTCTGCATGTTGCTTGTAGACCGTGTTGTCATCGGCTTCATCGTACATCGGTCCTTGTGACATTGGCAATCCATCGTTCACCCTTCCAACTATTGTAAGCTTCACCATGTTCTTTTCTACTATTGTGTTTGATATATTTGGTTTGGTAAGAAAATTGACTATATTTCGCTTTCACAAGTTTGAATTTATAAGGAAAATGAAGGAAAAGAAATGAGATGGAAAGAGGAGTGGGTGATTATTCCTTTTGTCTTTTTGTGGTACCAAAAAGAAATTCCATACACGTTTTCAACAAAACTTAACCCCCAAGAATTATCCAAAAAGAAATGAAAAAATAAAGACTTGCCATCTCCAACTATTTTAATAATGCAAGTTGCACTACACATGTTACTTGGCCTAGAAAAATTTATTTTGAAAGTATTTCAAATAAGATTAAGCAACGATGTAAGCATAACATTTACTGGTTTACGTGTGCACACGTTGTAGATTTATTGGGACACTCCATCTCTGCATTAAATATTTTGTTTTAACTGCTTGTACCTTGAGTGTGCAAATAAATTTTGAAAGTGTGCAAATCATTAGCGGAATTAGGGGTGTTCATGGGTTGGGTAATAACCGAATAAACCGAAAACCGAACCCGAACCGAACCCAAAAAAACCGAACCGAACTTTTAACCGAATCGAATTTGTCAAAACCAAACCGAACCGAACCGAACTAAAAATTCGGTTTTCAGTTTGGATATGGTTTTGGCTATCTAAACCGAAAACCGAATTTATAAAACTATATATACTTTTTATATTTTTATATATAAAAACAATTTACATATTTAATATATATATATATTTTAATATATTTATATATACAAAAAGAGCATTAAAATTTTATCCTAATATAAAAAAAACTTTTTATGCTTGAAACAATATATTTTTTTTGTGTGCCAAAAATCTATTTAATTAAATTTAAAAAATATATAAATTCGGTTTTCGGTTTTAACCCATAACCGAACCGAACTTCAGTTTGGTTGTTCGGTTCTCGGTTCGGTTTGGTCATAGATATTTTCGGTTCGGTTCGGTTTTCGGTTATGCCCAGAAAAAAAATTAACCCGATAACCGAACCGATGAACACCCCTAAGTAGGGGTGTTCATCCGTTCGGTTATCGGTTTGTTCGGTTCGGTTTGTTCGGTTAATTTTTTTTCTTCTGGGTATAACCGAGAACCGAACCGAACCGAATTCAAATTTAACTAAACCGAACCGAAAACCGAACCTCCAATAACCGAAAACCGAACCGAATAACCGAATTACCTAAATTTAATAATTTATTCATTTATTTATATATATTTTTGAAAAAATTAATTTTCAAGCTTAAAATATTATATATATATATATATATATATATATATATATATATATATATTTCAAAAAGAGTTTTAATATATTTTTTAATATAAATATATAAATATATATATATATATATATATATATATATATATAAATATATAAATATATATATATATTTATTTATTTAATTTTGGTTTTCGGTTCGATTTTCGGTTTTGATTGCTAAAACCATAACCGAACTTTTATTTCGGTTCGGTTCGGTTTTGACAATTTCGGTTCGGTTACGAGTTCGGTTCGGTTATTTTCGGTTCGGTTCGGTTTCGGTTTTCGGTTTATTAGGATATTACCCGACCCATAAACACCCCTACCCCTAATCGGAATAGCAAGTCATATCTACTTTCCAGCTGGTTTCTAGTTTGAAAACTAGTTCAAGTAAATGAGGCCCATTGGGTTTCAGCTCATCATCTTATTGGGTCATCAAATTAATATGAAGCCTTGTAAAGACTGTTACTCGTGACTAATTTCATGTGCTTTCCTTAACACACGAATAAACCATTGTTGGACTTAGTACTAAAAATAAACTAACTTAGATTGTTAGGTCACCATTCTATCACATCAATATGTATTTCTAGAGAGAGAAAGTAGAAGGAACTAATGAAGTATTATGAAATGATAATTGCAATTAGAACCAACACCCTCTCCCTTCAAGGGAGGGGGTATTTATAGTGTTTACATGGATAGGGGTGTTTCCCCTTGGTTCTAGAAGAACCTTTAATCACAGCTCATGGGTTTACTACATGAGCTGTAAATCTAATTACAAACATTTATAAACCATAATTATTAACAACCTATTACAAATTAAATGACCTACACTTTATAATCAAACATGTTCCTAACAATCTCCCCCTAAGTGTTGGTCATCATTTGTTGTCTTGCTTAGGTTGTTTGACGTCTTGAACTTCTTTGGCATTCATAGCTTGTGACGACTTTGATTCTTTGCAACTTTGTTCTTTGTTCTTGTTGTTGTGATCAGTTGTGAAATATGCCTTTTATCAACATCTTTGTTGTTAGTGTTGAAAGTATTTTCCAGCATGCTCATACTTCTGGTGAAGTTTGTGATTCATACATTTAAAGCTCTCATTCTTTAACTTTGATCTTTGTCTCATAACTTTGCAGATTCTTTGACTTTGGCGTAGAATCTTTTTGAACTTTACTTTGCTTAGATCTTAGATGAGAATGTCTTTATGATGTTGGTATGAGCATGTGGAACAAATATGTTGATGATAATGATGGTGGTAATGGTCTTTATGGAACACCTGGTCTTTATGAGAACCTGCATGAAAACAATTAGCAATAAAGTTTCCGGCACTTATAGGTTTGGACTTTGAGATTGTAAACAAGATAGTGTGAGAACTTTCTCTAATCCTTTCCAAGGCCGTTCCTGAATCGTATATACTCGAGAGAGTTTAACAATTCAGGTGAGCCGCTGAAGTATACCAAGTATCACTTCTTCTTGAAGCTGTTTGAAACCACCAAGCGTAACCCGTAAAGAATTACCGAGGCGACACATTTGTGGTGTTTGATGTTGACCTGGCCGAGTTTCCATTCAATCATTGAGGATCACAATTGTGAATCCCTCATAAATGTTAGCATATTGCTAAGATCTGCGAAGGACTCTGGAATATGTCACTTGTGTCCTTATTGTTTGAACAATCAAGTGATGAAATATTAGGTGTTCCTAAGAGATCTTTTGATTAATCTCATGGCTCTATACTAGATTAGTGCACTTTGATTTTCCTAAGCGGAGACTAGGGAGAGGGTCTCCTTCTTCAATACCAACAATCTCTAAGAGAGAGTTGATACATTACGTAGGGTTCCTTGTGAGAATGACACAAGCTCTTTTGAGAGAACTTGAGTGGCTTAGAAGGTTTAGTGCATTGCGTCACTGGGTCCATGACGACTTTGTCTTCAATACGGTGTTATCTTGTGACAACCAGATGCATATGAATTGAACCCGTTAATCGCGCCTAAGTTGAATAATTTAAAGGGCTATTTCTTTTCACCCTTTTCTTTAACTTTTCTTTTTAATTCTTCAACTCCTTCTTTCTCCGATTCTCATTTTCTCCTTTTTCAATCATACCTAAGGACTTCTAAATACTAACTATTTGTGGTGTCCTTGGGTAGATCCCTCCGGCTCTAGCGGATCATAGGACGTTGATAACGCTACACGCGTCGTTCGGGGTCAAGGAAACTTCCTTTTCTTCGAGCAAGTTTTATAACACCGTATAATGAACCTAATCGTTGTAGTGTAGTAATTAGGGTAAGCCGCGGGTATTGATATCGTTCTCTAGGGGAATAGGAATGCTAGTAAGGAGTTACTACGCTAAGGTTGGGGTTGAGGAAGATTATTTTTTTGTCTTTTTATGTTTTTAGGAAAATGGAAAGGTACGAATCTCGGGTATTGGATTTTGGGGGTTGGTATTGCTACCGATTACTCTACTATTATCTAATTATCTAAACTAAGGTTGTGGGAGTCTACGTCTAATTAATGTGTGCTCGTATGATAGTTTAAAGATGTGTTTACTTAGGTTGTATTACTCCTTAATTATCTCCTATTGATGGTTGAGTTGTCACGTCTTATTCTTAGTTGCGTTGTGTGTCTAAAGTTGTAGGGTATGCGTTTCTCCCTAACTCTTTGAACTTACCAAAGGGTCTTGTCTACAAACCCACTAGGGATGATAAACTCCTACTCTAAGGCACTCTTTGGATGGTTTAGCCTACAACTACTCAGGTAATTATATTCTAAGGTTCACAAAGATGAATCAAGCATTAAGTACACAACGAATGACCTATCGCATTACTAGATCATATATCAACCAAGATAAGAAAACAACCAATCAATATTCAATAATTAAGTTTCATACTTCCTAAGCAAACACACAAATAAATTAGCGGGACATGGAGAACATGCAAGCATACACACAAATAATCAAAGACATAATTGAATTAATGAAGCAAAGACTTATCTTGATGTAAGATAGGGTTTAAAACCTAAAATACTGTACAAGACACCTTAGGTTCGGTTTTAGGTTTTTACTCCAAAAGACTCTCCCCACAAAGACTGAAAAATTCGGATTATATATATAAGATTACAATTGCGACGGCGTCACCTTATGTTTAGTGACGCCGCTGGCGCCGCCATTAGGGTTTCGTCTTGGCACGTTAACCTTGCGACGACGCCACCTTGTGTCCGTGACGCCGTCTCTTCCGACGCTTTGTCGTGCGATTGCATCTAGGCGTCACGAGTAGCGGCTTACGGCCTACTTTACAACCGGACGTCGTCGCTTGTAATAACGAGTTTTGGGTTCGGCCCGTCACAACATTTTTGGGACGGCGTCGTAATAACACCTGACGCCGCTCACCCTCTAACTTCAGCATGTGAGTGTCTCGATTTTTGACTTTGGCCATTTTCTTCATATATTCGCGCCTTTTCGTCCAAATAAGTGCCATTCTAGCATTTTGCCTTCAAGAGACCTAAAAAGTGAAAAGGAACGATATTAAGCAATAACGGATACAAAAGTGATCAAATAAGGACTTAAACGACCCTTCAAAATGGTACCTTTTAAAACCTTATCAAATATCCCTACACTTGTTATTTGCTTGTCCTCGAGCAAATGTGCTTTTAGCCAATTAATTTATAAGTTAGGGGTCATGAAGCATTAATTCAAAACGGTCCACAACACATATAAGCCCTTAAAAGTCATAACAAGCACTGAAATTACATACTAGCACCTCACATGGGGTGTTTGGATACTCACATCTCTCGGGTGTATATATGAAATATAACAAATAGGAAATGGAAGATAAACACTCATTAACCGGTCCTAGTACATAGATTACCATAGGCTTGAGAATAGATCAAACCTCCATCGCTTTGGCGTAAGCACCTAGAAAAGACTATCAAAGAGGTCTTTAAAGGGTTGTAATGTTAGGCTTACGGTAGGGAAATAAGGGTTTGGTGGGATAGGCTATTTAGTGGTGGCAAGTCAAAAATCTTTATGTTAATTGCATATGAAGAATGGCGTTGCTAAGCCAAGACTCGACACTCTAAACTCTACATAACTGAAATAAATAAACATAAATTTAAAGATAGATGTAGGATGGTAGCCCGTATGGTTTTTTTTTTTTTTAATCACTATTTTTTTTTTCTTTTTTTTTTTTTTTTTTTTTAATCATATACTTTTACTCTACCATCCTCTACGATAACATCAAAATACTAGGGATTTATACGCATATCCCTACACTTGAGTTTTTATTACTCTAACACTAATTTGACCCGATTTGAAAAGATCAAAACACTTGGGGTACATTATTACGCAAACAAAGGGAATTTGAATTTTAACGCTCTTCCAGCGTCATTTCATAAACTTTAACTTTTCCCATGAATCCCAATCGTCCCAAAACGGTATACAAAGGATATGACTCGACTTAGCAACTTATGCAAGCAACTAGATAATTGAACAAAGGGTTTAGGGTGATAACAAACATTTGCACTAAAAGTGAGTGCATAAGGGGTAGGCTAAGGCAATTTGGGTGTATATTTGGGGGTGGGGTGTAAACAATGCTCTTCATTGATATTCCGAAAACCGAAACATCACGAGAACCACGAAAAGGATAGGCTCTGAGGGTTAACTAGGGGTATCGTGTACTAAAGATGAGTACAACGCAAAGGGTGTGGGGAATTACTCAACCGATGTGGAAGAAGTAATTATATTACGGTATCAAACAAGGGTTATCCTAATGCCTCTTATCATTTAGTTATTCCTAACTACACAAGTGTAGTCTCACTTGCGATCTCGGAATGCATCACAAAACAAGTTCTAGAATCTAATATACTACGGGTTCACACTCTAAGCATTAAAGATGAATGCTTTAATTCCTACTAATCTAAGGGCGATCCTCACATTTTGGTGGAATTTGGGTGGTAAAGGGTTTTGTGCTAGTCATGCAACTTCCTATCCATGAGGCGCTTTTGTTAAGACTAATGGCCCACTCCTATATGTCATAAAAAAATTTAAATTTGGTGCCAAAATTACCCTAACCGACATTTTCTCATGGTTTATTACAAAAGTGCAATTGGACAAAGCAAATAATCAAGGATAAGCATAGTTTCAAAGTTCCCGTTTTATTTTCCCTCCCTACACTTAAACCAAACATTGTCCCCAATGTTCCCCGAAAGTATCAAAGTTATGATAAAGAAGGTAATTAAAAACGAAAGAAACTAATACTCCCCTGATTAGCTCGGTAGGATCCGTGTAAAGTGGTGGTTAAATTCTTTTCAAGAAGAATTATTGCGTGAAAAGCTCCTTCCAATCTTATGTAACTTCCTCTTGACAGACTAAACCTGCACACTTGAAGAAAACAAACGAAACCTTCGCGTAAAATCGGCGGTAATAATATATATAAGACTCGATTTAAACTAGGATATAATGCTTGTGGAATGGATGTTTACAGAATTTCTAAGAAAATTAAGACTTGGAAAATTCCAAAAATTTATAAGTAGCTCAGAAACGAGAAAAAGTAATGTCGATGTTTTACTCCTTCCTCGACGCCGTCTGCAATCTGACAAGTCAGGTTATCCTGACAAAAATTGGTCTGCATTTTCTGAAAAAATTTCGAAAATTTACATCTTTAGAATCTGGAAAATTTCACGAAAACATCCATTATGACTCAATACAAGCATTTGACTCGAACAAACAAACATAAATATCTTTTAGTTAATTGTTATTCTCATGTTTACGTTTTTTTGAAAACGTGTGTAATCCTCCCTACACTTATCCCTTATGTAAAATACCTTTATATGCAATTGCGCGAGTTAAAAACAAAATAAAGAATTTTTACAAATTTAAACATGAGGATAAACAATTAATAAAAGATATATGACACTAACAAGCAAACAATTAAACATGGGTTGCCTCCCACGAAGCGCTTTTCTTTATTTAAGAGTCTTGTAGCTAGACTCATAGTGGTTCTACGTTTCCTCACGCATTCTCAATGAAAATTCTATCATATTGACAAAATCTTCATCGACTCTATACCTAGGCCCTAAAGTCAAGCAATCCTTATAATAATGCCTCCTTCTTTCCCACATGAATTTATGACCTTTTTCAACATCTTCCTTACTTTTGTCCTCAAAAGCTTTGATGTTATCTCGATCATAGATGGACAAGTGGCCAAACTCGCTTGTTTTCCAAGGCATCATATAGGTGATCTCATCGGTTCCTTCCTTGAACCTAACCGTTCCATCATGCTTGTCATGGCTCATTCTAGATGTTTCAACAAACGGTTTCCCTAGCACTACTTGGGATAAGCTATAGTCAATGACGCATCCTACATCTTCTAGGACCATAAAATCAACTAGGTAGGTGAAATCTCCTATAAAAGACATGCACGCCTTGACTCTTCCCACAAAGTTGCAAACTCCTCCCGGATACTTAGGGTCTCTCCTAATATTGAGTCGCTCATTCATAATGTCATTGTAAACAACAGATGACATTACATTGATGGGGGATTCCGTATCTATGTAAGCGTGGTCAACACTCCTATATCCGATCATACAAGGGATTTTTAGGTTCCGTGGATTTCCTCCTAATCTTTGGGCATATCCTAATGATAGGTGATCGTGGATTATCGATTATGTATTGATGGTATGCAATCTCTTCCTTAGTGGGGTAAAGATTGAAGTAAGCACTATTTTCCACATCCACGTTGTTATTTATCATGCCTTTTCCAATTCATCTGCTAATCATAGAGCCAACTATAGCGGCCGTGACTACTTTCTCAACAGCTTCCCTAATTGTACTATCAAATATTTTCTGCAAATCCTGAAGGTCGGTGTTTCTACTCACATAGCGGCCGGACGGTTGGGTTGGTTATTGGGTTGGGTTTTGAGTGACATTGAATTTTTTTGTGTTGGGTTATTAAGTGGTGGGTGGTTATCATTCTCCATGATGAAGAGTGATGGGGTTACAAACAAAGGTCACGAAGAAGGGGGATAGACTAAGAGAAAGCTAAAAATGAGAAAAAAAAAAGTTTACTTGATAGGAATCAAGCAAAGAAACCTAAACGAGGTGGACTACTAACTAGCTATTCTATTCCCCAGCAACGGCGTAAAACTTGATAACGCTACACGCCGTCGGGAGTCAAGGAAACTTCCTTTTCTTCGAGCAAGTTTTATAACACCCTAGGCAATGAACCTAATCGTTGTAGTGTAGTAATTAGGGTAAGCCACGTATTGATATCGCTCTGGGGAATAGGAATGCTAGTAGGGAGTTACTACGCTAAGGTTAAGGTTGAGGAAGATTATTTTTATCTTTTTATGTTTTTTAGAAAATGAAAAGGTACGAATCTCGGGGTATTGGATTTGGGGGTTGGTATTTCTACCGATTACTCTACTATTATCTAATTATCTAAACTAAGGTTGTGGGAGTCTACGTCTAATTAATGTGTGCTCGTATGATAGTTTAAAGATGTGTTTACTTAGGTTGTATTACTCCTTAATTATCTCCTATTGATGGTTGAGTTGTCACGCTTATTCTTAGTTATGCTTGTGTGTCTAAAGTTGTAGGGTATGCGTTTCTCCCTAATTCTTTGAACTTACCAAAGGGTCTTGTCTACAAACCCACTAGGGATGATAAACTCCTACTCTAAGGCGCTCCTTGGATGGTTTAGCCTACAACTACTCAGGTAATTATATTCTAAGGTTCACAAAGATGAATCAAGCATTAAGTACACAACGAATGACCTATCGCATTACTAGATCATATATCAACCAAGATAAGAAAACAACCAATCAATATTCAATAATTAAGTTTCATACTTCCTAAGCAAACACACAAATAAATTAGCCGGACATGGAGAACATGCAAGCATACACACAAATAATCAAAGACATAATTGAATTAATGAAGCAAAGACTTATCTTGATGTAAGATAGGGTTTAAAACCCTAAAATACTGTACAAGACACCTTAGGTTCGGTTTTAGGTTTTTACTCCAAAAGACTCTCCCCACAAAGACTGAAAAATTCGGATTATATATATAAGATTACAATTGCGACGGCGTCACCTTATGTTTAGTGACGCCGTCGGGTGTCCCGCATTAGGGTTTCGTCTTGGCCACGTTAACCTTGCGACGGCCGTCACCTTGTGTCCGTGACGCCGCCCTCTCTTGACGGCGTCGTCCGGATTGCATCTAGGCGTCGAGTAGCAACGCCTACTCTTTTACAACCGGACGCGCCGTAAACTTGTAAATACGAGTTTTGGGTTCGCCGTCACAACATTTTGGGACGGCGCCGCTTAGCAGACTCGACGCACCCTCTAACTTCAAGAATGTGAGTGTCTCGATTTTGACTTTGGCCATTTTCTTCATATATTCGTGCCTTTTCGTCCAAATAAGTGCCATTCCAGCATTTTGCCTTCACGAGACCTAAAAAGTGAAAAGGAACGATATTAAGCAATAACGGATACAAAAGTGATCAAATAAGGACTTAAACGACCCCTCAAAATGGTACCTTTTAAAACCTTATCAGACGTTTATTCCTAAACTTAGTCACCTTTTAACTCCATGACTATCCTATGTTGCCACAAAACCTTTTCTTGAAAATCTCTCAAGATGTTTATGATGAAAAACATGTTTTGCTAACACCTTGAGAGTTTTTGGTTTTTCAGAAATACTCCCCCCTCCACATGTGCTTATGAGTTTTGACTGAAATCTGCATAGAGAGGGTAGAGCTCGCACTTTTGAATTGATCGACTCTTGATAGACAATTCCATGAGACACTGTTACGTTGTATAGTTAAAGAGTTCCATTATCAGCTTTTAGGTGACAACTAGCTCTAATAACTACCTTGAAGATGTAATCTCTCTTTGAAAAGGAGGTTAGACCCGTCAAAGTTCATGTCAATCAAGAGTGTCTAGGATTGGTACATTCTACTAAGATAAGTCTTGGAAGACAAATATTTTCGATTCTTACATCGACATTCAAAGATCGCTCAATTCATTGGTGATATTAATCGAGCACGCTTATGAGATTCCATAACTTCCTGATCAACAATTTTAATCACATTTCTCCCCTCAAAAATAGCATATGTATGATGTGTTTGAAAACATGTTGATTAAAATATGCTTTTTGAGGTGTTTGAAATTCCTTTGGGAAGAAACGGATTTCAAGAACATTTGATTTTGAACAAAGATTTTGTGTTGTAAACGGTTAAGAAGCTTTCGCTCCTTTAATTAGTATTGAGGCACTGATGCGTACCACAGGGTCCTTTCGTGGAATAAGATTTTTGTTTTCGTTGAACAAAAGTACTCCCCCTCAAATACGGAAATATATTCGAGAGATAGCCTTCTTGAGCCGAATTTGGAACCAGATTATTACATGCTGTAAAAACCATATTATCAGATTTGTTGTACTTGTGAGAATTCGTGCTCAAGGTTTAAAGAAAACATAATCAATGAACATAATCATACGAATGAAAGTAAAGAGTTAGAGTTATTACAAACATATGTTTAAATGTTCCAGTAATGTTCCAAAAGACTATCTAACTGCAGTACATCATTCAGGACGATGAAACGTCAAGATATTTGGCACCCTTGCTCTTCCTCCAACATAGCCTTCAAGTCATCGCATTTGAACTCGAAACTTGAGTCGTGAATCAATTTTCTTGACAAACTTTTCAGCTTGCTTAACATCGCTTTTCTTCCATGTCATGTTCCGCAACCGTCCTTACTTTCTGCCCGCGTTCAGATCTTCAAGAATGTTCACGAGCTCAGCCTTTACCTGTGTCAACGTATCATCACTGAACTTGTGAATTTCTTCGTATCCCATGAATTTGACAATTTTGTTCCGGATGAAGTGTAATCCAAATGGTCTTCTTGTGAATGTATACGGTTTCTGGTCATAAATGTCGGATGGTTTGAGATCAGGCTTGGTAAGATTCAGACGTTTTTGATAACTTTTAACGCCAAGATGAAGATCTTCAACTCTTGTTTTAATGACGAGACTTCGGATAAAAATGAGAATTGAATTGAAGATGTCATATTGTAAGCTGCCAGGAAGATGCATAATCTTGCCTTAAACTTTGAGAAGATACAGATCTTCAATATCGTTGAGATTCAAAAACTTGTAGTCAGCCTCGTTGAAGGTGTATTCTTTGTCGTCATCTCTGCGAACCTTGATTTCAGTCAAAAAATTATACCCGTAGTTGGTCATAACCTCTGCACTGATAATGGACAAGATCCGGTGGTTGTAACACACTTTGTGTTTAGAGGTGAATGTGAGTCGCCATTTGTAAAACCATTTACGCATATTAGGCCAGTGGAAGATGCCAAGTTCTGCCTCATCATTATACGTAACAATCGAAGAGCTAAACAATTCATCAACTTCTTCCTCCATTCCTTTTTGAGTGTAAACCGCAGCATGGAACTTTGACAATGATGTTGCATACCTCTTCTCTGGATCTGTATTGCCATACATCAGGTATTCCAAATCATGATTAAAGAAGTATGGTGTGGGTACCTTGGGATTATGAGTATGAACCATGAGTGGTAAAGGTTGAGAATATTCTTGAAACTTGAACGTTTTGGGAGCACTGGAAGGCAACGAAACATTCCAAGTAATATTCTCAGACATTGCTCTTACAACTTCCTCAAGATTGTACTCGAATTGGAGCCTTGAAGTGGTGGAAGTCTTAAATTGTGTAAACCCTGCTCGACGAATGTTGGCGATATGAGACAATTGAAGTTTATGCACCTTCATGATCTTTTTCAAATTCTTTGTGAAATCCACAATGGAAGCTTCATTAGGAATTGCATCTTCTGGATGAGCATCAACCATATCTTCAAACCAGTCAAACTTAGTTGTGGAAGAGTCAATCCATTCAGGGGCTTCTTCTTGTTGCATGTTAGATGGTGGCTGGGATATGACTTTAAAGACAGTCTGTTGTGGAGGTTGATTGGTAGATTGTGGTTGAATTTCATCTTCAGGTGGGATATCATAAGAGGTGGTTTGAAAAACTGAAGATGATGGTGCAGTGAATTTGGTGCATTTGTCTTTTGGACGTGACTCATCATCTTTATCATCAGGTCTGCGTTTACAAATCGGGATATCTTTGCACGATGCAGTCTTCTTATCAGCCCTCTTCATGGATTTGAGTAGAGCGTCTCGAAGTTCAACTTCTTCATCATCATCAATTATCTTCTCAAGGAGTTGCCTTTTGAGATCAGCAGCAGGCAGCTTTGAAGGTTTTGTTTCAAGAGTCATCGGGTGTGTTTGAAGATGAGTAGCTACAACACCTTGAAGCTTGTTTCTAACAGATGTGCGTAATGCCGATGGTAGAGCTTCATTAAAGTAACTCTTTGCTTCTGTAGGAAGAACCTTTTTAATGAGTTCCTCCATCTGCTCGGATAATGGATACTTCTAAGTGTTTGAATATGGTGTTGTTGAACCTGAAGTTGCTGTTGTTGTGTCTGAACTGGGTTTGAAGGGAAGTAAGTTGCTCTTGAATGACTTGCGTTTTATCTTTCTCAGTCACTTCATATGTTTGTCGAGATGGGAGTCTGATCTTAAAAGTAGTTTTGGAAGGAACATTTGTCTTTGACTGTTGATCTGAAGATGTTAGGTGGTTGTGTTAGTAATGTAGGAATACGAGTGTCACCCTCGAGATGTGGTTGATCAGCGGCAACATCATCAGAATCATCATTCTCATTGGCGTTATCAGATTCATCATTATTGACAGATTCATCGGAACGAATGAATTGATCAGATTCATCTTTGGATGAAGAGAGTGTGACAGAAGCTGAGTTATCAGATTCTTCAGAATCGGATTCATCCAGAGGTTGTTCATTTTCATCAATTTGTTCAGGATTCACCTTAGAACCTGATCCTTCACCCTTCTTATGCAACCTTTCAATATCGGCTAGGTGATGACGTTTGTTGACAATCAAGGTTTTCTTCAGGATTGCTTGTTCTTCTTCGTGAGTGCAAGGAGGTTGAAGTGGTTGGTTTTGAACACTGATGGTTTTACCACTATGTCCTGAAACTTTTTCTTGTTTCACCTGGATAAGTCTTTGAATTTCTGCAGGGTCATCATCTTCGTCTTGATGACTAACTTGTTTTTCTTCAGCAACATGCTCTGCATCGGACAACCCTTCATCAAGCTGCAAGGTTTTCTTGTGTTTTGCAGTGGATCTCGTTCCTCTACCTTTTGGTTTTGCAGAAATAATCCCAACTATTCCTGCTTTATCTGCTTGATCATAATCCAAGTAAACCTTAGTCTGCTTGATGCCATCATTCAAGAGGCGGTCAGGAATTCTTAAACCTTTGTTTGTTATGCTAGTGCTTTGAACTTTAACAGTTTTAAGCACATGATCCATGTTACGAGTATGATACTTATCACCACTTGCAATTCGTTTTTCGATGCTTGGATCTTCTTTCATGAAGTATTCAATAAGAAGCTTGGTGTAACGAGCAAACGGAACTTTATACCCTTTCTTATTGATAAACTGCCGTGCTTGATAGAGCATATCATTCCAAATGATCTGTGCATAATCAAGATGTTGTGTATTAATCACACCCCAAAAGATTTGTAGAAGTTCCAAGCGTGGGTGTTCATGGCGGTTGCCTTTCCCGTGACACAATGACTAAGTATGGTATACAAAGATAACCATGGTTGAGGAATGAATTTCCGGTTCACATCGGAATTCTTTAAGAGATTGAGAAGACTCATCATAACCCATTTGTCTAAGAGATGTGACAATTTGTGAGAACGATGGAGATGGCATGAACGAAGTGTGAGTTCTAGTTTCTTCAAGAGGAAGATGAAGAACTTGACGAAGAACGCTGACATCAAATTCGATTGTCGATCTGTCAATCTGGACTGTCATGATGTTGGAATCGTTACTGATCTTGAGAGAATGCCATAATTGGTTTAAGTAGATCTCAGGAACACTTGCAGATTGAATCAGAAGATGCCTACATAAGTGCTTCTTAAGAATTTCCACGATTATCTGACATGTGGGATGACATTGAAGTTTTTCGAGATCAACACGAGAATTTGAAAGCCCAATATTGCGTTCATCATCAATGGGGAACATGTCCCTCCTTGTTAGAGATCCTTGAGACATATTTTGACCTGAAACAAATCATTTACCAAGGTATCCAAGAATTTGTAATGACATGTTAGTGGTATGACTCATATCCTAACTTACAAAACTATTCAAGCTCACAAAGTATTTAAATGTGAAACTCACAAAAATCTAAACTAGCAATTATTCAAGAATTTGCGAACTCGCAAAAAATACTGATATAACACTTAGAAACTCGCAAAAACTGATATATCATTGAGAAACTTGCAAAAACTGATATAACATTGAGAAACTCGCAAAAACTGATATAGCAATTAGAAACTTGCAAAAAAAACTCATAACATTTAGAAACTCGCAAGTCCTTAAAAAAGTTACAAACTCGCAAGGATTCATTGTTTTGACAAACTCACAAATTTGCAACTCACAAGCGCGCAGAAACACATGATTGGTGCCAAACTCGCAAAGATTCATGAACTTGACAAACTTGCAAATATTCATAAACTTTGGCAAACTCGCCAAGAATTCCTAATTATTCTCGCAATTAATTCAACAACCGGCAAACTCGCAATTATTCTAACACCACAAACTCGCAAAACTTCAGAAATTTTAGAAACTCGCAATTATTCAACAAACCATGGCACACTCGCCAAATTTAAACCTAAAAAACTCGCTAAAAGTCAATTATGAAGCCTAAACTCGCAAAAACTCATAAATTTTTACCAAAGTCGCAAATATTCAACTAACTAACACAACATATTCGTAAAAAACTAATCAAAAACGATCTTATGTTGCGAGATTTAAACACAGAATTCATGAAAACCGAATCCTAATACTCGTTGTTGTCCAGATCCGCATAAACATACTATCGATTAACATACTATGTGTCCAGATTCGTATTTCATACCCCTATGTTTAACAAACTCAACACAAAGATTATTAATAAATGACTTACAATCGATTGGAATATAAAAAACGCGGCAAAGATCGGATGAAAATAGTTTATATCAGTATTTTTTGTCAAAGATCCTAATACTCGTTTCTGCAATTTCAGGCGAACTATAATCACTTTATCTTTTATTATTGGTCTCATGAACCATCATACATGAGGGGGAAGTCAAAGTTGAATATGTTCCTCCTAGTCTCAGTTCCTATTTTCAATTTCATACCCATGGAATAAATTGTTCACTGAGGTTGAAAAATAAGTACGTTAGGTAACGGGTCAAAGTGGGTTGTTTCACCCATTTAACCTGTTTTCATTATGTTTGTGTATATAATGAATGGGTCCAAAAAATGACCACGTCTGGATAGAAACATGAAAAATGCCCAGCCTTACTTAACAGTATATTCAAAGAAAAAAACACGATAATGAACAAGGACAAAAACAGATTAAAACAGAAAAAATGGAATTGAAATTATTAAGAATGTGCAGAAAACAAATTAAAACAGAAAAAATAATTGTTGCAAAATTGACATATTTACATCATAATACTGAACCAAAGGTTCTATTGAGTCAACCAATTTAGTTTGAACTTAATCGGGTCGGCCAATGTGTCAAGAACGCGTCTCCCAGAAGTTCTTAGAGATTCCCACTTTCCATTTTGAGGATCTTGCACTTGAATATCTTTCAGTTCATTCGTTTTCTTTTCTATCATCTCCCTCACTGCTAGCTTGCTGCAGTTTATGTAATGAGGATGGCAAATCGAGAATAATGCATCACGAAATCGTTTCTTCTCCCACAGTTCATTGGAATAACTTACAAGCGATACTTCTTCCACTTTCGTAACCGGAAACGAGACCCGTTTTCTGAGATCATCAATGTTCAATTGACAGGAACTCCAATATTTTAATTCAATATTAAACTTGCTTGATGAATTGAGTACTTCACTCAGTTTCAGAAATAACGAATTATCCAAGGGTCGTCTCCACAAGTCATAAGTTAGCTTAATTTGCTTGGGAGCAATAGTAGGAAACGAAAGACCATGTATTATGTTATTTCTGTTTTCAAAGGTGAAAGAAAGTAATTTTGGAGCACATACTTGTACATTGACTTGCCTGTTGTATTCCAATAAATGTAGGGTCAACCACTTCAGAGAAACACTTCTGATAACCAAGCTTTCGGGCTCCCAAATCCCAATATCCAGTCTTAAATTCTCGAGCAAAGGAAATTTTGATTCAATTGTTTTGAAAAAATCAGTGTCTATCTTCATACTGTCTAAAGATAATTGTGTCACACTTCCTAATGAATCCATATTAAAAGGTATAGGTCCGCCTAGTGCCCTGTAATCAAACAAGCGAAGCCTTGGTACATTGTTGATCTCCCGAAGATCGTCCTGTTCTATTGAATATACCATCAATTCGCGAAGATGAGGAAGGTTTTTGACCTTACAATTCTTTAAACCCTGACACATCAAAAATGTAATCTTCTCAAGCAGGCTACAAGTAGACAATAATTTATCAACTACCGCATCACTTACAATCACATAGTCTAAGTGCAGTACACGTAGAGAGACGCACTTGATAACATGATTGCTACAAATTCGAAGGGAATATATAGGCGGCCCCCAGGATTTTAAACTTATTGTATTGAGGTGTTTACCAGAAAATAACTCATTTGGTAATGTAAACGATTCATTCAATTGCGAGCTCGAGGCCTCTAGGAAAAGCTCTTTGACACAACTTTTGTAAGCTACATGTTGAATCCATGATTTAGCAAGGTAACCCCAGTATCGGTTTTTGATGTCGAGTTGAAGATCTAAACTTTCGATTGGTATGTTGTCTCGGTGATACCTTTGCAGAGTATTATCAAACGTCGTTTCGAACTTCTCAAGTTGACATTGAGGACGGAATCTGAGGTTAGGGATGGTAGACCAAGCATGCAGCCATGACTTAGACAAGATACACGTGCGTGTCGCTTCTTCTACCGGCAACAATGATTGTATACGATGGATCAACTCCGGAACATCTTCTAATCGTGGTGCGCGGATCCTGCTTCTAGTCCTTTTCTCCATCTCCAGAGCAACTTTGTCAGCCATCGGTTTATCATTTTTTGACTCTCCAAACCCCTCTCTTTTAGTTCCGTCTGGGTGCTTATCATTCTGCTCCATAGGTTTGTCGTCCACAATAACCTGCTTGTACGATCTCACGTCTCTTGGTGTCGTTTTTGGTTGGTATCTATAACCACCTGTACTTGTGTTTCTTTGTGACGCATTGTTAGCCACAAAACCCCGTATCCTATATGATCCCACCCATGTATCATTAATCTTCTTTTCCATGTTTGTTATATCACTGATGTTTTCATAAGTTAAAAATCCAAACTTAGACCCGTTTCTCATTCGGTTTCTTGCCATGTATATTTCAACCAAATGTCCATATGAACCAAACTTCTCCCACATGTTCTGGACCTCCCACCCGTCCGGGAAATTGAAGAAAAGGAATGAGCACCATTGTTGATCTTGTCGACGACAGAATTTATCCCTATCTCCACCGTTGCCAAGCCTTGAAAATACACTTTTTCTCTTCATCTCCAAAGCAGCTTTTGTAGTCCTGAAATCTCTAATGCAACACCGATTGACAAATTAATCACATTAGCCTTTGTATTATAAATATAAAAGATCTACATTTAATTAAGAAGCTAGATAAATACAGAACATGATTAACTTGCCATTGATTTATAATCCAAAAACCAAGGTTGATTACATATGATAACTATTCCATAATCTTTATACGTAGCAACCAAAGTTACATATATAATTTCAGTTACATTCAGAGGCGGAACCACATAGAACTATAAGCCTCCATGGTTGTAGCCAAAATTATCAATTTTAGTGTAAATTTTTTTTTTTATGACCATTTTATTAAAGTGCACCCCATTACAAAATCAAATTGCCCCTCACCTTAAAATCAAACAATGTAAAAAACCTTAAATCTCTATATTAATTTAAAAAATTATCAGTTTTTAGTGTATTTTTTTTTTTTTTTTTTGTTTTTTTTTTTGACCTTTTTGTTAAAGTGCATCATGAATTTTATCAAAAAATTTTTTTTTGCCCCCCGCCTGGTAAAATCCTGGTCCGCCACTGGTTACATTACATAGGTAGAATTACATAAAAAGGTATGATGCATAACATAATGATAAACTTAACGCACACAAAGATCTATATATATGTAACATACATTATTATTATTATTATTAGATAGTTACATTACATAGATAGAATTACATAAAAAGTGAATAACCTTGAATCGAAAGCAGTCTATAATGTCTTCAAAATCTTCCCTTAATAATTCTGAGACGACTGTTTTTGCTTTTATAAACGTAAGGAATAATGATAGCCGACTTCTCAATTTATATTTATAAAGCTTACAAAACAGTCACTTGAGTTTCATTTTAGGTCAAACTTCACCCACATATTATCAACTACTCTTCATCATCTAAATGCTTAATTACATCAAATAGTTAAAGTAGAACATTGTTACATCAAAGAATAAATGAATGTCGTATATGTTTATTCACACATGTACATATAAATTAATAATCGTTGTCGTATATAGCGAGCTTGCAGTTAAACATATTCGATCTCATGCTTTGAAGCTGCTCCATAGAAGAACAAATGCAAGAACGAAGATGATTGTCACGCTTGGTGTCCACTTCACTGCAATAACCTGTGAAATATATAAGCCATAAGCTCTTTCCTCAGACATTTTTTTTAGCATTTTGACATTCATGTTGACAAATTTTTATTTTTAACGTACATTGTTGGCAATAAGTTGTAATCTTTAATGATCATATACCTCAAGAGTCTTGGATCCCCACACGGGGGAAGTACTTTTATGCGCTTTCATCATCCTTTCCAGCACGTCTGGTGATTAAAAATAGATCGATACATAAACGAAATAGACAACTTATCCAAATTTCGCAACTGCTAATTAAATTTACCTGCTTTTCTCCTCCTTTCAACAACTGTACACATTTGTTCAATATGAACATCTAGTTCAGCTTGTCTATTGTTATTAAGCTTTGATAAGTTTGCCTGAGTCCTTGTATCGACATATTGTCTTCTGGTATTGGAAATAATATTATCTGTATTGTAAAATAGATTAATTGGGAACTTAAGAGGATCAAACTCTACGAGATTCAAACATCATTGTTGTAAGACTAGTTACCGAATTTGCGAAAGCTGTATGGTTCGATTATCTGGTTTACGAGTTCTAGATCAATCTTTTCAAACTCCTTTTGCAAATCTTGAAGGTAGTGAAATGCAAGCTTTCTTGGATACGAAACATCGCATAGTGTGATGAAGCAAACACCATTCTTTACCATGTAGCTTCATTAATTAATTATTAATACAAAAAAACAGCAGATTAAAGAATCGTCATTTTAACATTTTTAAGCATAAACGGACAATTTTTAGCTATTTAGGAAACAATCTACGAGTTCACTTCAAGAAAATATTTGATACACAATAGGTTTACATTCATAAATGCAAAGAACGATAAGACACCGTAAGAACCATATGTTCTTAGCAAAAGAAAGTTGTTCACATTTGACATAGTGCAAAAAAAGCACTTCAGTTTGTAGAGAAAATTTGTTACTCTTAGATTCTGCGAATAAGAGGAAGCATGAAAAGATGAAGTAACACAATCATATATCACTACATTTTCTTAAGTAACAGAATTTATCGCATTTTTGTACCTGCATAAGCGCAGACAATGTTTCTACAACTATAAGTGAGAAATCATATATTTTAGGACTTGTAGATATTCTTTACACGTTTATAAGTATGAACAACTAGACTCAAGCTACAACATGCAGAATAAAGTGTGTGTTGATCACATATATGCTAGAATTAACATATTAAATAAACTAGAGGTGTGTAACATACTTGAAACAGTGATTGTGGAGGACGATGGTGGTATTAGAAGTTGGCAAAGCATCGACAGAGATCTCGCGAAGCAAGAACTCTGCATGTTGCTTGTAGACCGTGTTGTCATCGTCTTCATCGTACATCGGTCCTAATTGTGACATTGGCAATCCATCGTTCACCCTTCCAACTATTGTAAGCTTCACCATGTTCTTTTCTACTATTGTGTTTGATATATTTGGTTTGGTAAGAAAATTGACTATATTTCTGTTGATACAAAAGTTGGGCGTTCCTGGTTTGGAGCTCCGGTTCTCGTACCAATTGAGAATTACTGCTTGAGACCTGCGCACTAAGAGACAAGAAACACCGTTAGGCTATAGGTAGGATTGTCTCCCACGATTATCCTCCGTGAGTGAATAATCGGTTTAGGGTTTTAGGAGTTTTAGGGTTATGAGATCGTACCTTAAACGAGGGATATAATTCCCTTTATATACACACGGAATCCTTGTTGGTTCCATGTTCCCCAACCTTCGGCGTATCCCGCCTAAGTCGGTTGGGAATGATTATCTTCTTATTTTAGAAGATATCGGATATCTATTCCGTAAATAGATATGGGCTTGGGCTTTCGTGAGTCCAAACGCATTGATATTGACTCGGTTCGCACCGGGCTTACAAGTAGTGGACAGAGTCGGGTTTTGACCCGACTCCGACTATCGTCATCATGTCCCCAGTCTAGTATCTTGCGAGTGCATAGCTGCGGATGCTAGACTAATGACCGTAGTCCAAAATAAACTTGCGAAACGTATTAAAGAAGCCATACACATACCCGTAGGTGCGTTGTATCTAGACATAAAAGTGAATTGTAAACGCCTCGTTATTCGGGGGAAAGTGATCGCGTCCCATCAGTGATCTCAATCACACAGTGAAGTTAGTGGAATCCATTGGCGCGTTATCGTGTGGATGAGAGAAAAGTATAAAACCACCCTTCATTTTCACAAAGTGATCCACCTAGTAAAAAAAATCCGCCATTGTTGAAAGAGAACTCGGTACGCAATCTAGAAATTAAACTACCTCAAGGTACCCTCGCGATTCTTCCAAATCCACCACTATGGTTAAACAACTACATGAGTTCACCTCCAATCTATCCACGAGTGATCTCTTAGAGTTCACTTCGGATTACTACATACCGCTTAGCGTACATCGGTTGTTCGGGTGCGCGGGCAGTCACGATTTCCGAAGGTGGGGTATACAGCGTTTTTTCGTCGCGAATCAGCGTGCCTCTATCCCAATTCATGTGCGATATATTGAAATATTATAATCTGCACATATCACAATTGCATTGTATAGGCGCCGCTAAAATTACAAATTTTGAGGTGAGCTAACGGATTCTTGGCGGTGAATCCCACCATCAACCTTTTGTGTTACCATACAACTGGTCACATGGGTGGGTGTCCTTTGCTAAGCGCGCTGGTAGATTTCATTGTTATACAAAGAAGCTAGGCAGCGCTTAGGAGAGTCCTTTTTCGGGTAGATAGCGGCTGTGTTTCCTGGACCTATGACTTTCATACGGTTGGTGAAGGATGAGTGCCCCCTGGATCCTATGTGCGAGGATGCGAATTGATAAGCTAACAGCATCCCCATTAATTCCTATCCAGAGAATTTTTGGTACACATGGGCATCGGTAGGAACTATTTTGGTCCCGAAGATGAGATCCCTATCTTTTAGAAGCTAATGGCGAGGGGGTACTTTCGTTCTTCCGCGCCCCTTTTATAGTAAGAATTATCTTCCTGTGTTTACATTATGTAACCAATCTTTGTTTGTTTGTTTCGATTGCGCAGAGAGATGGATCTCTTCTTGTTGTTAAACGTGGAAGCGATGAGGAGTGGTGACAGCGGCCGTTAGGAAGGAGAGGAACCAATCCTTTCTGCTGCAGGAGCATGTCATAGATTTGAATCACGGAGGCGAACCGTTCCTCGATCGCGATGGAGGTAACACCCACCGCAAAGCCACCCTACTCACGAAAGTAACAGCTTGTACGGCCACGCCCATAGGGTGGCTCATTCTATGGAGGAAGAAGAAGAAGAAGAATCGGGCTTATTAGTAAAAGGACGAAGTGATGACGGTGCGAGGCCCATCAAAGAAAAAAGCGCCCGTGGTTCGGTGTGGCATTATCCTCCACGGATGAAGCGTCGTCGCCCTTCTGGCGAGGATCGAGCCACGATGAAATCTGCCGTCCATGTATAATTTGCTTTAGTTGGTGAATGTGCTAGTTGTGAATCGGCGTTATTGCTATTAATTATCGCGGATGGAGCGGGTTATAAAGTCACCTCGGTGAGTCCAATCCAATCGGCGCGTTCGGCGCGAGCCGGATAATGAAGACCAAGTTGATGCGACGCACCCATTGAGCATTTGGTTGAAGAATTAGTGCGGTCTCGCACAAGCTCGCATATTGTAGTGAAAACCGAGTATCTGGTGGGATTGACCAAAGTTCACAAAAGGACCAAACAATAGCTCTGTTGGGCGCAATCGGCAAGCACCCGGCAAGCTGGATAAGCGCCCATCGCGAGCTAGGAATCGGAGCTACGCTCAAAAAAGGAGAGGACAGATGGCACTAATGTGCCAAATAACTCAAGATCGTCGCGGTCGCCGGGTATGAGTCCGTGTGTTGCGGGGCTCTTAAACATTTGGGCGAGGTAAGGAAACTTTGTTCGCCAATTTGGGAGCTTGGGGCTACTTGTGAGTTGGTCATTGGAAGTGCAGGGGAGAAGCGGCTGCGTAAGCTTAGCCTCGGTATGACGAGGAGTTGTACCCTCGCTCATGTCCATGATAGCGGAGCGGGTGGCTCATAGGCCACGGTTTCGCTAGCGCTTTCTCGGTACCTGGAATCGCCAGGTGGTCAATGCTTTGGGGAAGTCGTGCGGTCGCGCTCTGGGCGTGGTAAGTCGAAGCAATTGAGAAGCTTCATGAAGCGGGGCTTGAAGGCGCTATTGAGAAGGTACCAAATTATGATGCTTGAGTCATATGATCACTTGGTGTGCCATGCGAGAAAATGAAGGACTTAGAGCTCCCCATGATTTCGGAGCTTGAGCGCGATCAAGATTATCCGATGAATGTGATTATGGCGGGGTTGACCTTGGCGTCATCGTGCAGAGTGCCGAGACAGTGGACTTTATTTGAAGCCCCAGGAGTCACGGCTCAAGTACACGTGCTTCTTGGCGTCTAGGGATAGTCAGAATCGATTTGCTTTGGAGAAAGAGGTACCTTTAAAGGAAGTCTTGGAAGCGCATGCGACCCGTCTTCTTGCTAGAAAGAAGGTATTGCGAGGTAAGGCCATTTTGTGTGGGGTTGGTGCGGCTCATTTGCCCAGTGCGATGGAGTGCCATAGAAGTGGCCTTGTATGGGTGTCGGGATCTGAGATGTGTGTTGAAGGAGTTAGCGGAGCCAAAGAAGTAGCAGTCACGTTGGCATACGTACTTAAGCGTTGTAGTAGCTGGTAGCTGACATGTTTACTATCTTTTGTAATAACTCGTAGTTATGAATAAAAGTTCGGTTTTCTTTGTGGGTATTATTAAAACTTGTAATGTATACATATTTGGTTTTGCGTAAAAGATACCCGTTGCGAAGAAACAGCGTACACCCGTGCTAATATAAGTAATTCATAAGCATGTATGAAAGCCATAGTATACTCGAGAAATAATTCAAAGTATTTTATCACAATCGTGTGTGTTATGATAAACAGCGTACTGTAAATATCACATTAAGGAATCAAGTGTCTCGGTTCCTAAGTTGTTAAACGTCATGCGTATGCGTTTCTGGCATCCATCGTGGGATGCGCTATCTTATTCCAACGTCTTGAGAACAAGGTGTTTAACAAGGATGCGTGATCCAGTATTGATGGGTTTGCAACCCTCTTACTCAACAAGTTAGTTAGTAGGTTAACTTATCCTATTACCATGCTGGGTTTACTCGTGGTGCATGCGTATGCCATAGGGGAGGAAAAAATAAGAAATTGTTAAGGCATACAGTATATGGAGATAACAACTTTAAAATGTGTCGTGAGAGTTAGCTGACACCGCGGCGTTTATTGATACTTGCAAGGTTTTTGAAATACAAAGGAAACAAGTAAATAATAAAATAATAAAAAGTACATGAATGCTTATTGGGCACTAAAAGTGCGGAGCGTCTGTGCCGTAGCTATTCTTTATAGGTAGCACCTCTTGAGGTTGCCGATGTTCCATGTGCGTGGTGAGTCCACGACCATCCAAGCCTCGTAGCTTGTCTGGCGCTTGTGCCTATTGCTGATAACCTCATAAGGTCCTTCCCACTTTGGTCCGAGCTTACCTGTATCCTCTGCATGACTCGCCTCATTGGCACGGTAGAAAAAGTCGCCCAGTGCAGAATGAAACATTGCGCACTTTGTCATAGTATCCTTTCATTTTGACTTGACTTTGCCTCTGTATGGCTGCGCGTTCGCGTCTTTCTTCCAGCGAGTCCAAGTCAACACGTCTTTCGTCATTGTTTGTTGTTACATTAATCTCGCGGTGCGGATAGTTGGCATGCCGATCTCGGTTGGTATAGCACCACGTCGTAGACTAGAGAAGGGTATCCCGTCTTTGGTTTTATTGAGGTGCGGTGTGCCCATAAGACATCGCAGCTCTTCACCCACCTGATTCCTTCACCGGGCCGATTTGCTTGCGCCTCTACTAAGCCATTGGTTTCGCGGGTGTGTAACCGACGCAAAGTGTTGGGTGATATTTAACTTATCGCACCAATCTTTGAAGGGGTTGTCGCAGAATTGCTTCCCGTTATCCGAGATGATTTCACCGGTAATCCGGCGACATACAATGTTGTCCCCGGACAAAGCGTTTCACAGTTCCTGGTGATTGTCATAGCTCTTTGCTTTGCCTCTATCCACTTGGTGAAGTAGTCTATAGCCACTATGAGAAACTTAAGACACTTTCTTTGCTATTGGAAAAGGACACCGCAATATCAATGCCCCATTTGTAGAATGGCAAGTGGCGCCCGTGATTGGCGTTAGCTCGTGTTGTGGCTGGCGGGGCGACAGTCTATGAACTTGGCAATCATTGCATTTCCTTATTAGGTCCAGCGCATCTCGATGCATGGTTGGCCGATAGTATCGATACGCATGGCACGTGCTACAACGGACCGTGGTCCCGCATGCATCTGCATGAGCCTTCATGGATTTCTCGCAGACGCGTAATTTGCTTGTAGGGGAGACGGCCGCGCGGAGCCATGGTTGAAGGAAAGAACGTCGGTACAATATGTTGTCGCGAATTCAATCTCTACGTGGCGTGATCCTGAGCTACGCACGTTCTTGAGGTAATGTTCCTTTGCTTAAGAATTCCGTAATCGGTGTCATCCATGTAGGACCATCCTCCTCTATGACGGCGGAGACTTCCATCTCCGATATTGACTTGCTTTTCGGTGTTTCCACCGGCACTTGCTTTGATAAGTGTGCTGAAGCTTGTCGAGGCAATCTTGCTCAGTCGTCGCTTGCACGCTGCGATTTTCTCCTAGGGACTTGCTTTATAGTAAATCTGCAAAGCCTTTGATCGTGTCTTAGTCTTCTCAAGATATTGAATCATATTCTCTTCTTTAGCCACGTATTCACCCAACACGTGGTTGGCCACTAGCCGGGAGTCCACATTTGCTTCCAAGTTACGTTACACCCATTAGCTGCAATGCGTAGTCCGCGATTAAAGCTTCATATTACGCCTCATTGTTTGTCGCGGTAAACTCAAAGCCGGCGATAGGTGAATTCCATTCCCATGGGTTTGTGAGAATAAGGCCGGCTCGACCCATCCACGCATGAGGACCCGTCAGTAAACAAAATCCGGGGATCTTGTAGTTCCTTTTCTCTTGGTGTAGGTACTTCGTCCATTATCGGCTTCGATGATGAAATCTGCGGAACTCGCCCTTTATTGCGATGCGTGGTGCGTATGAGATGTTATGTTCGCCCTAGCAACACACTCCACTTCGAGTAGATCTGGCCTCGGGTTTGGAGATGATTTGCTTGATGGCTTGATCTGTGATTACCGCTATTGGGTGCGCTTGGAAGTATCGGCGGCAGCCGCTAGCGGCAAATACTAGTGCCAAGACCAACTTTTCCATGGCACTGTAGTTCATCTCCGTCTTTTTGAGCGCTTTGTTGACAAAATAGATAGGGGTTTGCACTGAGTCCCTATCTGTTAGTAGCACTTTACGCGCTGACCGCCCCATGAGTCGTGATAAATACATGATCGAGTTCTTCCCCTGTCGGGTGCCACGAGTGTTGGGGCGTTGCTAGATCTGTTTGAGTGTGGTGAAGGCTTCTTCCGCCTCAAATGTCCACCGAAAGTCACCATTTTTTATACACTTCTTGAGTGTTTTGAAAAGAGGCAATGACTTTTCTGCTGATTTAGACGAGAAACCTGGTGAGGCGGCCGTTTTTCGTTGAGGATTGGACTTCCTTTAGCGTGCGTGGTGGGAAGTTCTATTACCTTTGTCTTTTACCGGACAAGGTTTTATGCCATCGGTTCTATCAAGTATCCTAAGAACATGCCTTCAGAGGCGAAGGTGCATTTCTTAGGCTTTAGCTTCATGTTGATCTCTCGTAGAGTCTTGAATGTTTCTTCTATGTCGCGCACAAGTTCAACTTCAGTATGGCTTTTTATGACCAGGTCATCCACATAGACTTCCGGTTACGGCCCACCGCTTTTGTCAAAGGCATTGTCGACTAACCGCTGATAAGTGGCACCCGCATTCTTCAAGCCAAATGGCATTTTTGTATAACGATACGCTTGGCTTGTTGGAAAAACTGTCTTTTCCTCGTCTTCCTTAGCCATTTGTATGCACGTGATATCCCTTATGTAGCGTCAAGAAAACACTTCAACGGGTATCCGCACAAGGACTCTATTTTCCAGTCTATCTCTGGTAATGGATAACAGTCCTGCGGGCATGCTTTGTTAAGGTCGGTGAAGTCTACCGCATTCGCGGCTACCATCGCTTTTGACCATTCTTGGATTAGAAAGCCGGTCGTGGTAGTAGACTTCACGCATAATTCCCGCGGTTACCAATTTCGTACCTCTGCGGAATTACGTGCACTGGCCCTCTCTGGGGCTTGCGCCACGCTTCCGGCGTATCGGTGAGTACCCTTGTCGGATTCTTAGTTTATGCTCTCTGTGATGGCGTGGTACTCGGTCATGTGTTTTGGCTCCTGCCAAAATATCCACGTTCTTTGTAGAGCGCGTGCACACCAGCTTTTGCCGTTGTCCGACAATGACCCTCCAATTGTTATCTCTGTTAGGGTATTACGGGTGAATGCGACCTTGAGTTGGGGACTTTGGCTGGCGCACGGTTTCGGAGTTGGTTCCATTTCGCGTGTAACCGGTGTTACATTCTCTGTTGGTACCGTGGCATTGTAAAGAGTAACAATGCCCCTGCTATGGAATTTAAGCATCCCGCTTATTGTTGATGGCACCACAGCGCATGGTGATATCCAGGTCTCCCAATAATGCCATTGTATGGCGAAGGGGATTTGATCACCATGAAATCCATCCAGGTTGTCGTAGAGTGGTCTGCGTTGCCAACGCTGACTAGTAATCGCAGTTGCCCCATGGGCCATATCTTTTCACCCGTGAAACCGGTTAGTCTTTGTGTTGACCGGGTTTAAGCTGACACTGCGTATTTCAGTTCGTAGTCTTTTAAAGCAATGCTCATACATGATATTTGCCGATGCCCCACCATCAATGTACATGCGGTGTATGTCGTGACCACCCGCACTAATTTCAATGGTGAGGGCTCTGCTGCTAACGTTGTCCTGAAGTTAGAGTAGGGAAAGAGATTTCGCTTCTTCGGGAAAACTCACGACCTTTTTTTGTTTAGTGGTTCATTGCCACGTCTGTATCATGTAGATTGTGTCGGCCTTATCTTTGGGTGTCTCCTTCTTGCTTCCATTCTTTTGTTTATCTCTTCCCTCTTTAATGTTTTTAACTAAGTGGTCGTGCCGCCTCCTTAACCATCTTGTCGATGAATTGGCGCAGCGGTGGACACACTCGTTAGTGGTGTGACCCTTTGCGTGGTAGTCACGATTATCCATTCCCGGTCGCTTATCTTTTGGTGTATGCGCATCTGCGGTGGTCTTGGGAAATTCGCACCTTCATAAATGCGAGTATTTCCTTTGGTGTTTTGATCAGGGAGTATACATCATTATCTCTGCCGCTCCTTTGGCTGCGATAGTTCCTATTGCGGTTACTACCTCGGTCATTCGATTGCCTCCCGGTTGTTCCCGTGGCCGGTAGCTCGAGTGGTTCTTTTGCTATCTCGGCGGTTCTCCTGGACAAAGACCGAGTGCGCTTCATGAGTTCATCAAAGTTTTCCGGGATCTTGTCGTTCAACCGCTTGATGAGTTCTGGGTTATTAATCCCATTCATGAAGCCCGAAATCTTCATACCAGGGACATGCTTTAACTTGCGTGCATTCATCTTTAAAACGTTCCATGAATGCGCTCGTAGATTCTCCTTGGTGCTTTACCTGGCGAGTTCAAGCGATTTTTAGCGCTACTTTTTCGTTGAGTAAAATTTAGGCGGAACGCCTTTCTCAACTCTTCAAAACCATTGATGCTTCTTCTTGGGAGTTTGTTGAACGATTTCGCGCACTTCCCACTAGTGTGGAATTAAACATATGGCACCACACTTTGTTGTGGCCATTCTCAATGGTCGCGGCTGATTCAAAGATTTTTAGGTGATCGTCGGATCACGTTCCATCATAGGTCTTGACGTTCGTAGGCATGCGCCTTTTCTTGTTTTCGGAGAAATCACTGATGCGTTTGGTGAGCGCATCCACTTTCACGGCGCCACGGAGAGACATGTCTTTCTCTTGGCTATCGCGTCTGCTTCTAGACTTCCAATGTCCTGTATCACTATCCTCGTTGTCGAGGAGTTATCGAAGATGAATTTTCCTTCTTACGGCGTTTGCCGGCCATTATCGAGTCGACTTGTAGTCCGGATCTGAAGGGCTCTCACTTGGGGAATACTTTCGCCTCACTGTCATGTACTTTACGGCTACGATCGGCATAGGCAGCGGTGCGCCGTCCTTCTCTATCACTATCACTCAAATGTTGCGAGTGAGATGTCTCATCACCCTCGATTCTCCTCCCGATTCTGTTGAATCTCGAGCTCTGGCTTTCTCTTCGGCTTCTCTCGATAAGCGCGTGGGGAAGCTGTGATTCAGGTCGAAATTGAGTCGGGCTTTCAAGTTCAGGCGATCTCTTCTTCTCTTCTCTTGCATGAGGTTAATGTTTCGTAGTTTTGGGATACGAAAACTTACAGTGCTAACTCTGGCGACCCCCTCAAGAGTGGGTGTGTTTGTTTCGCCGCTATACCTTTATCCCTGGCGGTGCCTCCAGTACCTTTGTCAGGTTAGTTTCCTGCACCGATTGGAAGGGAGTAGTAAAGACGGTCGCAGATGGGTCTACTCCACTCATGGTGGTTGTAGTGGCTTGGTTGTTCTGTGGTTCCACCAAAGGGAAGATCAAGTCTTGGCTGATCCCTTATTTTTAGCAGCGGCCGGTTGTCCCAGTCTGCTTAGGGGTTAGTCCACTTTGCGACTTCTTCCCCATGATCGATCAGCGTCGCTGATTCACCGTGCTTTGTCATTCTAGTGTCGGTTCTTAGTGTAGTGTCCCACGGATGGCGCCACTTGTTGATACAAAAGTTGGGCGTTCTCGGTTTGGAGCTCCGGTTCTCTGTACCAATTGAGTAATTACTGCTTGAGACCTGCGCACTACGAGACAAGAAACACCGTTAGGCTTATCGTGGGATTGTCTCCCACGATTATCCTCCGGCGTGAGAGTGAGTAATTGGTTTTAGGGTTTAAGGAGTTTTAGGGTTATGAGATCGTACCTTAAACGAGGATATAATTCCCTTTATATACACACGGAATCCTTGTTGGTTCCGTGTTCCCCAACCTTCGGTGTATCCCGCCTAAGTCGGTTGGGAATGATTATCTTCTTATTTTAGAAGATATCGGATATCTATTCCGTAAATAGATATGAGCTTGGGCTTTCGTGAGTCCAAACGCCAGTATTGATATTGACTTCATACCGGGCTTACAAGTAGTGGACTGTAGTCGGGTTTATGACCCGACTCCAGACTATACGTCATCAATTTCGCTTTCACAACTTTAAATATAAATTGTGGGTTGAAATGTGAAACCAAAAGTATGTATTTATAAGAAAAAAGAAAGAAAAGAAATGAGATGGAAACCTTTTGTCTTTTTGTGGTACCAAAAAGAAACTCTCCCCCCATACACGTTTTCAACAAAACTTAACCCCCAATGGAAAAATAAAGACTTGCCAATTTCTATCTCCAACTATTTTTAATAATGCAAGTTGCAAATACACATATTACTTGGCCAGAAAAATTTATTTTGAAAGTATTTCAAATAAGATTAAGCAACAATGTAAGCATAACATTTACTGGTTTACGTGTGCATAAAATCAAGTGATGGTTAAGAAATAGCAAGTCATATCAATTTTCCAGCTGGTTTCTAGTTTGAAAACTAGTTCAAGTAAATGAGGCCCATTGAGTTTCAGCTCATCATCTTATTGGGTCATCATATCAATATGATTATATGAAGCCTAATAAAGACTTCGTTACTAGAAAATAGGGGTGTGGATGATTTGGGTAATAACCGAATAAACGAAAACGAAATGAATCGAAAAATCAACCGAACTAAATTTGTTAAAACCGAAAATCGAACCGAACAAAAAGTTTGGTTTTTGGTTTGAATATGTTTTTGGCTATTTGAACCGAAAATCGAATTTACATAAATATTATATAGTTGATGTAAAAAAAAAAAACATTTTTTATACTTAAAATAATTTTATCTTAATATAAAATAAAAACACTTTTTATATTTGAAATAATTTTTATTTTCCAAAAATTTATATTAAATTTAAACAAAATATATAATGTTGTAATTTGGGTTATTCGGGTCTAACCGAAAACCGAACCGAATTCAAATTTCGTTTTCGCTTCGGTTCGGTTATGTTTGACCCATAAAAAAAATTTAACCGAATCGAGTAAACCGAATAACCCGATAACCGAAACGATAAACACCCCTACTAGAAGTGTAACATGACAAGACGAGGCCGGTCGATCAAGCTTACAACTAATTTCATGTGATTTTCTTCTCAACATAAGAATAGACAATTGTTGGATTAGTTAGTACTTAGTACTAAAAATAAACTCATTAGATAATCATAGGTATGTTTTTGTAAGAGGTAATTTTTTCATATTTTATACTATCTATTACATACTACTAAATCAAAGCTCTTTGGTATAACCATAGGTATGTGATTGATAAATACTTTTCTTTATGCTCATACGATCATATCCAATACTTTTTATTATGGTTTCGTTAAGTATTTAGCTGAAATAAGAAGATAAAACGATACGATGAACAATTTGTTGCATATATTGCTAGTACAGTTTTTTGAGAATGGAACCAAAGATGATGTAATTACGAGACCCGGGTGAACCCGGCCGGGTTTGGTTTTTTTCTTGTTTTTTACGAATAATAAGAGTTAATTATATGTGATCACGACGTAATTTTATTTTTACATGTTAATCCTTTTTGGTGAATTTTTTCTAGTCTCGATATATGGATTAGTCATCATTTATATATAGACTTCTTGGAAATAAAAGTTATTTTTAAAGGTAGAAAACCGATTCGAACCATATGTCAAATCGGTTGAATCGGTAACTCGATGATCTGATTATACGACCGAGTCGATTAAAAACCTGATTTTCAAAACAGTTTTTTTATACTTTAGGTAGAACAGTATCTCTATATATCGATGGTTGACTCTTTGAACATAAGGAGTTTCCCAAATCGATGGTCAGGCATTCTGAAACCCTAACCCCATTTCCAAAGCTCAGGTAAGACTCTTCTTGTTTGTCATTTTATTTAAAGATATGGATGAATTCATTACCAAAAAGAAAATTAAAAAAAATATGGAGTTAGTGTTAGATTGTGTAATGCCTTACATACAAGACAAGGATGACCTTAATTCTGTTTCATTAGTTTCTAGGAGATATTTTGATAACGATTCTGTAACGCGTAAACACGTAACTGTACATGTGCATTTCGCCCCTGACCCCGAACGTTTAAGCCGTAGATTCCCTAATCTCGAGTCCTTAACACTCAAGTCTTATTCCCATGGATCAAATCTTGGTGACGAATGTCGTATTTCAGTCACCCCTTGGATTCAAGAGATATGTGTTAAGTTTGAGCGTTTGAATTCACTATCTATCAAGAACATGATTTTGCCTCCTTCTGATCTTAAACACTTGGCGACAACACAAGGTGCTAATTTAAGGATTTTAGATATTCGTAGGTGTAAAATGTTTTCAGAGGATGGTTTAGTGGATGTCGCTAGGTATTGTATAGGTTTGAGAAGTTTGCGTTTAGACGGGAATGATTTTGATGGTCGTGCGAATAGGAAATGGTTGCATGAGTTGGCTTTGCGTAACACGGTTATGGAGTCGTTAGATTTTCATTACCCCTTTGATAGGTACGCTATGGAAGATGTTACATATCTTGCAAAGAAATGTAGCAACTCTTTAGTATCTCTAAATATTTTTCCACAACGTTTAACTGATTTCAGAAAAGTCTTTAAGCACTCTAAGAAGCTGAATCATTTTGGCCACGGGATTTCTGATGAAGATTGTGATTATAGTGGTTTTAAATTTCCCCCGAATATTCGTGGTTTACGTATTCAGGAGTTGCGCAAAGCTTCATTCCCTTTTCTACTCCCTTATCTCAATCAGCTACGGGAATTGGATCTCGAACGTGGAAGTGTTGGATGTGATTGTCAATGTTCCTTGTTTGAGAGGTGTCCCAGTTTGGAAGTTCTAGTTACCCTCGATAAATGTGGAGACGAGGGATTGCAAGTTATTGGCCGGTTTTGCAAGAAATTGCGCAAACTTAACCATCGTGGGTGGGTGACTCAAGTGGGACTTATAGCTCTGGCACAAGGATGCCCTAATTTGGATTATTTAGAGGTTTATCTCTTAGATATTTCAAATGAAGCTCTCGAGTGTGTAGGAGCTCATTTGAAGAATCTGTGTGATTTACGTATATTGTTGGATATTCAAGACGGTATAAGAGATTCACCGCTAGACAATGGGGTTCGAGCTATGCTAATGGGTTGCAGCAAACTTGAAAAGCTAGATATCGGTCTTCATCTTGGTGGATTGACGGATGTGGGTTTAGGATACATTGGGAAGTATGGTCATAATTTGAGATATCTCTCTTTATGCAATTCAGGAGAATCTGATTTAGGACTTTTGGAGTTATCAAAAGGGTGCCCAAAATTAAGAAAGCTAAGATTGAGCAATTGTCCCTTTAGCGAGCAAGCAGTTGCCACATTTGTGTTTACCATCAATCATTCCTTAAGGTATGTGCGGATTGATAGTCGTCCTGCTAATGTTTTGGTACTCGCTCGTCCAATGGTTTCTGATGAGGTAATATTACTGGAAGCTTAACTTGTAATCTGCCATAAACTATTAGATTAAAGAGGTCGTGTGCATCTTTCTCCAAAAACACTTTCGCCCATTTTTTTATTCAATTCTTTACAAAAGGTAAAGCGCTACCTAAGATTACAAAAACAATTTTATTGCAAAAATGGGTAGCTTGTGCGTTAATTATTGTTACCAAGGGTGGTGATCGAAGTGGTGATATGGAAAGTTTGGTCGGTCTAAGTAACCGGTTGAAACGGGCCGGTTTTTTGTTCACTTTTTAAAAAATACATTGTTAGAAATAAATGCGTTTAGGAGTACAAAGACACTGTTTTTACAAAAAGTTCTAAATATTTTTTTTATGAAATGAAATGAGGGATAGTTTTGACATGTTTGACCGCCTTTCCTTTTTACTTAAACATTTGACCCCGTTTGAGATAAAACCCAACTCAAAAGACCCATTTTAATGTAAATTGATTAAAACTGTTGAGTACTTGCAGGCCGCCCTTGATCTTTTAAAGAACTTCTAAATGCTCCGGTGTTGAGTGACCCTTAAAGCTAAACTTCTTGTCTCGAGATTTGAATGTCACAAATACCCGCAATGATGAGAAAATGTCCAGTCTAGTTTTTGAAATGGTATTACAAAAATTGTCAATTCTCACCAAACCACAAAAACGGTTTCTAATTATAGTCCTTTAAAACCTTGTCAGCTTCAAGCTTTTAACTCCTTCTTTGGCATGTCATTTCTTAAAAGTAAAAAACACCTGTCAAGAAATTCTTTCTTTCATAAGTTTCTGGTAACGCGATTCATTATGATGTTGTGACCTTCGTTGCAGATACTTACAGAACTGTATGTTAGGCTTGCTGAAAAACTCCATAGGTTAGCTGTACAATTGGTAGCGGATGGAAGTTGTGCTGAGTCTGTAAAAGTAACATACACATCCTCAGGAGCAACAGATGATCCCGACACCCCATTAGTCCGGAATTTGGTCGCCAAAGGTATCCGGAATGAAGAACTGTTAGTTTTAGATGGGTCATCTGAGAAGCCACTCGAAATTATAGTTCAAATTGCTGAAGTCGAATCACGTTTCACAATTGCAGTATCCGAGTTTGGGGAAATAGAATTGCGAGGGTGGGTGAAAAATGAGGTACCACATTTGACAAAAGTAGGTGCTTTTGAGGTGGATGTGAGTTTGGAAGGAAATATTATACTTTGTAGACTAGTTGATCAGGGTAATACCATTAGTCGTGTTACAAGTATATTGGGTGAAGAAAATGTCAATATTAATTCGATGAGTGTTGGTAGGCCCGCACCAAGAAAACAAGCGGTCATGGTGATTGGTATTGATGAGAAACCGAGCGAAGAGGCTTTGAAGAAGATTGCTGAGATTCCGGCTGTTGAGGAGTTTGTTTTCCTTGCTTTGTAGTCATGATTTGGTCAAAGTTCTTGGTGAGAAGAGACCAAATGTGTAAATAGGAATTATTTAGTTTATTTTGCTGTTCCGAATATGGCCAAAATGTGACGAATTAGGAAGTTTTAGATTAGACATTGGCGGCCTTATTCCAAGTGCTAGAGGTGACAAAATGAGTAGAGTGGATGATCGACTATCAAGTCAAAGCATCTTCTTGTTTGTTGGCCAAAACATGCAGCTGTCTAGATTTCAGTTCAAAATGATTTTAGCATAAACTCTATGGGTCGGTATCTTTGGATGATATAGCTAGATGGATATTTTTCTGCAGAATTATGGTTTTCTGCATTCCTGATGATCAAAGCTGGTGTCTCTTATTGTTCATTAACCAATCTTAGTAGTTTAACCAAGTTAACGTATGTACTCTGTGTAAGAAGCGTTTTACTAGAGGATGGACCTTTTTAGATGTTCCTGTTCGAGCATCAAATGTATTTTGATACTTTAGATGTTCCAAGTGTTAAAGATTGGTGTATTTTTTGGGATGTGATAGTTTTAGTACCAATATTTTCACTGTTGCAAATTAGCAGAGAACTTCATTATATTGAGTTATGACAAAAATGAAGTTCCAGTTTGTGTTCAAATAACCGCATTTCTCATTTCTATAGCATTTGCAGCCCTTCAAATTTCAGTGATCAGTTAATGACCCTTCTGATCAGTTGTTGCATCAGAAACTTGTGTATATAAGCGTCATATTCTGCAATTTCAGGCGAACTATAATCACGATATCTTTTATTATTGGTCTCATGAACCATCATACATGAGGGGGAAGTCAAAGTTCCTATTTTCAATTTCATACCCACGGAATAAATTGTTCACTGAGGTTGAAAAATAAGTACGTTAGGTAACGGGTCAAAGTGGGTTGTTTCACCCATTTAACCTGTTTTCATTATGTTTGTGTATATATATAATGAATGGGTCCAAAAAATGACCACGTCTGGATAGAAACATGAAAAATGCCCAGCCTTACTTAACAGTATATTCAAAGAAAAAAAACACGATAACGAACAAGGACAAAAACAGATTAAAACAGAAAAAATGGAATTGAAATTATTAAGAATGTGCAGAAAACAAATTAAAACAGAAAAAATAATTGTTGCAAAATTGACATATTTACATCATAATACTGAACCAAAGGTTCTATTGAGTCAACCAATTTAGTTTGAACTTAATCGGGTCGGCCAATGTGTCAAGAACGCGTCTCCCAGAAGTTCTTAGAGATTCCCACTTTCCATTTTGAGGATCTTGCACTTGAATATCTTTCAGTTCATTCGTTTTCTTTTCTATCATCTCCCTCACTGCTAGCTTGCTGCACTTTATGTAATGAGGACGGCAAATCGAAAATAATGCATCGAAAAATTGTTTCTTCTCCCACAGTTCATTGGAATAACTTACAAGCGATACTTCTTCCACGTTCCTAACCGGAAACGAGACCCGTTTTCTGAGATCATCAACATCAATGTTCAATCGACAGGAACTCCTATATTTTATTTCAATATCATTTAATTAAGAAGCTAGATAAATACAGAACATGATTAACTTGCCATTGATTTATAATCCAAAAACCAAGGTTGATTACATATGATAACTATTCCATAATCTTTATACGTAGCAACCAAAGTTACATATATAATTTCAGTTAGCATTAATTCACAAAAGGTATGATGCATAACATAATGATAAACTTAATGCACACAAAGATCTATTTATAAAGGTTTTATGTGCACCTTTGAGCAACAGATCGATGAACAGAAAGAGATACCAAGATTTTACATAAAAAGTGAATTACCTTGAATCGAAAGCAGTGTATAATGTCTTCAAAATCTTTCTTAATAATTCTGAGACGACTGTTTTTGGTTTTATAGACGTAAGGAATAATGATAGCCGACTTCTCATTATATATTCTCTAATCAAAACTTACAATACGGTCACTTCAGTTATCTTTTATGTCATTTTTCACACATATATTTTTTACTCTTCATCATCTACATTTACTTACATCAAATAGTTAAACTAGAGCATTGTTACATCAAAGAATAAAAAGCTTCTCGAGGTTTCATTATATGGGAATGTTTGGCGCAAGGGGCTGGGGCTTATATTATAAGCCGAAACTGGAATTTTTATTTTCATAAACTTGTTTAGCATATTAATTTAAGTTGATGCTTATTATTGTAAAATTACTAAAAAGGACATATATTTAAATTAGGGGAATTGCATATATATACACTAAAACTTAAAAACTTGCATATTTCCGCATAATACAAGTTTTTATTGCACGATGTACAATGCAATTTAAGCATGTTTTTGTATATATGCAAATATGCAAGTTTTAGTGGGTATATATGCAATTGCTCTATTAAATTAACATATGTATATATTAGATATTTTTGTAGGTAATTGAGTAATTTGGTACCAACGAGGCTTATATTTGGGGCTTATACAAACTTTAGCCTCATTTTTGTGGCTGGGGCCGGGGCTTATAATTTCAAAAGCCTCCTATAAGCTAAATTTAAGCCCATAAGCCCGTTAGCCAAACACAACTATAGGGAGCTTGTAGTTAGACATATTCAGTCTCAAGATTTAAAGCTACTTCACAAAAGAACAAATGCAAGAATGAAGATGATTGTCACGCTCGGTATCCACTTCACTGCAATATAAGATGTTTCCTTCAAAAAAATAAAAATTAAAATAAATAATTAGCAGTGGCGGTTTGCCACTCACCCCATCAAGATGGGTGGGCTTGGTATCCCTGCTTCGAGGTGAGCCTCGTGTATGTGAGGCGCATTGTGTTGAGAAAAAATGTAAAACTATATATACTAAACTCAATTCAATATAAGACTATCAAACATAAAGTATTCAACTCAAACCAAACCTATAAGGATATCGATTATTGGGTTCGGGTCAAGCCAACCCAATAAGCTTTTCAAACCCGATTAGACCCGACCCTACTAGCCTTATCGGGTTTAGGTTGACCCGAACCTTTTGACACCCTTACACTTATCGAGCATTACTGACGATGACCGTTAAATAGAAGGGTGCATTTTTGTTTTGGTCAAGAGATAGAACCTTGGTTTGGTCAAGAGACGAATGTTGTAATTTACTCTTATCTCTATGGGTGATGATTGACTATCAAGTCAAAGCATAAACACTATGGGTCGATACTTTTGGATGATATAGCTAGAAGGATGTTTTTTCTGCATTGCTGATGATCAAAGGTGGTTTTTTTTAACGTTCATTAACCAGTCTTAGTAGTTTAACCAAGTTAACTGTTGAAGATAAGCATTTGTTTCAAAGTTCAAAGAAGTTAAAGGACTATTATTGACAAGTATGAAAGATCAAGGTCTTAAAGAAGACTTTATTCTTGGAGCTATTTAAGCTGAAGTCAAGATAATTTTTCTCATTTATTCCACTTATTCATCTGTGTGTTTACTTCTCTCTTCTCTTGTGTATCTGAGATTGAGAGAAACCCTAGTTTGTGTAATTCTTTCATTCGTATTAAACTTGTATTGTAAAAACTGCTATTCTTTAGCTTTTGATAATAATAAAAGTGAGCCAATGGGAGGTTGGTTGGGTTCACTATTAAAAGTGGTTAGTGTTAATTGCTTTGGTTTTATAAATTTCTACATGGTATCAGAGCCAGGTTGCTCTATACCAAAGCTGTTTTAAAAAGGATTGTAACGTTTTTTGAAAAACTAGGGTTTCTCTGAGTTTGGGGGTTTTGATCTATTGGAATAGATCTTGGTGTTCTGAGTATAGATTGTGGTTTCTTGATATTAGATCGTTTGGATCTGAAGGTTAACTGGAATTTCTCAAAAATTAGAGTTTCTTAATTTTTGGGGGGTTTTTTGATCCTGGTGTTTCTTTAACTAGTTACTTCTTGATTTTATAATCTTGTGAGTCAATTAGTCTTCGGAGTGTATTAATTTGATTTTTTTATCAAATTTGTTTAAAACTAGGGTTTACTGTATCAAACCTTAATTGTGTTGTTTTTCTTTGATATAATTGATAATCTGACTGTTCTTGATTCTGATTTCAAGTTTCTTGAAACAAGAATCAAAAAACCCTAAAATAAGTTTTAGGGTTCGTTTGGGTCAGATTTGTGTTTGTGACTTTTTTGTCTAATCTTGTTGTTGTGGTTTTGTTTCGTGTGTTTTCTGCTGTGCTGTGGTTTGGATCTTCTTGATCCGGTTCTTGGATATTGCTTTTTTGGAAGCTTGCGTGGTTGTAATACCTCTCACACTCTCTTTTAGGTTTTTTTTAGGTTTTTTGGTTAGGATTGTGGAGGTTGAGTAGATCAAGGGATTTATTTGGTGGTGTTGGTTGAGATTGTTTTGTGGTTAATTGTGATTGAGGAGTTACAAGGCGTTGTTGTTTTTCTTTTTCTTGCTTGCGTTGTTATTATTGTTTCTTTCTGGTATTCATTATGGTTGATGGTAATGAAGATAGGGGTAAGGGTCCTCAAGGGGGGAGTAGTGAATTAAAACTGGATATATATGACCCTTTATATTTACATCCTCAAGACATTGGTGCTCAGTTGATTACCTTCAAACTTGAAGGTACTGAGAACTATAAGGTTTGGTCAGCTGCTGTGCAACTGGCTTTGCATACTAGAAATAAACTTGGTTTTATTAATGGGAAGTGTGTTAGAGATCCCACTGATGCATTATATCAGACACAATGGGATAGGTGTAATTCTGTGGTTTTATCTTGGATTCTTGGTTGTATTTCACAAGATCTTTATAAAGGTCAAGTATTTTCTGTTAATGCTAAGTCTGTGTGGGATGAATTAAGTGAAACATATAATAAAGAGGATGGGTCTGTGATATATAATTTGCATCATAAAATACATACATTAACACAATCTGGAATGAGTCTTTCAGAGTATTATCATGAGTTTAATGCTTTATGGAGATAGTTTGACTCTCTTGTTGATTTACCTACATGCACTTGTGAAACAGCCCCCACTTTGAAAAAGCATTCAGATCTTTTGAGACTGATGCAATTTCTTATGGGTCTTGATGATAGTTTTAGCTCTGTTAGAAGTCTTATTCTTACTACTGATCCCTTACCTGATGTTAAGTCTGCTTTTGCTACTCTATCTAGAGATGAGTCTCACAGAATTAATCATGTTGCTAATAAATCTGTTAAAAATGAGACAGCAGCCTTTGCTGCTAAACATTTTACTGGTAATAATCAAAATAATAACTGGAGTTCTAATAAGAACACTAATAATAACAACAAAAGGTTTGGCAGGGTGTCAAACTTTGTCTGCAAACATTGTAATATGACTGGTCATACTATTGATAGGTGTTTTGAATTGGTTGGATATCCACCTGGTTTTGTTAAAAAAGGCAATGTTAATAATGTGATTGATAATAAGACTGATACTAGCAAGAGTACTACTCATACTCTTACTAGAGATCAGTATAACAGATTAATGTCTTTACTTAGTGGTTCAGGTGATACTAGCAAGGCCCATGCTAGTGTTGCAGGTACTGTTATTGCTTCAAATTGTGTGATAAGTTTCTTTACTTGGATTCTTTAATTTCAACTCTAATATTAGTACTTATAGTACTTATATTGGGTGGATTATTGACTCAGGAGCTAGTCAGCATATAACATTTTGTGCTACTCATCTTTATGATATAATGGATGTCTCTCATCTAAATCTTACAGTTGCACATCCCAATAGGACTGTTGCACAGATTAAACAAATTAGAAGTTTTAAATTTGGAAATAATCTAATTTTAAAGGATGTGCTTTGGTAGTTCCGGTATCATGTGTGTTTGTTATCCGTTCATAAGTTGTCTAAAGATAATAATGTGATTGTCGGCTTTTAATGATAAAATGTGTAAAATTGTGATTCCACTCAAAAGTTCCTGATGGGGACTGGTAGTGAAAAAGGAGGTCTTTACTTTCTAGATGAAGGTAAGAGGGTTAATAATAGTAACATTAAGAGTTGTCTTATGTCAAATTGTATTTAGCATAATAGACTTGGACACCCCTCTGACCAAGTCTTAACTGTGCTTAAAACTAGATTAAAAGATCTTAAGAATACTAATTTTGAACCCTGTGAAATATGTCATAAAGCAAAACAAACAAGAAAACCATTTCCCTTGAGTGATCATAAAACTAAAAACATGGGTGATCTTGT
Source organism: Chrysanthemum makinoi (assembly GCA_910596185.1). NCBI lineage: Eukaryota > Viridiplantae > Streptophyta > Magnoliopsida > Asterales > Asteraceae > Chrysanthemum > Chrysanthemum makinoi. The sequence continues at coordinate 232,058,069 of OU343218.1, forward strand.
TCATTTAGATGTGTGGGGTGATAACGCTACACGCGTCGTTCGGGGTAAAGGAAACTTCCTTTTCTTCGAGCAAGTTTTATAACACCCTAGGCAGTGAACCTAATCGTTGTAGTGTAGTAATTAGGGTAAGCCACGGGTATTGATATCGTTCTCTAGGGGAATAGGAATGCTAGTAAGGAGTTACTACGCTAAGGTTAAGGTTGAGGAAGATTATTTTTGTATTTTTATATTTTATGGAATGGAAAGGTACGAATCTCGGGTATTGGATTGGGGGTTTTGGTATTTCTACCGATTACTCTACTACTATCTAATTGTCTAAACTAAGGTTGTGGGAGTCTATGTCTAATTAATGTGTGCTCGTATGATAGTTTAAAGATGTGTTTACTTAGGTTGTATTACTCCTTAATTATCTCCTATTGATGGTTGAATTGTCACGCCCTTATTCTTAGTTAGTTGTGTGTCAAAGTTGTAGGGTATGCGTTTCTCCCTAACTCTTTGAACTTACCAAAGGGTCTCGCCTACAAAACCCACTAGGGATAATAAACTCCTACTCTAAGGCACTCTTTAGATGGTTTAGCTTACAACTACTCATGTAATTATATTCTAAGGTTCACAAAGATGAATCAAGCATTAAGTACACAACGAATGACCTATCGCATTACTAGATCATTAATCAACTAAGATAAGAAACAACCAATCAATATTCAATAATTAAGTTTCATACTTCCTAAGCAAACACACAAATAAATTAGCCGGACATGGAGAACATGTAAGCATACACACAAATAATCAAAGACATAATTGAATTAATGAAGTAAATACTTATCTTGATGTAAGATAGGGTTTAAAACCCTAAAATACTGTACAAGACACCTTAGGTTCGGTTTTAGGTTTTTACTTCAAAAGACTCTCCTCTAAAAACTGAAAAATTCGGATTCTATATATAAGATTACATATGCAGACGCTTCACACCTTATGTTTCGCGGACGCCATCGTGTCGCCGTCATTAGGGTTTCGTCTTGGCCACGTTAACCTTGCGACGGCGCCACCTTATGTCCGTGACCCCGCCCTCTCAGCTTCGACGTCAGCTTGCATCTAGGCCGTCGAGTAGCGACGGCCTACTCTTTTACAACTAGGACGCTGTCACTTGAAAATACGAGTTTTGGGTTCTGAACCGTCACAAAATTCGCTGACGGCGTCGCAATTAGCACCCACCGTCGCCTTCTAATTTCAAAGAACTGCGGAGTGTCTCGATTTTGACTTTGGCCATTTTCTTCGTATATTTGCGCCTTTTCGTCCAAATAAGTGTCATTCCAAAGATTTTGCCTTCAAGAGACCTAAAAAGTGAAAAGGAACGATATTAAGCAATAATGGATACAAAAGTGATCAAATAAGGGCTAAACGACCCTCAAAATGGTACCTTTTAAAACCTTATCAAATATCCCTACACTTGTTATTTTCTTGTCCTCAAGCAAATGTGCTTTTAGCCAATTAATTTATAAGTTAGGGTCATGAAGCATTAATTCAAAACGGTCCACAACACATATAAGCCCCGCAAAAGTCATAACAAGCACGGAAATTACATACTAGCACCTCACATGGGGTGTTTGATACTCACATCTCTCTCGGGTGTATATATGAAATATAACAAATAGGAAATGGAAGATAAACACTCATTAACCGGTCCTAGTACATAGATTACCATAGGCTTGAGAATAGATCAAACCTCCATCGCTTTGGCGTAAGCACCTAGGAAAGACTATCAAAGAGGTCTTTTAAAGGGTTGTAATGTTAGGCTTACGGTAGGGAAACAAGGGTTTGGTGGGATAGGCTATTTAGTGGTGGCAAGTAAAAAATCTCTATGTTAAATGCATATGAAGAATGGCGTTGCTAAACCAAGACTCGACACTCTAAACTCTAGATAACTGAAATAAATAAACATAAATTCAAAGATAGATGTAGGATGGTAGCCCGTATGTTTTGTTTTTGTTTTTTTTTTACACTCTATTTTTTTCTTTTCTCTTTTTCTATTTTTTTTTTCGATTTTTTTTTCATACACTTTTACTCTACCATCCTCTACGATAACATCAAAATACTAGGGATTTATAGGCATATCCCTACACTTGAGTTTTATTACTCTAACACTAATTTGACCCGATTTGAAAAGATCAAAACACTTGGGGTACATTATTATGTAAACAAAGGGAATTTGAATTTTAACGCTCCCTTCCGCCATTTCATAAACTTTAACTTTTCCCATGAATCCCAATCGCCCCAAAACTGTATACAAAGGATATGACTCGACTTAGCAACTTATGCAAGCAACTAGATAATTGAACTAAGGGTTTAGGGTGATAACAAACATTTGCACTAAAAGTGAGTGCATAAGGGGTAGGCTAAGGCGATTTGGGTGTATATTTGGGGGTGGGATGTAAACAATGCTCTTCATTGATATTCCGGAAAAACCAAACATCACAGAACCGCGAAAAGAAGGATAGGCTCGAGGGGTTAACTAGGGGTATCATGTACTAAAGATGAGTACAACGCAAGGGTGTGGGGAAATTACTCAACCGATATGGAAGAAGTAATTATATTACGGTATCAAACAAGGGTTATCCTAATGCCTCTTATCATTTAGTTATTCCTAACTACACAAGTGTAGCCTCACTTGCGATCTCTGAATGCATCACAAAACAAGTTCTAGAATCTAATATACTACCGGTTCACACTCTAAGCATTGAAGATGAATGCTTTTAATTCCTACTAATCTAAGGGCGATCCTCACATTTTGGTGGAATTTGGGTGGTAAAGGGTTTTTGTGCTAGTCATGCAACTTCCTATCCATGAGACGCTTTTGTTAAAACTAATGGCCCACTCCTATATGTCATAAAAATTTTTAAATTTGGTGCCAAAATTACCCTAACCGACATTTTCTCATGGTTTATTACACAATCACAATTGGACAAAGCAAATAGTCAAGGATAAGCATAGTTTCAAAGTTCCCGTTTTATTTTCCCTCCCACTTATAAACCAACATTGTCCCCAATGTTCCCCGAAAAGTATCAAAGTTATGATGAAGGTAATTAAAACTAGAAGAAACTAATACTCCCCAGATTAGCTCGGTAGGATCCGTGTAAAGTGGTGGTTAAATCCTTTTCAAGAAGAATTATTGCATGAAAAGCTCCTTCCAATCTTATGTAACTTCTTCTTGACAAACTAAACCTGCACACTTGAAGAAAACAAACGAAACCTTCGCGAAAAATCGGCGGTAATAATATATATAAGACTCGATTTAAACTAGGATATAATGCTTGTGGAATGGATGTTTACAAAATTTCTAAGAAAATTAAGACCTGGAAAATTCCAAAAATTTATAAGTAGCTTAGAAAACGAGAAAAGTAATCTGATGTCCGACAAAACCGGTTCCCATGATTTTCTGAAAAAATTTCGAAAATTTGCATCTTTAGAACTGAAAATTTCTGCAAAAACATCAATTATGACTCGATACAAGCATTTGACTCGAACAAACAAACATAAATATCTTTTAGTTAATTGTTATTCTCATGTTTACGCTTTTGAAAACGCTGTAATCCTCCCTACAATTATCCCTTATGTAAAATACCTTTATATGCAATTAAGACGAGGTTAAAAACAAAATAAAGCATTTTACAAATTTAAACATGAGGATAAACAATTAATAAAAGATATATTACACTAACAAGCAAACAATTAAGCATGGGTTGCCTCCCACGAAGCGCTTTTCTTTATTTAAGAGTCTTGTAGCTAGACTCATACTCATACTCCCTACGCTTTCTCACCTATCCTCTCGTGCTCATACTTAGGCCATTCCAACTCTTTTCATTCTTTTGTAATCATCTCCCAATTCAAGGCATTTTTTGTAATACCGCTTAGTTTTCTCATATGGGTACCTAAGCCCACTCTGCTTATCCCTTTCACTATGCAATGGAATAGGGGTCATTCTATTACAAACCTCGATGTCCTTATGTTTAAACCTAGGATGAGCTGCTGGCATTTGGTAGATAAAGTATTCAACTTCATCAGAGAATGTAATTAGACCATCAATCATCCGTTCATTCAACCTAGTCAATTTTTTGAAAGGTTTTCCAAAAATTACTTGAGTGAGGTCCTTATCTATAAATTCTCCTAAGTCTTCTAAGACCATGAACTCTACCAAATAAGCAAAACTTCCGACAAACACGCAAATAAATGACCGCTTCAACAACATTGTTCCCTTGATAAGTTAACTCATTGACCTTGATCTTGTTGTATAGGTCCCTTGAGATTAAGTTTAAAGGTAAGAATGAATTCAAATAAGCATCGAACCCTTCTAGTCCTATTTTGCAAGGGAATTGCATGTTAAAGGGCCATCTTTCTCAATCCTACACCTAGGGTCAAAACATTGGGAGGGGTCTTCCTCAATTTCATTAATGACCTCTCCGCTATCAAGTGCCTCACCATAATCAAATTCCCGCCGTAATCGAGAGTAATAGAAAGGACTTTGTTGTTGCCAATTTATCTCATTATGCCCTAGGTGATTACCAAAATGGTGAGTGGGTGAAGGGTTTTGGGATTGCGCTCTCAATCTCGGATCGGGAACGGTAGAGTGAAGAATCTTCATGGAAGATACGGATCATGGTGAGTGATGGTTTTTACTAACGAGGGTCACGGGCTAAGGGGGATAGACTAATAGAAAGCTAAAAATGAGAAAAATTTACTTGATAGGAATCAAGCAAAGAACCTAAACAAGGTGGACTACTAACTAGCTATTCTATTCCCGCGGTAAAATCTTGATAACGCTACACGCTGGTTCAAGGAAACTTCCTTTCTTGAAAGTTTTATAACACCCTAGGCAAGGAACCTAATCGTTGTATTGTAGTAATGGGGTAAGCCACGGTATTGATATCGCTCTCTGGGGAATAGGAATGCTAGTAAGGAGTTACTACGCTAAGGTTAAGGTTGAGGAAGATTATTTTTGTACTTTTATATTTTATGGAATGGAAAGGTACGAGTCTCGGGTATTGGATTGGGGGTTTTGGTATTTCTACCGATTACTCTACTACTATCTAATTATCTAAACTAAGGTTGTGGGAGTCTATGTCTAATTAATGTGTGCTCGTATGATAGTTTAAAGATGTGTTTACTTAGGTTGTATTACTCCTTAATTATCTCCTATTGATGGTTGAATTGTCACGCCCTTATTCTTAGTTGCGTTGTGTGTCTAAGGTTGTAGGGTATGCGTTTCTCCCTAACTCTTTGAACTTACCAAAGGGTCTCGCCTACAAAACCCACTAGGGATAATAAACTCTTACTCTAAGGCACTCTTTGGATGGTTTAGCTTACAACTACTCAGATAATTATATTCTAAGGTTCACAAAGATGAATCAAGCATTAAGTACACAACTAATGACCTATCGCATTACTAGATCATTAATCAACTAAGATAAGAAACAACCAATCAATATTCAATAATTAAGTTTCATACTTCCTAAGCAAACACACAAATAAATTAGCCGAACATGGAGAACATGCAAGCATACACACAAATAATCAAAGACATAATTGAATTAATGAAGTAAATACTTATCTTGATGTAAGATAGGGTTTAAACCCTAAAATACATACAAGACACCTTAGCTTCGGTTTTAGGTTTTTACTCCAAAAGACTCCCTCTAAAACTGAAAAATTCGGATTCTATATATAAGATTACATATGCGACGGCGTCACCTTATGTTTCGTGGACGCCGCCATTAGGGTTTCGCTCTTGGCCACGTTAACCTTGCGACCGCGCCACCTTATGTCCGTGGACGCCGCCCTTCAAATTCGCCTCGACGCCGTCTGATTGCATCTAGCCGCCCGAGTAGCGATTTACCTACTCTTTTACAACTAGACGTCGCCACTTGAAAATACGAAGTTTTGGGTTCTCAACCGTCACAAAATTCTACGGACGGCGCCGCATTAGCACCTCGACGCCGCCTTCTAATTTCAAAGAATCGAGTGTCTCGATTTTGACTTTGGCCATTTTCTTCATATATTCGCTTTTCGCCCAAATAAGTGCCATTCCAAAGATTTTGCCTTCAAGATACCTAAAAAGTGAAAAGGAACGATATTAAGCAATAACGGATACAAAAGTGATCAAATAAGGGCTAAAACGACCCCTCAAAATGGTACCTTTTAAAACCTTATCATGGGGTCCATATAAGGTGACTAGTAGAGAAGGGTTTAAGTATTTTCTTACTGTTGTTGATGACTATACCAGATCTGTTTTGGTGTTTTTAATGAAAAGTAAAACTGAAGTTTTTGATCATATTAATAATTTTTATAATCTCATTAAAAATCAGTTTGAGAAAACTGTTAAAGTTTTTAGAAGTGACAATGGGACAGAATTTGTAAATAAGAAGTTTGAAAGTTTTTTAACAAATAATGGTATTTTACATCAAACTTCTTGTCCTTACACACCCCAAATGTAATGGTGTAGCCGAGGAAAACATAGGCACTTGTTAACATCGCTAGAGCCCTCATGTGTCGGGGGGTTACCTTTAAACATGTGGACTGAATCTATTCTGACTACTACTTACCTTATTAACAAAGTTGCCAACTGATGTGTTGTCTGGTAAAAGTTCTTTTGAAATGGTGTATAATACTGAACCTAATCTGTTGAATCTAAAATGTTTTGGCTGCTTATGTTTTTCAACTGTTTTAAATGAATCTGATAAGTTTGCATCAAGATATGATAAATGTGTGTTTGTTGGATATGCTTTTGATAAAAAAGGATACAAACTTTATAACATTGATCAAAAGAAGTTTATGTTTTCAAGAGATGTGAAATTTTATGAAACTGTTTTTCCTTTTAAGAATACCTCATTTACTAAAGATTTTGTGTTTTATGATAATGGGGTAAATGGTTTGAATTTCTTTGATCAAGATTTTGATAGCAGTCAAAATAATTTTAGAACCAATGAACCCTATGATGATAAGATAGGTAGTATAGATGGTAACAACAAATCTATACCTGAATCTAGTACTCTTAAGCCTAGTGTCAAGATCTGTAGAAGATGATGCTAGTGTTGATGATCATCTGTATAATCGAACCTATAAAATTTGGCCGATATTGCCGATGTAGATATCAATTTGCCAGGTTGATAACTGCAGAGGATATAGATGCAGTCAATATGGATAACACTAGGGACACTTCTAGTAGGAAGGATACTGAAGGTAGTGAGTATACAACAGAAACTGTTGTTTCTGATGATATACAAAGTACTGGTAATGTTGATGATGATTATGTGTCTGAGGGTGAGGATCTAGATATGTTTGGTAAAATGTTTGAGTCACCAGAACCAGCAGGGGCACAAACTGTTAGAAGAACCAGTAGAATGACAACTTTACCATCTAAGTATAAAGATTATGTGCTTAATAAAAATCACAAGTATGGTATTGATAAAGTTGTTAAGTATTCCAACTTGAGTTTTGATAACTTTGTTTTTACATCTAGTCTAAATAAAATTTATGAACCTACAACATATGAGGAAGCTGTGAAAGACAGCAGATGGGTAGATGCTATGAATCAAGAAATTGAAGCATTAAATAGAAATGGTACTTGGGAAGTTGTTGAGTTACCTAGTGGTAGAATAGCTATTGGATATAAGTGGGTCTTTAAAGTTAAATATAAAGCTAATGGTGAGGTTGAAAGATATAAAGCTAGGTTGGTAGCTAAAGGGTATAATCAAAGAGAGGGTATTGATTATGAGGAGACTTTTTCTCCTATTGTGAAAATTGTCACTATAAGATGTGTTTTAAGTATTGCTGTTAACAACAAGTGGCCTTTGTTCCAACTTGACATAAATAATGCATTCTTATATGGTGAGTTAGAGGAAGATGTTTATATGACTTTACCAGAAGTTTTTTATGATAAAAATGATAAAAGAGTTTATAAACTGGTTAAGTCTTTGTATGGATTGAAACAAGCACCTAGAAAATGGAATGAAAAACTTGTGTTTGTGCTTAAAGAGAATGGGTTTATTCAAAGTCCTAATGATTATTCTTTATTCATTAAGAATAAAAATGATGTCTTGTTAGTTTTGTTAGTATATGTGGATGATATTATTATTACAGGAAATGATACTAATGAAATTAACAAGTTTAAAAGTTTTTTAAGTTCAAAGTTTTTAATTAAAGATTTGGGTAAACTCAAATATTTTCTGGGAATAGAAGTGATTGACATTGATAATGGATTGTGTCTTACTCAAAGAAAATATTGTACTGAGCTATTAACTGAATTTGGTATGCTTGGTTGTAAACCATGTGGGTCTCCTATTGAGACAAATCTTGATAATAAAAAGCTTGTTTCTAAGTTTGGAGATGATGAACCTTTGTCTAGTATAACTAATTACCAAAAACTTGTGGGCAAATTAATATACTTGACTTTGACAAGACCAGATATTTCATATGTTGTGCATTGTTTTAGTCAAGTAATGCATAAGCCTATGAAATCACATTTGAGACTTGCTTTCAGAGTATTGAGGTATTTGAAAAAGGAACCTGATCTTGGGATTACCTTTAAAGAAGGTGATAATAAGAATATAAAGGTGTATGTTGATTCAGATTGGGCTAAGTGTAAAGTGACCAGAAGGTCAGTTACAGGTTATTGTATTTTTCTGGGAAATAATTTGGTTTCGAAAAGTAAAAACAAGTCGTTGTTGCTAGATCCTCTACATCGAGGCCGAGTTAGAGCAATGTGTAATGTGTGCTGTGAAGTTATGTGGATCACCAAAATCTTGGGTGATTTACATGCTGATGTGAGATTGCCAATGGATATGTATTGTGATAATAGTTCTGCTATGCAGATTTCTGTTAATCCAGTGCTTCATGAAAGAAGCATGCATTTTGAGGTTGATCTCTATTTCTTGAGAGAAAAAGTTGCTGATGGTTTTATTAAATCAGTGAAGGTCAAGTCTGAGGATAATGTTGTAAACTTGTTTACCAAAGGTCTCAACATCACTGATCATGACATGTTTTGTAGAATGCTTGGTTTGTTTAATGTGTTTCAGGACAATTCTAAAGATCAAGAAAGTGATGATGAGAGAGCTTCAGGAAGCTAGAACTTATGGGGGAGCTTTTGGTGTCTAAATGCTTATGGGGGAGTGTTGAAGATAAGCATTTGTTTCAAAGTTCAAAGAAGTTAAGGGACTATTATTGACAAGTATGAAAGATCAAGGTCTTAAAGAAGACTCTTTATTCTTGGAGCTATTTAAGCTGAAGTCAAGATAGTTTTTCTCATTTATTCCACTTATTCATCTGTGTGTTTACTTCTCTCTTCTCTTGTGTATCTGAGATTGAGAGAAACCCTAGTTTGTGTAATTCTTTCATTCGTATTAAACTTGTATTGTAAAAACTGCTATTCTTTAGCTTTTGATAATAATAAAAGTGAGCCAATGAGAGGTTGGTTGGGTTCACTATTAAAAGTGGTTAGTGTTAATTGCTTTGGTTTTATAAATTTCTACATTAACGTATGACCTCTGTGTAAGAACCGTTTTACTAGAGGATTGACCTTTTTAGATGTTCCTGTTCAAGCATCAAACGAATTTTGATACTTTAGATGTTCCAAGTGTTAAAATTGGTGTATTTTTTGGGATGTGATAGTTTTAGTACCAATGTTTTCACTGTTGCAAATTGGCAGAGAACTTCATTATATTGAGTTATGACAAAAATGAAGTTCCAGTTTGTGTTCAAATAAACGCATTTCTCATTTCTATAGCATTTGCAGCCCTTCAAATTTCAGTGATCAGTTAATGACCCTTCTGATCAGTTGCTGCATCAGAAACTTGTGTATATAATACAGAAAAGCGTCATATTCTGCAATTTCTGGCGAACTATAATCACGATATCTTTTATTATTGGTCTCATGAACCATCATACATGAGGGGGAAGTCAAAGTTGAATATGTTCCTCCTAGTCTCCGTTCCTATTTTCAATTTCATACCCATGGAATAAATTGTTCACTGAGGTTGAAAAATAAGTACGTTAGGTAACGGGTCAAAGTGGGTTGTTTCACCCATTTAACCTGTTTTCATTATGTTTGTGTATATAATGAATGGGTCCAAAAAATGACCACGTCTGGATAGAAACATGAAAAATGCCCAGCCTTACTTAACAGTATATTCAAAAAAAAAAACACGATAACGAACAAGGACAAAAACAGATTAAAACAGAAAAACTGGAATTTAAGAATGTGCAGAAAACAAATTAAAACAGAAAAAATAATTGTTGCAAAATTGACATATTTACATCATAATACTGAACCAAAGGTTCTATTGAGTCAACCAATTTAGTTTGAACTTAATCGGGTCGGCCAATGTGTCAAGAACGCGTCTCCCAGAAGTTCTTAGAGATTCCCACTTTCCATTTTGAGGATCTTGCACTTGAATATCTTTCAGTTCATTCGTTTTCTTTTCTATCATCTCCCTCACTGCTAGCTTGCTGCACTTTATGTAATGGGGACGGCAAATCGAAAATAATGCATCGAAAAATTGTTTCTTCTCCCACAGTTCATTGGAATAACTTACAAGCGATACTTCTTCCACGTTCGTAACCGGAAACGAGACCCGTTTTCTGAGATCATCAACATCAATGTTCAATCGACAGGAACTCCAATATTTTATTTCAATATTAAACTTGCTTGATGAATTGACTACTTTCCTCAGTTTCAGAAAGAACGAATTATACAAGGGACTCCTCAAGTCATAAGTTAGCTTAATTTGCTTAGGAGCAATAGTAGGAAACGAGAAACCATGTTTTATTTTACTTCCATTTTCAAAGGTGAAAGAAAGTAATTTTGGAGCACACACTTGTACATTGACTTGCCTGTCATCTTCAACTAAACTTACGGTCAACCACTTCAGAGAAACACTTCTGATAACCAAGCTTTCGAGCTCCCAAAACCCAATACCAAGTGTTAGATTCTCGAGCAAAGGAAATTTTGATTCAATTGTTTTGACAAATTCGTTGTCTATCTCGCAACTGTCTATAGATAATGTTGTCACATTTCCTAATGAATCTATATTAAAAGGTATAGGTGCACCTGGTTCGCTGTAATTAAACGAGCAAAGCCTTGGTACATTGTTGATCTCCCAAAGACAGTTATTTTCTTCTTGATATATCCTCAATTCGCAAAGATGATGGAGGTTTTTGACCTTACAATTCTTCAAGCCCCGACAAAACTCAAGCCCAATCTTCTCTAGCAGGCTACAAACAGTTAATAATTTATCAAGTACCTCATCACTTATAATCACGGACGTTAAGTGCAGTACACGTAGAGAGACGCACTTGATAACATGATTGCTACAAATTCAAAGGGAATATATAGGCGGCCCCCAGGTATTTAAACTTATTGTATTTAGGTTTTTACCAGAAAATAACTCATTTGGTAATGTAAACGATTCATTCAATTGCGAGCTTGAGGCCTCTAGGAAAAGCTCTTTGACACAACTTTTGGAAGCTACATGTTGAATCCATGATTTAACAAGGTAACCCGAGTATTGGTTTTTGATGTCGAGTTGAAGATCTAAACTTTCGATTGGTATGTTGTCTCGGTGATACCTTTGCAGAGTATTATCAAACGTCTTTTCGAACTTCTCAAGTTGACATTGAGGACGGAATCTGAGGTTAGGGATGGTAGACCAAGCATGCAGCCATGACTTAGACAAGATACACGTACGTGTCGCTTCTTCTACCGGCAACAATGATTGTATACGATGGATCAACTCCGGAACATCTTCTAATCGTGGTGTGCGGATCCTGCTTCTAGTCCTTTTCTCCATCTCCAGAGCAACTTTGTCAGCCATCGGTTTAGCATTTTTTGACTCTCCAAACCCCTCTCTTTTAGTTATGTCTGGGTGCTTATCATTCACAATAACCTGTTTGTACGATCTCACGTCTCTTGGTGTCGTTTTCGGTTGGTATCTATAACCACCTGTACTTGTGTTTCTTTGCGACCCATTGTTAGCCACAAAACTCCGTATCCTATATGATCCCACCCATGTATCATTAATCTTCTTTTCCATGTTTGGTATATCACTGATGTTTTTATAAGTTAAAAATCCAAACTTAGACCCGTTTCTCATTCGTTTTCTTGCCATATATAGATCAAGCAAATGTCCATATGAACCAAACTTGTCCCACATGTTCTTGACATCCCACCCGTCCGGGAAATTGAAGAAAAGGAATGAGCACCATTGTTGATCTTGTCGACGACATAATTTATCCCTATCTCCACCGTTGCCAAGTCTTGAAAATACACTTTTTCTCTCCATCTCCAAAGCACCTTTTTTAGTCTTGAAATCTCTAATGCAACACTGATTGACACATTAATCACATTAGCCTTTGTATTATAAATATAAAAGATCTACATTTAATTAAGAAGCTAGATAAATACAGAACATGATTAACTTGCCATTGATTTATAATCCAAAAACAAAGGTTGATTACATATGATAACTATTCCATAATCTTTATACGTAGCAACCAACGTTACATATATAATTTCAGTTAGCATTGATTCACAAAAGGTATGATGCATAACATAATGATAAACTTAATGCACACAAAGATCTATATATATGTAACATACATTATTATTATTAGATAGTTACATTACATAGATAGAATTACATAAAAAGTGAATAACCTTGAATCGAAAGCAGTCTATAATGTCTTCAAAATCTTCCTTAATAATTCTGAGACGACTGTTTTTGCTTTTGTAAACGTAAGGAATAATGATAGCCGACTTCTCAATTTATATTTATAAAGCTTACAAAACAGTCACTTGAGTTTCATTTTACGACAAACTTCACCCACATATTATCAACTACTCTTCATAATCTAAATGCTTAATTACATCAAATAGTTAAAGTAGAACATTGTTACATCAAAGAATAAATGAATGTCGTATATGTTTATTCACACATGTACATATAAATTAATAATCGTTGTCATATATAGCTGATGACGTATAGTCTACATCCGGGTCACGAACCCGGCTAAAGTCCAACACTAACTTAGCCCGGTACGAGTCGGGCTACACCGATTAGAGGTTTGGGCTCACGAAGGCCCAAGCCCAAAGCTATTCACGGAATAGATATCCGATATCTTCTAAATAAGAGGATTATCATTCCCAACCGACTTAGGTGGGATACGCCGAAGGTTGAGGAACACGGAACCAACAAGGATTCCGTGCATATATAAAGGAAATAGCTTCCCTCGTTTAAGGTACGATCTCAAACCCTAATTCTCCTTAAACCCTAAACCGATTACTTACTCTCACGCCGGAGGATAATCGAGACAATCCCACTGTAAGCCTAACGGTGTCTTTTTGTCTCTTAGTGCAGGTCTCAAGCAGCAATTCTCAATTGGTACGAGAACCGGAGCTCAAAACCAGGAACGCCCAACTTTTGTATCAACAAGTGGTGCCATCCGTGGGACCCTACACTAAGAACCAACACTAGAATGACAAAGCATGGAAATCGCCGATCGCAGAAGACCTTATGGGAAAGAAGTCGAAAGCGGACTAACTCCTAAGCGCACCTGGGACAACCACTGCTAAAAATAAGGGATCGGCCAAGACTTGATCTTCCTCCGGTGGAACCGCCTCAGGAACAACCCAAGCCACTCACGACCACCACGAGTGGAGTAGACCCACTGCGCATCGTCTTTACTACCCTTCCAATCGGTGCGAAACTGACCCGACAAAGGCACCGACGCACTGCCCGAAAGATAAGGGTGTCATGATAGAAACAAGCACACTTGCTCTTGAGGGTGTCGCACTAGAGCTAGCACTGTAAGTTTCGTGATCCCGAATCACTAAACATTAACGCCCTCATGCAAGAGGAAGAGAAGAAGAGATCAGAACTTGAAAGCCCGACTAAATTTCGATTCGAATACTAAACTTCCCCACTACGCCTTCGTAAAGAGAAGCGCGGAGAGACAGCCACGACCCCGTATTCAACCGACGGAGAAGAATCGAGGAGGATGAGACATCTCACTCGCATCATATGAGTGAGAATGATGAAGATGAAAAGCGTACCAATGTCCACACTAGACTTGGTAGCCGCAGAATCCAAGACAGATTGGGACGACACTATTCCCAAGTGAAAGCCCTCCCAGTACAAACTCAGGGCAGATTGCCGCTAAGCGCCGAAAGAGGAAAAATTCATCCTTCAAAATTCCTGGACAACGAGGATAGTGAAACCGACACCGGAAAGTCCGTGAAATAGATATGATGACCGGGAGGATGAAGATATATCTCCTCCCTTGGCCGCCAAAAGTGGATGCGCTCACTCGGCGCATCGACTTCTCGCAGACAGCAAAAGAAGGCGCATGCCCGCCAACGTAAAGACCTATGATGGAACAGTGACCCCGATGATCACCTCAAAATTTTTGAGTCACCGCGACAATTGAAAATTGGCCGCAGCCTGTGTAGTGCCACATGTTTAACTCCACACTAGTGGGAAACGCGCGGAACTGGTTTAGCAAGCTTCCACGCAGAAGCATCAACGGATTTGAGGAATTGAGAAAGGCGTTTCGCCTAAACTTTACTCAAAGGAAGAAGTGCTAAAAATCCTGTCGAACTCGCCAGGTAAAGCAAAAGCGCCAAGGAGAGTCTACAAGCGTATTCATGGAACGCTTCAAAGACGAATGCATGCAAGTTAAAGCATGCCCAGAAGTATTGAAGATCTCTGGTTTCATGAACGGGATTAACAATCCAGAACTCATCAAGAGGTTGAACGACAAGATTCCCGAAACCTTTGATGAACTCATGAACGCCTCGTCCTTCGTCCAGGGAGAAGCCGCTGCGGCGGATAGCAAAAGGAGCTACTCGAACTACCGGTCACAGGAACAACCCGAGACAATCCAATGACCGGTAGTAACCGTAATAGGAGCTATCGCAACCGTGGGAGCGGGAGGATAATGACAGATACACCCCGCTAACAAGACCCCGAAGGAAATACTCGCGAATGAAGGTGCGAATTTTCCAAGACCGACGATATCGCGACTCAAGATCGGGAATGGATACTGTGATTACCATGCACAAAAGGGCCATACCACCAACGAATGCGTCCAACTACGCCAACTCATCGACAAGATGGTCAAGGAAGGTAGATTGGACCACTTGGTCAAAAACATTAAAGAGGGAAAGGATAGACAAAAAAGTGGAAAAAAGAAGGAAACACCAAAAGACAAGGCTGACACAATCTACATGATACAATCATGGCAGCGAATCACTAGGCGAAGGTCGCCAAGATTTTTCACGTGGAAAGGAAATCTCTTTCCTACCTTAACTCGGACAACGCAGAGGTGGAACCACTCACTATAGAGATAAGCGCGGGGGGTCACGACATCTACCGCATGTATGTCGACGCTGGAGCCTCTGCAAACATCATGTATGAGTATTGCTTTGGCGGCTGGCCTCGAAATACGCAGAAATAAGCTTAAGCCCGCCAGACGGCGTTGATGGTTTTGCATGTGTGAAAAATATGGCCGATGGGGCAAATAAGACTACTAGTCAGCATCGGAAACGAACAACATTCCGCGACGGCCTGGATGGAATTCATGGTGATCAAATCTCCATCACCATATAATGGCATTATCGGGAGACTGATATCAGCTATGCGCGCGCAGCAGGCCATCAACAAAGCATGGGATGCTTAAATTCCCAGTGGAAGGAGGCATTGTTACTCTCTACAGTGCCACTATCCCACATAGAGAATGTAACACGATTACATGCGAAACGGCACAGATCCCAGAACAACGTGCAACCAGAATTCCAAATCTGAAGGTTGCAATTCACCTGAATACCCGCACCAGAAATATCCATCGAGAGGGTCATTGTCGGACAACGGCAAAGCGTGTGGCGGCGCTTACAAAAGAACTTGGACATTTTCGCATGGGAACCAAAACACATGACCGGAGTACCACGTTCCATAACAGAGCATAGACTGAGAATCCGACAAGGGTACTCACCAATACGTAAGAAGCGCGTGGCAGCTCCAGAGCTGCGCAAGCAATCCCCGGGAAGTACACAAACTGGTGGATGCAGGAATCATGCGGGAAGTCTATTACCATGACTGGCTTTCCAATCCAGTCATGGTAAAGAAGCGACAGCGAAATGGCGTGATGTGTAGACTACACGGACCTTAACAAAGCATGTCCACAAGATCGCTATCCATTACCGAGATAGACCGAAAGTAGAGTCTTTGTGCGGATACCCATTAAAGTGTTTCCTCGATGCATACAAAGGATATCATCAAATACAGATGGCTAAAGAAGATGAGGAAAAAACAGCCTTCCACACAAGCCAAGGCATTTATTGTTACACAAAAATGCCCTTTAGCTTGAAGAACGCGGAGCCACCTACCGCGTTAGTAGATAATGCTCAAAAGCGGTGGGCCGCAACCTGGAGGTCTATGTTGATGACCTAGTCATAAAGAGCCATACCGGCGAGTTAGTACGCGACATTGAGGAAACGTTCAAAACTCTACGAGATCAACATGAAGTGAATCCAAAAGTGTACCTTCAGTAGCTACTGAAGGCATGTTTCTTGGATACCTTATCGAACCCTCGACGGTAAAAACCATGCCCGAAAAAACAAAGGCGGTCATCGACCTTCCTCACCGCAGACGCTGAAGGAGGTCCAATCTCAATGGAAAGTTGGCCTACTAAAAAGTTCCTATCCAAGTCAGCAGAAAAATCGCTACCCCTTTTCAAGACACTCAAGAAGTGCATAAAGAAGGGTGACTTCACCGACTACTGAGGCGTAAGTAACCTTCACTCACCAAACAAAGATCCGGCAACGCCCCAACACTTGTCGCACCCGACGGGGAAGAATCGATCATGTACTTGTTCAAGAACGGATGGAGCAGTCAGCGAAGACTACTAACAGATAGAGATTCAAGACAAACCCCCATCTACTTTGTAAGCAAAGCGCTCAAGAAGACGGAGATGAATTATAGTGCAATGGAAAAATTAGTCCTAGCATTGGTGTTTGCTGCCAAACGACTGTGCAGGTACTTCCAAGCGCACCGGCAGCAGAATCACGTAATCCCAACCGATCAAACAGATCATCTCCAAACCCGATGCATCGCCGACTCCAAAAGTGGAGTGTATTGCTAGGTGAACACAACATCTCTACGACCGCGCACGCAATCAAAGGACAAATTCCGCGCACTTCATCATCGAGAAGCCAAACACCGACGAGGTCCCCGCACCAAGTAAGAAGGTACTACTAGATC
The DNA here is from genome assembly GCA_910596185.1 of Chrysanthemum makinoi. Classification (NCBI taxonomy): domain Eukaryota; kingdom Viridiplantae; phylum Streptophyta; class Magnoliopsida; order Asterales; family Asteraceae; genus Chrysanthemum; species Chrysanthemum makinoi. Next base: position 232,075,372 of record OU343218.1, read on the forward strand.
CATGGATCTTGTTTACAGATGGATCCTCGTCGCGTGGACGGTCAGGAGCGGCCTCATTCTCACAAATCCGAAGGAATGGAATTCACTTACGACTGCGCTTTGAATTTACTGCAACAAATAATGAGGCGAATATGAAGCTCTAATCACGGACTACGCATTGCACTCGAATGGGTGTACGTAACCCTGAAGCAAATGTGGATTCCCGCTAGTGGCCAACCACGTGTTGGGCGAATACGTTAACTAAAGAGGAAAATATGATTCAAGATCTCGACAAGACCAAGACATTGATCAAAGGCTTTGATAGATTCACCATCAAGCAAGTCCCTAGAGGAGAAAACCGCAAGGCAGATGCACTAAGCAAGATCGCCTCGACAAGCTTCGCACATCTATCAAAGCAAGTGCTGGTGGAAACACTGAAAAGCAAATCCATATCGGAGATGGAGGTTTCCACAGTCATAGAGGAGGCAGGTCCTACATGGATGACACCGATTACGGACTTCCTAAACAAAGGACTGTTACCCCAAGAAGGTAAGGAAGCTCAAGGATACGCAGACGACGCAAAAGATTCAACTTCGAGACAACATACTGTCGACGCTCTTTCCTTCAACCATGGCTCGCTGTAGGCCCACTACAAGAAAATTACGTGCTGCGAGAAATCCATGAAGGTTCATGCAGCATGCACTTAGGACCACGGTCCGTTGTAGCGCGCACCATGCGATCAGGGTACTATCGGCCAACCATGCACCGCGCGCGGGACTTAATAAGGAAGTGCAATGATCGCCAAGTACATCGACCCGCCCCGCGCAAACCACAAAGACGAAGCTAACACCAATCACATCCCCATGGCCATTCTATAAGTGGGGTATTGGCATTGCAGGACCTTTTCCAGGGCCACGCGGGAGGATTAAAATTCCTCATAGTCGCCATAGACTATTTCACTAAGTGGATCGCAAAAGCAAAGCGGTGGTAACAATCATCGGCAACCGTAAAACGCTTCATCTAGGAAAACATTGTATGTCGCCGGTTTACCCGAGAAATCATCTCGATAACGGGAAACAATTCTGCGAAAATCCTTTCAAAGATTGGTGCGAGAAGTTGAACATCACACGACTTCGCATCATTAAACACCCACAAACCAACGGCTTAGTAGAGCGCCAATCGCAGCCGGGCGAAGGAATTAAAGCGCCACCGACGAAACAAAGGAAGATGGGTGGAAGAGCTCGCGATGTTTTGTGGGCACACCGTACCTCAATAAAAACTAGCACGAGAGACACTCCCTTTTCACTAGTCTATGGGACAGAAGCCGTCATACCGGCCGAAATTAGAATGCCAACCATTCGCACCGCTGAGGTTAACATGGCAACTAATGACGAAGAACGCCGTCTTGATTTGGACCTGCTGGAAGAAAGGCGCGAATGCGCATCTATACGGGAGGAAAAATCAAAGTCAAGAATGAAGGGCTACTATGACGCCAAGGTACGCAGCGTCTCCTTCAGACCAGGTGATTTCGTCTACCGCGCCAATGATGCGAGCCACGCAGAAGACATGGGCAAGCTCGGACCAAAATGGGAAGGACCTTACAGGTTATGAAGCATCAAGTACGCCTCGCATAAGCTACGAGGCTTAGATGGTCGTGAACTGCCACGCACATGGAACATCTGCAACCTCAAGAGGTGTTACCTATAGGAAGGGCTATGGCCCAGCGCACAGATGCTCTCGCACTTTCAGTGCCCAATAAATATCTATGTAGTCGCTCTTTCTTTTACTTAGTATAATTATCTTATTTACTTATCATCAAAACTTGCAAGTATCAATAAAACGCCGCGGTTTCTAGCTAACTCCGCGACATATTTTAATTTGTTATTTCCATATACTGTATGTCTTAACAACTTTTCATTTCTTGCCCACGATGGCGTGCATGCACCATAATAAACCCACGATGGTAAAAGGATAAGTTAACCTACTAAACAACTTGTTGAGTAAGAGGGTTGCAAACCCATCAACACAGATCACGATCCTTGTTAAACACCTTGTTCTCAAGACGTTGAATAAGTTCCCTGCTACAAGCATCCCACGACGCGTGCAACATTGCACATGTGCACGTTTAACAACTTTGGAACCAAGATACTTGCTTCCTTAATTTTATATTTACAGTACGCTGAATATTATTAGCATACACGACTATGATAATACTTGGAATTTTTTGGGATCTTCAAACACGATTATGGCTTTCCTGCATCATTCACACGTGCATATATACATGTCACAATGCATACGTCTTTTACATAAAGACAAGCAGACAAATACCGCATCACAAATTGCAACAATATCCACGAGATAATTTTATTAAATAACCACGCGTTATTACAAAAAGATTGTTATTTTGCAATACATAAACCTACCAACTCTTACAACGCTCAATAGATAAGCCACCCACGCGGTTCGAGGTATCTTTGGCCTCGTCAAGCCTCTTCAACAGATCTGAATCCCGCCGAGACACAGTGGCAACACTTACCGGCACCCCATCAGATCTTGGCTGGTGCGCTGCACCAACCCCGCACAAGATTGCTTTCCCCTTGATACCCTTCTTTTGGGCAAGTCCGTCGCATGCTTCTAGTACCTCCTTCAAAGGCACTTCTTTCTCTAAAGCAAACGGATTCAACATATCCTTTGGACGCATGAAAACAAAACCTGTGGAAGTCATGGGGTTTCAAGATGTAATCCCGCCGGGCTTCGCACCTTCGCACGATGACGCCAGAGTCAACCCCGCCATGATGACGTCTATAGGATAATCCTGATCACGCTCAAGATCGGCAATCATGGGGATTTCTAACTCTTTCATCCTTTTCATTGCAGCAACCAGGTGCTCATACGCTTTAGCATCATAATTTGGTACCTCATTAACGGGTACCTTTAGCAGTTCCGATTCATGCGAGCCTCTACAGCCTGCTTCTCGCTTCCAAGAGCGCATCGAACTACTTCCGAAGGCATTACGCACTTCTGGTGACTCCAGGGTATTAAGTGCGGCAAGACGAAGACCATGACCTACGAGCCACCACGGCGCTCACTATAGTTGACATCACCGAGGATACAACTCCTCGTCGTACTCAATGCTAAGTTTGCAGTTTTGCCTCTTGACCTCCAGGCTTCTTTCACATGGCACAAAATCCTTCAAGTTGGGATGTCATCGCATCTTTGCCCTTCTCTAGGTATTTAAGTACCCAGTGGCACGCAGACTTGTACCCAACATCCGACGCTTCTTGATTTATTTGGCACATCAGCCATTTTTCTTCAGCTTGCTTCAGCTGCACGCCGCCGATCCTTTGCTCCGCTGGGCGCTATCCAGCGCTTCCGGGTGTTTGCTGGCCATATGCCTCAGCAGCGCTATTGTTTGGTCCTTTTGTGCATCTTGATTCTCCCCACCGAAACTCGGTCTTTCAAGCTTCACGATTAGCGGCTCGATGTGCGGAGACCTGCACTAATTCTTCGACCAATTGCTCCATGGGTGCATCTACATCGACAGTGTCTTCATTGTTCGACTCTGTGGCTCAATGCGCTGAACATGCCGGACTAGCTTGGGGGTGACTCTATAACGCTCCACCTAGACGTTCACGAGAAATGTCGATTCACAACCGCACATCAACCAACAAAGGAAACAATACATATACGGCATTACTTCTGCGGTCCCGAAATATTAGCGTAAGGGTGCGAAGACGCTTCATCAGTGGATGATAATTCCACAGTATGGATCACGGGGCGCTTTTTCCTTGAAGTACCTGCACCATCATCTCCTCGTGTCCTTTTGCGGTTGAGCCCAGATTCTTGTTCTTCTTCCTCCATAGGGTGAGGCACAACTACGGGCGGTGGCTGCGCCACAAGGGAAGGTACTCTGGGATTAGGAAGGCTTTGCAGTGGTGTCGCCTCCACTGCGACTGAAGAGCTAGTTCCTGTTTCCCCTACATTCAGCTCCATAGTACGCCCTGCGGTCGCAGCTAGAATCGGCTCCTCACCATCCTTCAAGGGCCGTACTCCTGTCTTTACCCCTACGGGCTTTGCTAGCTGTACTACGGTAAATAGATCCATCTCTGCGCAAAACAAGACAACATATACACACAGGTTATGCGCGAGATATAAGGAAGAATGCTCTTACATTATTTACACACAGAGGTACGGAGGAATAAGCACCCACCCTGGCCATTGGCGTCTAAGAAGATAGGGATCTCATCTTCGGACCAAAATAATTGGCGTGATTCCCATGTGTACCAAAAATCCTCAGATAGGCACTAATGGGGATGCGGTTAGCATTTATCAGGCCCGCATCCTCAAAGAAACATAATACCCTGCAACGGGCACTCATCCCTCTCTAATGTACCCCGTATAAAAATCATAATTCGTGGAAAGCATGTATCATCTACCCGTAAGAAATACTCCCTCCGTTCCTAAGTGAATCTAATTTATCCGTATAACACCGCTAGCCTACCAGCGGCTTCGCAGGACACCCACCCATGTGCCCACGTAGTGTGATAAAAGGCGCGGAATAGGTGGATGGTGGGGTTAATCGCCAACAAACGGCAATTTACCTCAAAATTGGTAATTTTGGCCGCGCCAATACAAGGGTAACAAATGCGATATGTGTAGATTATAATAGTTTAACACGCCGCATGTAAAGCGTGATAGGGGCACACGTTGATTCGCGAATTCGAATAATCGTGTATATACACCCACTTTCCCTTCGGGGAAATCCGCAATTGTGGCTCGCGCACTCGGAACAACCGGATGCACATCCTGGGGTATAAAGTACTCTGAGGTGAATTCCATCAGATCGTTCACGGTGAGCTCGGAGGTGAAGTCCGACGTACTGTTTAACCATAGTGTTATTATTTTTGATCAACGACGCTGCGTTACTTTGTGGTTGACTAATTTCTGGATTGCAACTACTAGAATGCTTTAACAATGGTGGATGGAGTTTTACTATGAGAAACCCGGTGAAAATGAACCGATAAGTTATATAGTTTTTCTCATCCACACGATAAGCGACACGTGGACTCCACTAACCCTAACTGTGTGGTTGAGATTGCTTGATGGGACACAGGTGCAGTAACTTTCCCCCTATTTCCGAGGCGTCCATTTTTTAATATTACGGCTGGATACAATGTATCCAGCGTATATTTCTTTGGCTTCTTTGTTACGATTGGTATATTTTTCATTGACTATGGTTATTAGTCTAGCATCCGCAGCTATACTTGTGCATACTAGACCGGGGACATGATGACGTATAGTCTACATCCGGGTCACGAACCCGGCTAAAGTCCAACACTAACTTAGCCCGGTACGAGTCGGGCTACACCGATTAGAGGTTTGGGCTCACGAAGGCCCAAGCCCAAAGCTATTCACGGAATAGATATCCGATATCTTCTAAATAAGAGGATTATCATTCCCAACCGACTTAAGGCGATACTGAGAAGTTGAGGAACACGGAACCAACAAGGATTCGGTGCATATATAAAGGGAATAGCTTCCTCGCTTAAGGTAACGATCTCAAACCCTAATTCTCCTTAAACCCTAAACCAATTACTTACTCTCACGCCGGAGGATAATCGTGGGAGACAATCCCCGAAGCCTAAATGTCTTTTGTCTCTTAGTGTGCAGGTCTCAAGCAGCAATTCTCAATTGGTACGAGAACTGGAGCTCCAAACCAGGAACGCCCAACTTTTGTATCAACAATAGCGAGCTTGCAGTTAAACATATTCGATCTCATGCTTTGAAGCTGCTCCATAGAAGAACAAATGCAAGAACGAAGATGATTGTCACGCTTGGTGTCCACTTCACTGCTATAACCTGTGAAATATATAAGCCATAGGCTCTTTCCTCAGACATTTATTTTTAGCATTTTGACATTCATGTTGACAAATTTTTATTTTTAACGTACATTGTTGGCAATAAGTTGTAATCTTTAATGATCATTTACCTCAAGAGTCTTGGATCCCCACACGGGGGAAGTACTTTTATGCACTTTCATCATCCTTTCCAGCAAGTCTGATGATTAAAAATAGATCAATACATAAACGTAATAGACAGCTTATCCAAATTTCGCAACTGCTAATTAAATTTACCTGCTTTTCTACTCCTTTCAACAACTGTACACATTTGTTCAATATGAACATCTAGTTCAGCTTGTCTATTGTTATTAAGCTTTGATAAGTTTGCTTGAGTCCTTGTATCAGATATTGTCTTCGATATTGCAAATAATATTATCTGTATAATAAAACAGATTAGCCGGGAACTTAAGAGGATAAAATCTACGACCTTCAAACACCACAGTTGTAAGACTAGTTACCGAATTTGCGAAAGCTGTATGGTTCGGTTATCTGGTTTACTAGTTCTAGATCAATCTTTTCAAACACCTTTTGCAAATCTTGAAGGTAGTGAAATGCAAGCTTTCTTGGATACGAAACATCGCATAGTGTGATGAAGCAAACACCATTCTTTACCATGTAGCTTCATCAATTAATTGTTAATACAACAAAAAAATTCAGATTAAAGAATCGTCATTTTAATATTTTTAAGCTAAAACGGACAATTTTTAGCTATTTAGGAAACAATCTACGAGTTCACTTTTTAGAAAATATTTGATACACAATAGGTTTACATTCAGACATGCAAAGAACGATAAGACACCGTAAGAACCATATGTTCTTAGCAAAAGAAAGTTGTTCACATTTAACATAGTGCAAAAAAAGCACTTCAGTTTGTAGAGAAAATTTGTTACTCTTAAATTCTGCGAATAAGAGGAAGCATGAAAAGATGAAGTGTAACACAATCATATATCGCTACATTTTCTTAAGTATGAATTTATCGCATTTTTGTACCTTCATAAGCGCAGACAATGTTTCTACAACTATAAGTGAAAAATCAGATATTTTAGGACTTATAATTGTAGATATTGTTTACACGTTTATAAGTATGAACAACTAGACTCAAGCTACAAAGATGTATATAAAGTGTGTGTTGATCACATATATGCTAGAATTAACATTAAATAAACTAGAGGTGTGTAACTTACTTGAAGCAGTGATTGTGGAGGACGATGGTGGTATTAGAAGTTGGCAAAGCATCGACAGAGATCTCGCGAAGCAAGAACTCTGCATGTTGCTTGTAGACCGTGTTGTCATCGGCTTCATCGTACATAGGTCCTTGTGAGATTGGCAATCCATCGTTCACCCTTCCAACTATTGTAAGCTTCACCATGTTCTTTTCTACTATTGTGTTTGATATATTTGGTTTGGTAAGAAAATTGACTATATTTCGCTTTCACAAGTTTGAATTTATAAGGAAAATGAAGGAAAAGAAATGAGATGGAAAAAGGAGTGGGTGATTATTCCTTTTGTCTTTTTGTGGTACCAAAAAGAAACTCCATACACGTTTTCAACAAAACTTAACCCCCAAGAATTATCCAAATAGAAATGGAAAAATAAAGACTTACTATCTCCAACTCTTTTAATAATGCAAGTTGCACTACACATATTACTTGGCCCAGAAAAATTTATTTTGAAAGTATTTCAAATAAGATTAAGCAATGATGTAAGCATAACATTTACTGGTTTACGTGTGCACACGTCATAAATTTATTGGGACACTCCATCTCTGCATTAAATATTTGTACAATATTAAATATTTTGTTTTAACTGCTTGTACCTTGAGTGTGCAAATAAATTTTGAAAGTGTGAAAATCATTAGCGGAATTAAGGGTGTTCATGGGTTGGGTAATAACCGAATAAACCGAAAACCGAACTCGAACCGAACCCAAAAAAACCGAACCGAACTTTTAACCGAACAGAATTTGTCAAAACCGAACCGAACCGAACCGAACTAAAAATTCGGTTTTCGGTTTGGATATGGTTTTATCTGAGGGTCGACTTTGTGTTCAATGATCCGCGCCTGCGTGAAGTCGTTTTATCTCGAGGCTCATAGTTCCCTTTCACTATTCATCCTGGTTCTACCAAGATGTACCGAGATCTTAAGCGCAATTCGTGGAATGGTATGAAACAAGATGTGGCTTCGTTTGTGGCTAAGTGTATGACCTGTCGCAGTGTTAAGATTGAACACCGAGGGCTAGTGGTTTGTTGCGCTAGATATTCCTACATGGAAGTGGGAAGAAATCTCCATTTTTGTCACGGGTTTGCCTCCTACTCGAAAAAGACATGACGCGATTTGGGTGGTTGTTGATCGACTAACCAAATCCGCCATTTACCTATTCGAAAGACTTCGTGTTACTCAATTGGCGCAATTTTTCAAAGAAGAGATTATTAGATGCATGGTACTCCTACTATTATTTCCGGCTGGATCCGCGATTCACGCCGTTTTGGAAGAGTCCGCAAAGAGCTTGGGGTACGCTGCCTTAAGTTCAAGACTCGCCATCCTCGTGACCGATGGTCGACGAGAGAACCATTCGCACTCTTGAGGACATGTTGAGGGCCGTGCATTGGAATGGACTGAACCGGGATGAGTATCTCGTTTTGGTGGAGTTTGCCTACAATAATAGTTGGCACGCTAGCATCAAGGCAGCACCGTATGAGCTGTTATATGGGAGGAATGTAGAGCACCTATTTGCTGGGATGAGGTAGGTGAGCGTTTGATTGAAGGTCCAGAAATCATCGAGATTACTAATGAGAAGGTGGCGGTTGCTAGGGAAAGATTGAAAGAGGCTCGTTCACGGCAAAAGAGTTATGCTGATAAGCATAGATGCGACTTGGAGTTTCGTGTTGGTGATCGTGTTTTTCTGAATGTTTCGCCGTTTCGTGGGGTGAAGCGTTTTGGAATCAAGGGCAAGCTCAGTCCTTGATTCACCGGACCTTCGAGATTTTGGATCGTGGTTGGGAGGTTTCTTACCGCTTAGCTCTACCTCCCGCAGCTTGTCTCATGTTCATGATGTGTTCCATGTATCTCTCTGGGGATACAACTATCATCCGTTACACGTGGTTTCCTATCCTTTGGATCAAATTCAACTCGATATGTCCTTGCGGAAGAACCGGTTATCTTAGATCGACGAGATCGAGTCATGAGAAACAAAGTAATTCAGTTTGTTAAAATTCTTTGGAAGAATCACCCAGAGCGTGAAGTTACCTGGGAGACCGAGGAATCAATGCGAGCTAGTTATCCGCATTTCTTTTCATCATCTGGTATGCCTTCGTTTGTTGCTTCGTTTCCTTTCAATTTTCGAGGACGAAAATTTTCTTTTTAGAGGGGAAGAGTTGTAAAACCCTAAAATCTAAAACGGATTAAATGACCATAATGCCCCTAATCTAACTATACGTAAAATAAGTAAACGAGCTCGTCAAATACTTATGACAATAAAATTTCTATGACACATTTGAAATTAAAAATATCATATTAACTTAAAAAATAGGGATAGCACATTTAAATGTAATACATCTAATTAATTGACAAAATAATTAAATGTATTAGAGTATTTTTGGTAAGGTAAAAAAATTAAGTTTTGATTGCTGTGAATCCCCTAACTTTCGGCCAAAGAGAAAATGCCCCAAAGGGGTCCCAAATCCTTTCTTAACTTAACACACTCTTATCCTTAATATCCCTAGCCTCATCTTATTTAAAACCTAGGTAAAAACCATAGCCTCCTAGATCAAATAAACGGAAAAAACACATTTTCCTTCACCTCCATTTTCAGTCGACCAAAGCAAGGTTCAAAGAAGAGTTGCACGGGCCCTTTTCGCTGAGGATATCACGTAGTTGGTTCGAGATTCGCTTGGTTTTATCGTGGGTCTAAGTTTGTGCTTTTGTCGTGGGGTAGAAAGACAGAAAGGGTGGTTTTGCTTGGTCTTGATCATCGTTTTTCTCTTCCTTTCACTCGCTATAAAGGTATCACCGTCGTGACCTCATTGTTTCTTTTTCGTTTCTGATTCAGACCGTTCATATATGGCAGTCACAGGCATGTTTCAAACCTAATTAAAGTTGTTAATAAAACTGTTAAATGAAGCTAAAGGGGTAGAATATTAGTTGCATGAAATCAAGATATAATCTATTCTTACGTCGACTCAACGCACTCTTCATATCTAGGATATGTGCATAAATTCTAGTCATATAGAGATTATCATACGTTGTTTCTGGTGCTTGTAAACATGCTAAGTAAATGAATAAACTAACCAATGATTAATATAGTAAATGGTTACATGAAATCACGTTACAAATACCATGTATATGTCGACTAAAGGAATACAAAAATATGGGTTTTTGAATCTGGCTCGTATGGACATCTCAACATGGGCCTATTTGGTTGTTATAGCACCTAGATGATGTAGAACATGCGTGTATGACTGTATGGTTTTGGGTTGAATTTAATATAGTCTAAGGTGTTGTGTTGGATGGTTAAAAGGGTGTACCTATTTCTGATGAGGGAAGGCTAGGTCTCGACTATAAGCATCACATAAGATATGAGGTCATGAATAGACTAATCATATTTGCATGCATGGGGCTGTTAAGTCTTATTTTATATGTTTTGATGCATGCGTGATTGAATACAGAAGCATGTGTTTGACCTTGGCCTTGTTGTCGCATGGGTGTGGGATGCATGTGCATGAATGTGTTAAACAAAAGACTAAATGCATATCAATGTCATCAGTTGTACAATCTGAATTTTGGCAAATGGTTCGTATATATAAAGAGGTGGGTGATCATGGGTGAGCTGTAATGACAATATAAAATGGAGTAGTATTAACAAACTTAGGGTCGTATGGTATTAGTGATGTTTGCATCATTTAACCTAATATGACATTAAACGCATCAAAAATGGCTAAGCTTACTAATTACAGAACTTGCTAATTGTGGAAACCTGCCTAAAATAGAAAGTTACTTAAAATGGATGATTATTAAAAGTGGAAACCTGCTAAAAATGGAAAGCCATTTAAAACTAGTAAGCTGATTCTTATTAAGCGTTATCTAATTCATATAGGTTCTGGGCGACGCGATTGATCTCATTTCTTGACTTTCATTTCATTGTTGATGGCTTCGAATAAGGTACAGATATTCTAACCTTTCTTATAAGGTTTCTCATGACCTCGTTGTGTCTTGATCTCTTGCCAATTGATTATTGAACCTTTCCTCTGATATTGATCTTGCTATTGACTCTCTATTATTGAACCGCATTTATACACGAACGGTTGTTATTGAACCACTATTACGAACCGTTGATATTGAACTGTGCGCTATGAACCTTGTCAGCGACCTACGATATTGAACCTTGATTTATTGACCACTTATCTGATCATCGTGGACCTTCTTTGATCCGTCAGTTTGATACCCGAGCTGTTAACTAGTCATGGGGGTTCCATGACCGTGTCATTGATGCACCAATGGCATGACTCCGTATGAAGTGGTGATGTTACACACCGTCCCTATAATCGCATGGATTATGCGCGCCACTGTTATTGTTATGGCCACTAATATTTCTGGGCTTATGGATGCATCCTAGATCAGATCTGTATTGTTATCGTTATCGTTATATATAGCTAGGATGTGGTGAGTGTGTGCATTACACCCCTCACGCATCGAGCCGATCACTCCACTCTTGATATTGAGGTCTCCTTCTTATTGGATTGACATTCCGAGGTCACCCTCCCAATGGATCGTTATTACTGGATACTGATCGCATCGATATTGTATTATCAGACTAACCGTAGGCTTGTGGTTGATTCATCGACTCCTTTTCTCTTCCTCTTGTTCCTATTCTTATACCGATTTATCGACAACCTCATATTATAAACTGCTACCGTCTCATATATGAACTTCAAATTCCTATATACTGTTACTGTACTGTTATATTTGTTCGCTAGGGAAGTGGGGTAAATGGCCGATACTACTGGAAGAATTCCTCTTTGGATAATAGGTACTGTAGCTAGTATTCTTGTGATCGGTTTAGTAGGCGTTTTCTTTTATGGTTCATATTCCGGATTGGGTTCATCCCTCGTAGTAACTGATGATATCAGAGGGAGGTCCTCAAGGAAAAATAGCTCGACGCCAGATGATAAAAACTTCACACCTCTCGCTTTCTCATACTTTTTCAATATGAAAAAAAGGCAAAAAAGGTCGCTTATTCAAAACCCCAATTATGACATCCCTTCTCTCCCACTTCACACCTCTAACGCCGCTCTTTATAGAGATAAAGGCTTTGACATCTTTTTAACCCGGCATGGCCGGGAGAGAGCAAAGGTTCCTTTTGAGGGTACTCCCGGAACGATCCAAAGGAGAGATGAGTGGGCCTCTGAGCTCAGAGGATTAGAGCACGCTGCTACGAACCACGGTGTCTGGGTTCAATCCTCCTCACAAGCCAAGCTCACCGCTGCTTTTCCCCGCACTGACAAGTTATTAAGCTAGGAGCTGGGGCTTTTCTTGGGATTGAGAGTAGAATGCTATGGTGGATTTGCCTTAGTCATCTTAGACTTGGATTACTATTGTTATCTGTTTTGGAGATTAGACATTTTATCGTTTCATTTCTGTTGGACCCTTTGGAACCTTTGTACTGTTCAAGTCGTGTTGACTTGGCATCTTTTGATATTTATTATAAGACTTCCGCTTGCATGGTTTATATGTATTGTTCTGATTTGTAACCATAAGTGTGATACTTTTACCCTTATCGGGTTGGGGTATTACAATTATGGTATCGAGCCCGTGTTTACGACTTGAATGAATCGTGCGGACATATGGACCCTAAGCGTTAACCCGTAGAGCTTAAGTTTTGACTTGTGAGGTTTGGGTAGATTCTAGGTTTCATTATCATCATTTCCATTCATGATCTTCATCTTATTTCCTAACCTTTGCTAATCGTTTAATGATCGTTCAGATGGTGAATACCCAAGAAACGGCGAACGATAACGGGATGGTCATCCCAACTTTGAAGCTTTGATTGCACGCGGCTCGCTATGCTATGCTCGAGATCGCCGCTACCATCACTCAAAATGTCCAAATGGCGCTATCTCCTCCCTACGAAATGATGGTGGGGTGCCAACCCACCTACACCCATTCATGTTTGGATCGAAGGCCTTCAACAAACTTAAGCCAATCCTTTTTGCTCGGCAAACTTCACCTAATGATGAGGACCTGAGAAGCTTTTCAATGGCCGGGTTGTGGTGACGCAGGTGAAAACTGGACTAGCGACCTTCAAATTCGAGGGTGATGCCCTCAACTGGTGGAAGGCCTATCTCTTGTCCAAGGAAGAGAACTTTCTGGATACTTGTGCTTGGAATACTTTTCGGGACATCTTCTACAAACAAGATTTTCCTGAGTCGAACAAAGCGCGATATGAAAGAGAGTACAACGCCATGGCCACCGATAGGGAAAATTCCCATGAAACATGCAACGGTTTATGAGGCTGGCTGGGTTCGGTGGTGCTATTGTGGAGATGCACGCCGTCAAGCTCGGAAGTTCAAATAGGGTGAAGAAATGGGTGTTGGACAGGTGATTAACAACGAAAGTACACCGAGGTAGCTACAGCTATGATGCGCCCGAACATTGAGTTGCTACATGAGGATCAGAGCTTCAACAAAAGGAACAGGGACGGTGATCGTATTTATCCTCGGTTCACGGTTCACGGTTCACGGTTCACTATCAGATTAGCCAGGAACTTAAGAGGATAAAATCTACGACCTTCAAACACCACGGTTCACGGTTGTAAGGCTAGTTACCAAATTTGCGAAAGCTATATGGTTCGGTTATCTGGTTTACAAGTTCTAGATGATCAATCTTATCAAACTCTTTTTGCAAATCTTGAAGGTAGTGAAATGCAAGCTTTCTTGGATACGAAACATCGCATAGTGTGATGAAGCAAACACCATTCTTTACCATGTAGCTTCATCAATTAATTGTTAATACAACAAAAAAATTCAGATTAAAGAATCGTCATTTTAATATTTTTAAGCTAAAACGGACAATTTTTAGCTATTTAGGAAACAATCTACGAGTTCACTTTTTAGAAAATATTTGATACACAATAGGTTTACATTCAGACATGCAAAGAACGATAAGACACCGTAATAACCATATGTTCTTAGCAAAAGAAAGTTGTTCACATTTAACATAGTGCAAAAAAAGCACTTCAGTTTGTAGAGAAAATTTGTTACTCTTAAATTCCGCGAATAAGAGGAAGCATGAAAAGATGAAGTGTAACACAATCATATATCACTACATTTTCTTAAGTGACAGAATTTATCGCATTTTTGTACCTTCATAAGCGCAAACAATGTTTCTACAACTATAAGTGAAAAATCGTATATTTTAGGACTTATAATTGTAGATATTGTTTACACGTTTATAAGTATGAACAACTAGACTCAAGCAGCATGCAATAAAGTGTGTGTTGATCACATATATGCTAGAATTAACATTAAATAAACTAGAGGTGTGTAACTTACTTGAAGCAGTGATTGTGAGGACGATGGTGGTTAAGTTGGCAAGCATCATGAGAGATCTCGCCGGCAAGAACTCTGTGATGTTGCTTGTAGACCGTGTTGTCATCGGCTTCATGCATATAGGTCCTCCGTGAATGGGTAACTTATCGCCAATTTCTTTCCAACAAAATTATTAAATTGATTTTGAATTATATTCAAAAAGAAACTCCATATACGTTTTTTCAACAAAACTTAACCCCCAAGAATTATCCAAATAGAAATGGAAAAATAAAGACTTACTATCTCCAACTCTTTTAATAATGCAAGTTGCACTACACATATTACTTGGCCCAGAAAAATTTATTTTGAAAGTATTTCAAATAAGATTAAGCAATGATGTATAACATTTATGGTTTACGCACACGCCATAAATTTATTGGGACACCCATCTCTCATTAAATATTTGTACAATATTAAATATTTTGTTTTAACGCTTGTACCTTGAGTGTGCAAATAAATTTTGAAAGTGTGAAAATCATTAGCGGAATTAAGGGTGTTCATGGGTTGGGTAATAACCGAAAACCAAAACCGAACTCGAACCGAACCCAAAAACCGAATCAAAACTTTTAACCGATCAGAATTTGTCAAAACCGAATCAAACCGAACTAAAATTCGGTTTTCGGTTTGATATGGTTTTATCCGAGGGTCGACTTTGTGTTCAATGATCCCGCTTTGCGCGTGAAGGCTTTTTATCTGAGGCTCATAGTTCCTTTTCACTATTCATCCCGGGTTCTACCAAGATGTACCGAGATCTTGGGCGCAAAGCACCGGTGGAATGGTATGAAACAAGATGGCTTCGTTTGTGGCTAAGTGTATGACCTCACGCAGTGTTAAGATTGAACACCGGAGGGCTAGTGGTTGTTACGTACCATAGATGTCTTACATGGAAGTGGGAAGAAAATCTCCATTTTGTCACGCGGGCTTGCCTCACCTACCAAAAAGACATTTACGCCATTTGGGT